>CM029542.1:9302167-9843663 GCA_017141395.1 Laodelphax striatellus
TAGACTAACCAAATATTTCATTATCATAATACTGTATTGCATTATTATAATATTATCTAAAATTGGATTATACTGAATCTCAGGTAAATTCGGATTATATCTGGTATTACGGAAGTGGAATAGTTAGCTGTACTCATCAACTTAGTTATCAAATGTAGTTTATTGATATTTCATTCATTGAATTGAAAAATCTTTAACCAAAGAAGATGCAGTAAGGATGCATCTACAATAATAAACCTTTGTTGCAAGCGCTTGTCTGTAAAAGAGTCCACTTGATATGTTACAAAATATGTACATTTCTTTATTTCCTTTTTCTCTGTCATTCCTACAGTATCAAATCAATAATCAGAAAATTAGTGAACAATAACCAGTGAACGATCAATAATTAGAAAACAATGTGAGAAATTGTCAAATTTCATTTGAAAAGAACAATATTTAAATTTGAAAAATTATAACTTGTGAAAATTAGAACCGCAAAGGATTGAAAAGGAAGTTGAAATAGGAACGTGATAGAAGGATAGGAGAAATAAGGAAAGAAATAAAGAGCGTAAAGGAGAGTGATAAGAATGGAAGGTAGTAGAGAAGGGATAAAAAAGGAAATCGGAGAAAGGAGAATTGATTTAAAAACACTCAAAAATTTGAGAAACTCAAAAGTGTACAAACAAGAAAGGATTTGAAAATTATAAAAAAAGAATTATGAGGAAGAAGTAGTAGTGCTTTTGAAATATGGAGGAATAGAGAAAGTGGAAGAAGAAGGAGAAGGAGGAGACGGAGTAGAAGGAGTAAAAGGAGGAAGGAGGAGAAGGAGGAGAAGGAGGAGAAGGAGGAGAAGGAGGAGAAGGAGGAGAAGGAGGAGAAGGAGGAGAAGGAGGAGCAGAAGGAGGAGAAGGAAGAATGAAAATAGAGAAAGGTACAGCAGTGAAGAAGGTGTGAACTAAAGAAATGCCGTTTCATTAAAAGAAGAAAAGTTCTGGAAGAAGAATTGTTGCTAGAAGACAGATGAATGTTTGTCAGTTAGTAGGTCACAGGGTGGGCGAAAAACGTTAGAATGGAAAATGAGACTGATAAGGGGTTGAGGTTAGTGATGAGTCGGCGAAAGATAAGAAGGAGAGGGTTGAAAGAGGACAATGGCAAGATGAGGAGGGAGAGGAGTAGGAGAGAGAAAGGAAATAGTAGAGAGTATCGAGATTATGGGATGGAGGAGGAGACAGAAGGAAAGGATAGAGGAAGAAAAATGAACAGAAGAAGTACAGAAGAAGACAGAAACAGGAGTGAAAGAACAAGCAGGAGGTAAACGAGAAGAAAGTACATGAACAAAATATAGATCAACAAGACATGAATAGAAGTGCGATAAGAGAAGGAAAATAAGTAGATGAAGAAAAAGAAAAATAGGGGAAAGAAACGAAAGAGAATGGAGAAGGAGGAGAAGAAGGAGGAGAAGAATGAAAAGGAGGAGGAGAAGGAGAAGAAGAAGGAGAAGGAGAAGAGGAGAAGAAGAAGAAGAAGAAGAAGAAGAAGACAGAGGAGTAAAGGAACAACTGCAAAAAGAAGAAAATTTACAGCAAAAAAAAGAATCCTTACAAAGAACGAAAATATGACAGAAGAGCTTGAAAATGAAGATATTAAAGAAAAAGAGGAAGAAAAATATGAAAAAGAAAAGATCGAGAAGCAGATGAAGGAGGAAATAAGATAGATCAATGAGCGAAATACGACAAATAAAAAAAAGTATAGTCTTCATTCGTGGGGAGGAGACTGAGAATTACAAGGAGAAGATACGGAGGATGGGGAGGAGGAGTAGAAGGAGGAGTAGGAGAAGGAGGAGGAGAAGGAGAAGGGGGAGGAGGAGGAGGCGCAGGAGGAGGAGGAAGACCAGCAGGAGAAGGAGAATGAAAAGAAAAAGAAGAACAAGGAGAAGAAGTAAAAGAAGAACAATAACAAGGAGAAGAAGAAGAATAAAAAGAGAAGATATAAAAGAGGAATAATAAGAAACGGTAGAAGAAAAAGTATAATAATAAAAAGATAGAATGTATTGCGGCGAGCTGAGCTAAACTGAACTGAGGTTTTGCCACTGCTTCTGTATGGTATAGCCTAAACGTAGGAGTTGAAGCCATGTGTAATGGTTAAGCCCTAGCATCAGATAAAATGGCCACAGTAGAAGGAAAATGGAAAGAGGAAGAAGAAGAAGAAGAAGAAGAAGAAGAAGAAGAAGAAGAAGAAGAAGAAGAAGAAAGAGAAGAAAACTTTCAAAGTGGAAAAAGTTGGCCACAAAAAGATTTGCAGCTTCGTGCTTGCTTGCTTTGCTCCACATTCCCCTCTTTTTCTCACCTGTTTCCTTCTTCTTCTTCTTCTTCTTCACCTCCTACCACTCTTGTTTACATCTTCTACTTTGTTTCAACAGCTGATGAGTTTTTATAATTCTTCCTACCGTGTGTTGTAGGCCTACTTTACGTACAACTACTACTACGCAAAGTACGATACTATCTGTAATGGTGCGGTTTCACGATACCAGTAGACGTGTAGGTTACTGGCAGGCAGGTTAGTCATATTCTGATCTTCAGCTACATACAAACATAAGGCAAACAACTCTGGGACTTATTGTGTTTGCTGTGTGGAGCATTGCATGTCACACTTTTGATTGGTTAGCTCCAACAAATCCACCATACTTTCGCCAATTCCCATAAGATTCGCATTGAAATGAAAAGCAAATCATGTTATGATAAGTGATTCATTTCTAATCTACATTTTGCCTTTGCCAGTATTAATCTTCATCATTTCAAGTTTTTAAAGCAATACGTACCAAGAGTAGAGAGACTATTTTTAATGTTAGAAAAGTTAGTTCTGATGTTGTTTCTCTTAAAATAAGTTTGACAAATGAGTTTCAAGACAAACATGAATAGGTTCATGTTTGTTTGCCTGTAATCTCATATCAAAATTTAAAAATTTGGCAACAGTATGACGGCGGCGGGAAAAAATGATTTCCACATATTGTTATGGAGTTCTTCACACTAATGGCCTCAAGCAAGTGTCGCGTAACTAGGAGATCAGCTGTTCTTTTAAGATACTTTACAGTAACATTAATTTGACGCATTAGATAGATAGATAGAAAGATATCATTTCTTGACGTTGCTGATGACCGTAGAGTACGATGGCAAAGAAATAATATCTCTCTATCTATCTATCTATCGTCAAATTAAATGACTGTCACTATAGTTCTGCGTTTAGTTACACTTTCGCCGTGAATCCCATTGGAAAAAAAGCTGAACACCTACTGAGTTTTTTCTAACACTATTTAATTATTGTACAATTATTTTAGTGTAAAAGTGAATACAAGAGAAAAAACTACGCTTGCAGTTTGAGAGAAATGAACAATAAAGAAATGAGAAGGAATAAAATAGAACAAGAATACGAGTAGAATAGTGTGACTGCCTTTATTTGTTGCTGGGAGAGCGAAGGGTAGAGAAGAAGGAAGAAGATAAACAGGAAGACAAAACGTGATGAAAGAGATAGAACAATATGCCGTATAGCATAGTGAAATCTGTGGAACAAAGTGGATGGAGGTGGAAAATAGGTTAACAAGAGCAAGGGGGGAACATAAAACTAAAGAGATTCGGCTTTCAATCGTCGTTCGTTTGATGGAATTTGTCTGGTTGGAGTGATGTCGACTATTTTCGGAATGGAATGGCTTATTTCGCTAGACACGAATAAGGAGTTAGGGGGAGAGATAGTGGAGGAGGAGGAGGAGGAAGATGGGGAGAAGGACGAGAAGGTGGAGTAGGAAGAGAAGGTGGAGGAGAATAAAAGGGAGAAGGAGAAGAAAAAGGAGGAGGAGGAGGAGGAGGAGGAGGAGGAGTAGGAGGGGAGAAGGGAGGGAGAGAAAGGAGGAGGAAGAAGAGGGGGAGAAGGACGAGAAGGTGGAGGAGGAAGAGAAGGTGGAGAAGAATGGAAGGGAGGAGGAGAAGGGAAAGGAGGCGGAGGAGGAGGAGAAGGAAACGTTAGGGAGGATGGAAGGGAGGAGAAAGATGAGGAGAACGTAAGGAAGGAGAAATAGAAGGAGAAGAAGAGAGGATAAAGAGTAGGAGGAGGAGGAAAGAAGGCAGGAGAGAGAATGGAGGAGGAGAAGGAGGAACAGGTAAAATAAGAGAGAACTTGTAACATTAAAAAATAGGATTCGAGGACGGAAAAAGATACTTGAAGTGCAAGAAGAAAAAGAGAAGAAGGAAGATGAGTAGAGAAAGAGGACAAGGAGAAGTAGAAGGAGGGGGAGAAAGAAGAAGGAGAAGGAAAGATTATAATGAGAGAAATATTGTTCGACCTACGAAGATAATGTAGGAGTAGCGGTACATGTAGGAGGGGTTGATGAAAAAGCAGAAAGGGATCAAAAAGTTATAAGGGAGAGATTTAAAAAAGGATAAGGAGACACTGGAGAAGGAGAAAAAGACAGTAGGAAAAGGGAAAAGAGGATGTGGAGATAGGAGAAGGAGAAAACTAAGAGGATGAGTAGAAAAAGAAGGAGGTAGTGGTGAAGGAAAGGAGGAGGAGAGTGAAGAAAAGAAGAAGACAAAGACTATAGGGGACAGAAAATTAAGAAAAAAGAAAAGTAGGAGAATGAAAAGTGGAAAGAGTGGGAGTGATGAACAAGGTGGAATAACAATAAGTAGAAACGGAGAAAATGATATCGAATTGGAATAGGGCCCTAGTGTGCTTTACAATAGACATTCAGGTGAATGACCAATTTACATTTGTAAGTATTGCAGTGTTGTAGACATTCGAATATTTGAAGATGATGACAAAAAGAGATAAAAAGAGAAGAGAAGGTAGGAAATAAAGATGAGGGAATAAAGACGAGTGAGAGGGATAGAAAATAGAGGAATAAAAAATATTTATAAATCTTACAATTATGACATTTTAAAGAGGAGTATTCAAATATGTTTGACGAAAAGAGGATTGGATGAATTAGGGTAGAAAAAGATAAAGGACTCGTTGAAGAGGATTCAAAAAGGAGGAATAATCAGAGAAAGATTGATTGTTTGATTGAATGATTTATTTTTAGATTTTTTAGAGTGTGAGAGAGAATGAGTCAAAGAAAAGATAAGAAAAAGAGAGAAAGAATGAGAGAGAATTTATCAAAGATGAGAAAAATCAAGCAGAGGTGAGATTCTCGATAGATTTTTGAGAAAAGTGGAAAAAAATTGAAAACACTAACGTGATACAATCGAATACGTTTCAGTAAGGTTATAAAAGAAAAATGAAAGTACAATGTCAAATGGAGAGTTATGAATATGAAAATTAGACGGAGAAAAGATAGTTGAAAAAAAGGTGAATGGAAGACTCTCAGGTGACCAGGGGAGATGAGGAGGAAAAAAGAGAAGAGAGAGGAAAGATGGAAGAACAGAGAGGAAAGCAGGAAGAAGGAAGAGGGAAGAGGAAAGACGGAAGAGAAGAGAGGAGAGAGGAGAGAAATACAGAGCTAACAAATGAAATGGGAGGAAGGAGAGTGAGATAAAGAACTTACGTGTAAAGAAAATTGAGGGATTAAAACATTGAAGAGAAGAAAAAGAGACGATGATTAGAGGGTAGAGAAATATAGGAGAAACGATAAAAAAGCGGTGAAGGAGAGGCAGGAAAAGCAGATAGAGAAGAAAAAAGAATTAAGAAAAGCAATTCCACCAACCAACTCTTTTATACTAGCAAGCATTTCGGTTACTGTTGAAATTGTGTCTCTATTTTTCACGACTGAACAAGGAGAGAAAAAATAGAAGAAAAAGGATAAGAACAGGTGGAGTAGTTGTAGGAGGTGGAGACGAAGGAGGAGGGTAAGAGGAGTAGAAGAAGAAGGGGGGAGTGGTGATGGTTATGGGGAGGATGAAGAGGAAATGGAGGTGGGTATGAGGAGGAGGAGGAATGGGTGGTGGAGGAGAAGAATGAGGTGAAAGAGAGCAAGAAGGGGAGGAGGGAAGAAGAAGAAGGAGAAGAAGAGTAAGAGAAGGAGGAAGATGAGCCGGAGAAGGATCATAAGAAGTAGAAGGTTCACAAAATTACACAAATATGATAAGAAGGAGGAGGAGGTGGAGGAGGAGAAGAAGGGGAATAGAAGAAGGAGAAGAAGGGGAATAGAAGGAGAAGAGGAAAAGGGGAATAGAAGGAGGAGAAGGAGGAAGAAGAGGAGGATGAGGAGGAGAAGAAGGAGGAAGAAGAGGAGGGGCAGGAGGAGAAGGGGAATAGGATGAGGAGGAGGAGGAAGAAGAGGAGTGGTAGGAGGAGAAGAAGAAGGGGGAATAGGAGGAGAAGGAGGTGGCGGAGGAGGAGGAAGAGGAGGGCAGGAGGAGGAGGAGGAGGGAGGAAGAGGAGGGCAGGAGGAGAAGAAGAAAGGGAATAGGAGGAGGAGGAGAATAGGAGGAGAATGAGGAGGAAGAAGAGGTGGGAAAGGAGGAGGATGAGAAGGAGAAGGAGAAAGAAAAGAAGGAGAGGAGGTGGAAGTGTATGTTAAAGAGTAGGCAGAGGAGGAGAAGGTTGAGGAAGAATCAAAATGTTGAAGATAACAGAAGAAGAAGTATAAGAAGAAAATAAGAAGAGAAAGAAAAATAAGAAGAGTGATAAAGCGATGGTTCTAAAGTTGATTGTGAGATAGCAATTCTACTGTTATTGGACATTTGAGACAAGCCAGCCCGCTTTCCTATTCATTACAACCTGAGGTAAATAAGGTAGCACCTATCAAAGTGAACAAGATTTCAATTCTCATTTCATGTGGTGATTGTCTGGTTTATATGCAATTGGAATTGTCACTTATTTATTTACGGTGAATTTTGAACAGTTTTTGCAAACACTTTAACCATGTTACTACAGTAAGCTACTTTAGTAGCTGCTAGCGAGAGATGTGCTAGAAAATAGCACATCTATCTATCTAGGTTTCTATCTATCTAGGTTTCTATCTATCTATGTATCTAAATTGCAAGTGTGACATAGAAGTAGCTTGGCTTATACTAGTACAGTACTATAGCTTTCAGAAGTAGCTGCTATTAGAAGCTACTGCCTATATCACAATTGCTACTTATTGCTTTCTTCTGCTACTTAACGTAGTATGGTGTGACTCAGGCAATATCAATTGTTAAGGTATTATAGGAATTGAAATAGTACAGTAAAGTATTGAAATATTGCTAACACAACATAATTATGAACTCAATTATTTTCTTGGACTCATATCCCAACTTTCCTCCATTGGGAGCCTGGCTAATCGTTAGTAAGGCTAGTCAGTCACTCCCTATATTTGGAGGCATATTAAATTGTTGCATTGCACTATATATAGCTGCTTAACACAATGTTACCCAGCAGTGCTTTGTTCCCATCACTGGGTTGCGAAGACTAGCTTATGGTTGAGATGTCAATGTGCCAACCACACGTTACATCTTTTCTGGTTAATGATCATTCTTCTCTGCTGATTCAGTCAAGTGGATGTGAAACTGGAAACCAGCTGGTAGGCCTAAGCCCACATAGGGCTGTTGAGCCATTGACAAACAAACATATCCCAACTAAGAAAAAAAATATTGGATGAAGCGCTTGGATATGTCACTCGGGGCAAATTCAAGAAACTCAAAATTCACTACAGTAATTCGGGATTCTCAAAACTAAAAATTCAGAAACAAGACTACTAAAATTCTGTTTTGAAACACATGCTTCACCAAGTTCATATTTTTTAGGATTAGGTACCTGTATCATAACTTAGAAGTCAAGTAATACTGGAAACCTTTTTTCTGAAATTAATATTCTTATAACACACGTTCTACAGTCTTCGTATTTTTTTAGAATTTCTCATGAAACATAAAAGATATACGCTATAAAGGTCCAATAGGATTGCCTTGGACACTCATTACGAAACGTTATCAGCCACTCATTTATCACTGATAAAATCTTGTAAAAACTATATAAGAACAGGAATTAGAGCTATTTACAGAAAACAGAAATTGACATTATTAGAGGAGATCCTTCTTCTTCTTCTTCTTTCTAACAAATCACTGAATCACCTCTAATTTTCTGGGGAGTCTGATACGGTATTGCTGACGTAAATAGATGAAAATAAAGAAGTCACAATAAAGGAAAAATATCGTAAATATAATCACAGAAGAAGGGAAAAGCAAAAAGGCGACTGCTCAAAGGATAAGAATAAAGAAAGAGAGGGAAAGAGAAAAAACGGATAGAGAAAGAAAAAAGATAAGATAAGGCATCGTTCAGAATTAGGAATAGTGAACAATGTAGAGTAGAAGAAAACGAAGAGGAGGGGGAAAGGGAGATGAAGATGAAGGAGAAGAGGAAGAAGAAGAAGGAAAAGAAATAGGAAATAGAGAGGGAGGAGGGAGAAGAACAATTTCTCTTATGCGTCGGTAGGCATCAATCTGGAGTGGACCCTCAATAAATCACACGAAAAGGTGGCTTGTCCAAGATCACATACAATGCCTTAGGCAAAATCCTTTTTCTACCAGTCGTCTTCCAGACTCTTCTTCAACTCTTCTCTTCTCTCTTCTCTTTTCCTCATTCATTCTTGGTTCCTTTTTTTCTTCTTGTTTTCCTTGATCTTTTTCTTCTTCTTCTCCTTCTTCATCTTTTCCTCCTCTTTTACTACCTTCTTCTTATTCTTCTTTTTCTTCTTCTTTCCTCTTCTTCTTCTTCTTCTTCTTCTTCTTCTTCTCTTCTTCTTCTTCTTCTTCTTCTTCTTCTTCTTCTTCTTCTTCTTCTTCTCTTCTTCTTCCTTTTCTATTGTTTTTCTTCTTTATCTTCTTGATCTCCGTCTCCTTCTTATTACAACCAATCAATCACCTTCTCCTTCTTCGAATACTTCCTCTACTACTCCTTCTCGTCTTCCATTCCATCTTTCCCCAGCTTCACCCTATTCTCTCCATTTCAACATTTCTCACTGCATTTTTCTTCTCTCTTCAAACTTAAATAACCATAAAATTTCAAAGTCAAAATCTTTTAAAGCTCTGTTCTATTTTTTCATTTTTCCCAGGTACTATCTCCTCTTCTTCCTCCTCCCCCATATTATTCTTCATCTCTATGGAGATGAAGGAAGGAAAGAAGGAGAGGAAGAAGAAAGACTCTTCCTTCTTTCTCTTCTGTTCATCTTCTCGGCTGTCTACTCCTTTTATCTCTCTTCTCCTCCTGCTTTTTTTCCCATATACAAGATGGGAGCAAAAAAACAGGAAGAACGGTCAGAAGATGGACAAGCAATGGAGATAGGTGTGTGAGAGACAGGAACTGTCTCATAAGAAATTCAACCGCTGAGAAAAAGATTGCCTTGTTAATTTTAGTCGGAGAAATAAGATTGAAGAGAAGAAGAAAATAATAAATGAGAGAGAGATATGAATAAATAAAATAATAGAAAGATTTAACATCTGTATGGGATTATTTTACTATTGCAACACTAGAAAGGTGATTAAAATAGTGATTATGGATTCTACTTTGTAATACAAGACAGAGGAGGAGCATGAGGAGGAGGAGGAGGAGGGAGGAGTTCTTTTAATAATTTATTGATGCTGTGAGTCAAGAGGGTCTACTCTATTATTATTTGATTTTATTTTCTCAAAGGAGGAAGAGGAAATATAGTGAAATATTATTTATTTATCAATCATAAGTAGTGAGTGAGGAGGAGTGGGAGAAAGGAGGAGGAGGAGGAGGGAATTAGAAGGAGGAGGAGGAGAGGAAGTACACCTAAATATATTTAAAGTGAGGAGGAGGAGTAAATCACGCCACCAACGTAGTAAATTGATTAGGAATAGTTAATTAGGGAGGAGGAGTTAGGAGGAGGAGAAGTGGGAGGAGGGAGGAGGAATAGGAGGTTGAGGAGGAAAACTTCCGTTCTATATCATTTTTACTATCTCCTCTTTTCCTCCTCGTATTCTTCTTCACCTCTTTTGAGAGGAGGAAGGAGGAGAGAGGGAGGAGAAGTAGGAGGAGGAAGAACGGTCAGGAGGTGGACAAGCAATGGAGAAGTGTGAGAGACAGGAGGAGGTTGGGAGGAGAGGAAGGAGGAGGAAGAGTGCCGGAGAAGAAGAGGGAGGAGAGAGAAGGAGAAGATTGGGAGGAGAATGAGTTGGGAAAAATTATAAAATAGATAGGAAGAGTGAGCACGCAGAAGGAGACAGAGGAGGAGCAGAGGAGGAGGAGGAGGAGGAGGAAGTGGAGAGGAGGAAGAGGGGAGGAACATGAGGAGAAGAGAGTGGGGAGAGGAAGAGAAGTGGAGAAGGGGATGAATAGAGGAGTAGGGAGGAGAAGGGAGGAAAAGAGGTGAAGTAGGAGGAGGAAGAAGTGGGAAGAAGAAGTAGGAGGAGGAGAAGAGGAGGAGGAAGTAGGAGAAGGAGAAGAAGAATTGAAGAAGAAAAGTTATGGAAGCGTGGAAAGAGGATAGAATGAGTAGGAACAAGAAGGAGGAGGTGGAGGAGAAGTAGGAGGGTGGATAAGTTGGAGGAGGAAGGAGGAGAGGAGAAGGAGAAGTAAAGAGGAGGTTGGGAGGAGAGTGGGAGGAGAAGGAGGAGGAGAAGGAGAAGAGGAGAAGATTGGAGAAAAAATTATAAAAAAGGAGAAGAGGAGGAGGAGAAGGAGAAGAAAAAGGAGAAAGAGATAAGGTAGGTAAGGAGAAGAAGTAGAAGTGTAAGAAGGAAAAAGAGAAGAGAGTGGAAGGGTAGGGGTGAGAAATGAAATGGAGAGAAAGGGTGAAAAAGATGCCAGTTACAAGTTGGCGTTGGAGTAGGTAGGAGAGGCAGAAGGAGGAGGAGAAGACTGGAAGGGGTGAATAGGGTAGATTGGGTGAAAAAGATGCCAGTTCGGACTGAGGTGGGTAGATCGGGTTATCTGTGTGCCAGGTATCACAGCGCCAAAAAAAGAGCAAGACTGTGCGAATCTCTACAACTGACCCTTTTCTAATACCACCTCTTCCCACTCCTCCAGTCCTCCTCCTCCTTCTTTTATTACTTCTTCTTTTCCTTTTCCACCCAATCTTCTTCTTCTTCTACTACTCCTTATTCTTCTTTTCTACTTATTTTCTTCTTCTCCTTCTTCTTCTTCTTCTTCTTATTCTTCTTGTTTTCTTCTAATTCTTCTTCTTCTTCTTCTTCTTCTTCTCTTTCTTCTTCTTCTCTTCTTCTTTCTTCTTTTCTTATTCTCTTCCTTCCACTCCTTCTTCTTCTTTTTCTTCTCCTCCTTCTTCTTCTCCCTCATCCTCTTCTTCTTCATCTTATTAATTGTTTCCTTTACTCCTCCTCCTCTTTCTTTTTCTATTACTCCTTTTTGGTTCATGATAATAGTAACTAATTTCAAGTGAACTGTTGAAATATTGAATAGTGGGACTAAAATCAAGGAGTACTAGTTGAAACAACGTTGAGGAGAAGAGGAAAATGAGGTAGAACACGAAGAAAATCTATAGGAGGAAAAAAAAGGAGAAATAATGTTAAGGAAAGTCCAAGTTGAAATATTTCAAACACTGGTTAATTAGTCATTTTGTCGCCTGTTCCATTCGAATTCAAATGTGGGAGAGAGAAATATAGTGATGATGAAGAGAGGAAAAACTAGAAAATGAGCATGAAGAAGTTAAGGAGGGAAAGCAGATGTAAATGAGGAATATTTAAAAAGAAAATCAGCAAAAGAAAGATGACCAGAAGATAAAGATGTCAGAAGAAGAAGATGATGAAGGCGAAGAAGAAGGAGAAGATGAAGTAGAAGAGGGAGAAGAAGAAGAAGAAGAAGAAGAAGAAGAAGAAGAAGAAGAAGAAGAAGAAGCAGAAGAAGCAAAAGAAGAACAGAAAGAAGAAAAAGAAGAAAAGGAAGAAGAAAAAGCAGAAGAAGAGGAAAAAGAAGTTGTAGACGAAGAAGAAGAAAATGGAGAAGAGGTAATGAGATCTAGAAATAGAATGAACCAAGAGTGTACAAGAGAGGAAAGAGCCTTGAAAAGGAACAACCAATAGAGTTTGAAGGATTGGAAAGTGAAGATATTGACATTCTGTGGATGATCGCAAAGTTGCCAAACTCCTCCTCACTCCCTCCTCCTTCTCCCCCACCCCTTCTTCTCCTCTCTCTCCTCCCTCTGCTTCTCCTTCTTCTCCATCTGTGCTCTGAACTCAATTACAAGTGCTCTGTTCTATGTTCCTCCTCTTCCAGTAGAACGTGTCCTACAGTAATACAAAAACAAATTCTCCAAAATCAACTGATGTTCTTCATTTCTGCCATTCTGTTTTGTTTTCTAGCTTTGTTTTTTAGTTTTTCTCCTGTCGCTTATTCGATCTCTTCTTAAAAATCTCTTCTGTTCCCCTTATCGTTGTTCGTTTCTCCGTTTTTTGCTCGGATTCCTTTTCCCCCTTTTGTTGAATAATGTCCTAATAAAACATTTTTTTAGTAATTGTTGATATAACAACGACAATAATTATTGTTTACGACGATAATTATTATCGAGACTACTTGCATACTTTTGGAAAGTTGAATGGCTCCCTTAAAAGAAACTACATTATTTATTTTTAATTTTGGTATTAAAACAGGAAACCTTTTACTTTCCATAAAGATTCCGTAAACCGGTAATACAGGTGAGTAAAAAATACAAAAATATAAAATAAGAAATAAATTATTATAGAGAGTAGAAAGTGATAGCAAACCTATCATTGGAAGATTATAGAAAAAGTTTCTAGAATCTACAGACCGTACTAGAGAAGTGAGTAGAGAACTAAATTAGAGAACTTTTAGAATGTATGGAATAATTTGTCTGAGTTGAATCAAACAAACAATATTATTGAAATCAGAAGAAAGATACTTTTTGGAATGATATCGTTAAAACATTTCTCAGTTCATACTTTGTTCAATACATCGAATGAATTCAATTCAATCTCTCTCTCTCACACACATTCTCTCGCTTGCTCAAATGATTATTTATCCTTATCACACAAGCCTTTGTTGCTCCTTATCAGACATTTCAATTAGCACCTCACTCTGGTGGCGAAACAGAGCATTGTTGAACATTCTCTTTTATTCTCTTGAACATTCTTATTCTTCTTCTTCTCCTTCCTTTTCCTCTTCATTCCTTCTTTTTCTTACTCTTCTTCTCCTTCTCATCCACCTCCCTCTCCTCTACTTCTTCCTCCCCTTCTTCTTTTTCTTCCTCTTCCTCTTTTTTTTTCTCCTTCTTCTTCTGCTTCTCTCTCCTCGTCCTCTATTCTCTTTTCTCCTTCTCATCTCTCCAAACTCCTCCAACAACTTGTTTCCAAAAATATTCCCATCACGTATCTCACCTTGTTTCCCTTTCAAGAGAATTGTAAAACTAATTCTTCGCAAAGGCTAAAGAAAGGAAACTGACATTTTGTACCTATTTCACCAAACACTGCATGCCCAATACTATGGAAAGACAATGGACCGTGTAGCGTTCTCGTTTTGCCCTCAAACAAGAATTAAAAAACAATAATGTCTTATTTTATTCCCTCTACGGACAAAAGGTGAAGAAACCATTAGAAACTACTAATAAAGGGTTCAAACTTTAATATTTTCAAAATTTGGAGGCAATGAAAGCTTCCAATTCATATACAGGTATGATGTGTATAGTATAGCCATAGTGAAGCGATACTCTCTTCTAATCTGTTCTCTGTGGTATAGCCATAAACCTCATAAACCTGATTTCAAACACTCGTCGCAAAATCCGGTTTTTAGCCTTCAAAGAGAAATGAACCCTAGCTCATGAACCGCCCCTAAGTATAACTTTCAAGATAGTGAATATCTTAAAAATGTCTCATCCAATTCATATTGTTCAATATTAATATTAAAGTTTAATACTATTATTAAAGTTTAATATTAAAGATTTAAGAAACTCACCTTTGAAAATTGCGTAGCTCCTGGCCGAATGCAGTGAAATTAAACAACAAAGAATTATAAACTCAAGTCCTGGAATGTTGGTCATCTTGTCACTACCTGAAATAAATGAGAAACAAAAATTCATTCAAAATAACAGTGTAAGGAATAATAATATTTCCATAGTAAAACTTCTAAGCCACTATATTTTATTCTTATTGCTGCTTATAATATTTATGGTTCTTCTTTTGATTATTATTTTCAGTTTATTATCATTATTTTAATAATTTATTTATTAAATAAATTACATAAGAGGAGTGAAAAAACAGTACGTAAATTGTGGATACCATTGTAGAAGAAATCTACTTTGCGTGCTCGGCAGGGGGGTTGCACCCCCCTGCACACCCACCAGGTCTTCCTCCTATATTGGATAATATTATGTTGTATAGCAGGATCATTTTAACTTGTCAGAAAACATATGTTTCGACCACCAGTACCACAATACTTAACCTATAAATGCTGAATCTTGCAGATTATTGAAAAGGTCTTTTAAAAAGTTATTCTTAGAAAGGTCTACTTTAAAAAGTTATTCTTTGAAAGGTCTTCTTTAAAAAGGTCTTCAAAAGACTTTAAAGGTCTTTAAGACTTTTAAACCTTTTGATTATCGTGTCAAAATCACTGTTTACTCATTACCGAAACAGCTGTTTTCTGACAAGTTAAAATGATCCTGCTTTAGACATTTTCGATGGTTGACAATTTTTTTAATTGTAGAAGAAAGATAGGATGCGTCATTTACACGAATTATTCTGTTGTATATTGTGTTAAAATGGAAAATAAATTTGATTTGAATTCTCCGTGAGCTACAGAAAGTTATCTTCTCAATCTCTTACTGACAAATTCCCCACCATTAGTCTAAAATTCTGAAATGATTTTTTGAAAATCCTCATTACAAGAATCATAGAGGTTCCTCATAGAATAAGAGGGGTATTAACCCAAAATCGACTAAGGCTAGGCGTACATCGGTTAGTCAAGACAACACAAGACGAGATTACTCACGTTTAGTCACAGTACTTCACATAGTTGCTTATGAAGCAACACACACCGATGCAATGAAATCCTAAAATTTCCATACCATGCCAAGAACTGAACATGTAAGCAATCTGATTAAAACGCTCTTATATTGCAAACTACAGACAGAATACTTCAATAACTTGTTATTGAACAAGCTAGAGTGAATTAGACTTTGGAGATGAAATAGGCCCAAAAAAGGCAAGAAAAAGCCTCCATTCTAAAAGTTATCTGAAATTGTCAAAAAGAATGATTGAAATGACTCTCTCACTGATTACACTTGAGAGAAAAAGTCAGGAACATTTTTAAAAAATCCTTCTAATCAATTTGATTTCAAATCTTCGGCAGTGATTTTGCAGGTAAAACGTGAGTCAAACGTTTGTGAATTCACTATGATACCTTCACCTCATAAAGTATGCTCCGTTACATGAACCTTAATACAGGTGAATCACCAATAATATTTACTCACATTGCATGCTCTGTATGAGCATGCTCAGGTTTCATGAAGAAAAAGCCCTGATCTTGTAATTGAATTGGTAACTTGTTTTTACAATTCTGACTTTTTACAAATTCCCTTCCTGAAAATCCACTTTTTACAACTCTCTGGACATATTTTTTCTCATTTTCTAAAGGATACTTGTTTTTCACTTTCGATTTGTTCAAACTTCCTTTCTGAAAATTCTCTTTTCCAACAGTTTTTGATTTATAAAAGTATATGGAAGACATCTAAGAGTGTTCCCTTCTTCTATTATGATTCAAATTCAGTTACTCCCTGTTTTGAGCCCTACATATCGAGAAGTATCGTAGGGGGTATTATCTATTCTGTTTTCTTTCAAACTTTGTGATTTTGCATTCCTCTGCTTCGATTTTGAAATTGATTATCTAACTTTCTCTCTAAGGGTGATGCCCACATGATCTCCAAGCGGCTTGTGCGTGAATAATGGAAAGGATGAAGAGATATGTATTGAAGACTTTTTTGGGCAGCTGGGACTGACGGCTTAACGAGTACTCCGGAACACATTTTGAAGTCGAGTTATCATTTTTTGCATATTTCTTTGATAATTCGATTGATTTCCAAAGTTGACTAGGTTCTGCAAGTGATGATCTATTCAGTTTAATTTCAAACTTCGATATTATAGCATTTCGATTTTGTAGCATTATTAATTAGTTAGGAATTTCGTTTAATAAATTATTATGATTTAAAAAGCAATTGATTAGTTGCAATATCCCATCTCCTTCTATCTTCATGTCTGGCCGAATTGGCTTAGTCAATAATGAATGCTGCTATACGGAAGATGTCCGGTGGTCTAAAGGTGAGGGCACTAGACCTGCAATCTAGGGGTGCTGGGTTCGATTTCCGCCCGGACAAAAGCAGCATTTTTGTACAGCAGCATTCATCGAATTTCCTTACTAGCTATTATTCTGTTGTCAATATTCGCAGTAGCGGAAGTCTTCAGAGTATTTTATAGCATTATTAATTAATTAGGACTATCGTTCAATAAATTATTAATATTTAATTCCTCTGCTTTGCTTAGCTTTAGTAATTGACCCATCACATTCAAAGAAATTAAATATTAATAATTAAGACTTGTTGTGTTGATTGCAATTGAAGGTGTTCTGAGAGTATATAAGTAGTTTTAACTAACTTTATATGAGTTTTTTATGAATTTTTTCCTATTTTCTCGTAGGATGATAGGACCCACATGCCTTTTACATGCAATTCTCAAGTAAAACACACACTTTGCTCAGAAATGTTGAGGAACTTCTCCATATTAGGTGATTGAATAAAAGCAAATTTTGTCTATTGAAAACTAAGCAAACTATACTCTCAGCAAAATTTGCTTTTATTCATTCACCTAATTCTCAAGTAATATCAAAAAATTGTTTTGTATTTGTATTCACTACAGTAGAAGGTTATTACTTCTGGGAGGGGGATGAAGTTCCAACATTACAAGAATCAGATAGAATTGGACTATGCACAAGTGGGAATACTTTACGGATAATTTTCAAATATATCACAAATATTTCCAAAAATGTTTGTATTGTCTACGACGTACTTTTAGTAAGTCTTTTTAGAGGAGATACATTTCAGTTTCCATATTACAATAATAGAATTGGGTTGCATTTATTCATATAACTGCTCTAAGTTTATTTTCATTGCACCGAGATAAGCAGCTGAAGTCTTGTCGCTCACTGAGAATTGCGTTCAAATGCAGCAGAGTAGTAATTTCGTTGTACAGTGCTATTATTATAGTTTATGGTAGATATGGGGCATGCAACATTTATTATAAGCACTAAAATGACTAGCTCTATCTCTATTCGGTCTTGTTACACTATGAAATCAAGTCTCTGAAATGTATGTCAAGTTAAGTGAGGGGAGGGCTTGAACAATCCCCTTCTTCTTTTTTTTACTCTGCTTCTCCTTCTTTCTGCTGAATCAACACCATAATCTCTTCAACCTGCTTCTTCCCCTCTTCTACTTCTGCTTCTCCTTCTTCTTCATCTTCATCTTCTTCTTCTTCTTCTTCTTCTTCTTCTTCTTCTTCTTCTTCTTCTTCTTCTTCTTCTTCTTCTTCTTCTTCTTCTTCTTCTTCTTCTTTCATCTTCTTCACTTCTTCTTCTTCTTCTTCTTCTTCTTCTTCTTCTTCTTCTTCTTCTTCTTCTTCTTCTTCTTCCTCCTCCTCCTCCTCCTCCTCCTCCTTCTTCTTCTTCTTCATCTTTAATTTCATTTTCATCTTCATCTTAATTTTCATCTTCATCTTAATTTTCATCTTCATCTTCATCTCCTCCTTCTCCTCCTCCTTCTTCTTCTTCTCCATCTTCTTCCTCTTCCTCTTCTTCTTCTTCTTCTCCTCTTCTTCTTCTTCTTTTCTTCTACTTCTTCTTCGTCTTCTACTCCTTCTTATTCTATAGTTGAGTTTGGTTACAAAATGATTAAAGTTCAACCTTGCAGAAGTCAAACTATTAGTTTTAACTGTTCCAAGCGATGATAATAATAATAATATGCTGGACCAACAACAAGAACTCATCCCCAACTTTAAACTGGGTTAAGTGATGCTCTAATGAAGCATACTGGAATACACGAGAAGAATGAGAAGTGATAAATTTTAATTGTTATCAAGATATGAATGGGGAAAAACAACAATTTTAGGAAAAAACAATGAAGAAGAGAGGTAAAGAAGAAGGAGAAGAAGAAGGAGGTAATTAAGTTGATAGTAGAATAAGTTGATACAAGGGAAATGATAGTTGGTTTCCTGAATATTCAAGTTATTGTCATTCCTGAAAATACTTCGATTTGATAATTGGTTTAATTAACCAGGTTAATAGAGGTAAAAAAATTGTTATTTTATCAAACAGACATAGGTTTAGCTACTCCTCACATACTGTATAGTTTTCAATACAGAAGTATTTGAATTTAAGAATTGTAGGGATTGCATCCTGGTTATGTAAAGATGATAATTTTTTACTTTTATTGGACAGTTGCATGAAAGGTCCAATTGAATTTAACCACCGTCAAATGATGTCATCTAGATGATGCAATCTGCTGATAAATTTAGAGTCAATCGTCAGTAAATGATTTCAAGGTTTCTTACCTCTGGGTAGGTTTTTGCATATATGCGGATGCGCAGCCGATCTCGGATCAAAATAGTAATTAAAACTTGAAATAAAAATATACAAGAATAACCATGCATAATTAGGAATAATTTAGTAAGAATGTTGTTACTTCAATATAAGAGTAGTTACAATTTCTTGTTTGAAAAAATTGCTATTTCGACTATTTTGACCCAAGATCGGCTGCGCATCCGCAGAAGCGAAAACTTACAATTAGTCTGGGCACTTGACCAGAACCGGACGAGCTATGGCGAGGGTGGTAGCGCGGGTACTTTTCTGAGAATATTGGGCTACTACACGCAACATTTAGCTGAGAGCATGATCACATTAGGGTGGATTTGAAGATTTAAAGCAGCTGGCAATTTTTTTAATGCAGTTAGTAGCAGCAAGCTGCCAAGTGCCCAGACTAATTGCGCGTACTGTACTTTTATGCTAGGCGTACACAGGTTAGTCAAGACAAGACAAGACGACATTAGGACGTTTAGTCACAGTGATTCACATATTTGCTTATGAAGCAACACACACCGATTAGTCATTGCATCGGTGTGTGCTGCTTCATAAGCAGCTATGTGAATTGCTGTGACTAAACGTGACTAATCTCGTCTTGTCTTGACTAACCGGTGTACGCTTAGCCTTACGGATCCAAAGCAACGAGAACCAATGAACGAGTCGAACGTCAATGTAATGACGTCATTTTATTGTGATTAAATTCAATCGGAGTTTCGTGCAACTGGCTGTATGAATTCTACGTTATTTTTTATTGATATCCAAAGATCAAGATTCAATTGATTGCAGGTGAAGAGATTTAAATGATTTTCTTAGGCTAGGCGTACACTGGATAGTCAAGTCAAGACAAGACGAGATTAGTCACGTTTAGTCACAGTACTTCACATAGATGCTTATGAAGCAGCACACACTGATGCAATGTCTAATCGGTGTGTGCTGCTTCATAAGCAAGTATGTGAATTACTGTGACTAAACGTGACTAATCTCGTCTTGTCTTGACTAACCGGTGTACGCCTAGCCTTAGATGATGATTCAAGCAAGTTGATAAGAGTATTGAGTATTCAGTACCCCATAAAACACTGCATTATCAGATGAATTTCAGCTTTAGCCGTAATTTCAAATTTCCAGTGGAATAAGCACTTGTAGGCTAATTTGCAAATTGTAATTATTCAAGTATGTACTTGCATGCTCCGCCTCTCATAACACTCTGCCAGCAACATCAAGTGAGCGTCCTCAACCCAAAAATGAAAATGAGCCGAGAAGTCCTAAATGGCGGATAATGTCACCTTCTCAATTTTTGGATGTTATGCAACTTTGTAGTAAATCATGGGCACCGCTGTAGTAAATTCAGTAAACCAGGGGAATGAGTGACAACATAATCATGATAAGAATAAAAAGAACTCCAACTTATTTGAAGAATTTGTTTAAACTTATTGATAGAATTGTTTAAAAATCTCTATGGTTACTGAAAATATAACCAATAACTAATACGGCATTAGTAGCCATTAAATATTTCTAGTTTAGAACACTGACTCTCTATCTATATATCTTTTTCCAACAAATACAAATTATTTTCATTGTATCAAATGATAAGTTTAGGTCTTTCTACAGTTAGGCTAGGCGTACACCGGTTAGTCAAGACGAGATTAGTCACGTTTAGTCACAGTAATTCACATAGTTGCTTATGAAGCAGCACACACTGATGCAATGACTAATCGGTGTGTGTTGCTTCATAAGCACCTATGTGAAGTACTGTGACTAAACGTGCCTAATCTCGTCTTGTCTTGTCTTGACTAACCGGTGTACGCCTAGCCTAAAACTCACTTTTCAACAAAACTAAATTATTTTCATTATATTAGATGATAATTTAGAGTAACTGAAATAGAAAATGATTCCAGCAATTATTAATCTCTGATAAAATTTCTAACACTAAAAATACTTTGAATCTATCTATTTTAATTTTTTTGTGTCTTTTTTTTGCTAAGGGTGATACCAAATGAGTTCTAGGCTTGTGCGTGGATGATGAGAGTGGTATCTTGCCCGTGGGTCTTGAGCCCTCAAATCACTGATAAATAATCAAAAATTGGACATTACTAGCCATTTAACGTTACTAGTTTTAATCAACAAGACCAAGGTATCCTATCCAATTACTAAACAGAATCAAGCAATTTTCACTACGTTTCAGAATTAATTTGGAGTATATAATACGAAATCTATTTTAAAAACTCTAGTTGGGCTAGGCGTTCACCGGTTCAAGGCAAGACAAGATTAGTCACTTTTAGTCACAGTACTTCACATAGTTGCTTATGATGCAACACACCGATTAGTCATTGCATCAGTGTGTGCTGCTTCATAAGCAGCTATGTGAATTATTGTGACTAAAGGTGACTAATCTCGTCTTGTCTTGTCTTGACTAACCGGTGTACGCCTAGCCTTACTGATAATAATAATATTATTAGACATTATCAGCTATTGGATGTTATCAGTTTCTATCTCCTAGCCACCCTATCCCATATAGCACGGAAATTCAAATTTCTATTGCATATTATAATAAATTCAGAAAGATAATTTATGGAATATCGTTCTTGACTCTTCAAATTGATGATAAACTATCAATAACATTAGACATTATTAGTCATTACATGTTATCAGTTTCAATCTCCTAGCTACCCTATCCCAGTAGCACGGAAAATTCAAATTTTTATTGCATATTATGATAAATTCAGTATGATAATATTCAGGAAAAATTGTTCTCAAATCTTCAAATTGATGATAACCAATCAATAATATTAGACATTATTAGCCATTTTGTATGTTATCAGTTCCAATCACCTAGCTGCTCTATCTCATTAGCATGGGAAATTTAAATTTTTTATTACTTATTAGGCTATAATAAGTTCAGAAAAAAAATTATGGAACTTGAACCTTTGAATTGATAATAAACAATCAATAATATTAGACATTATTAGTCACTCATGATTTCAAACACCAAGCTACCCTTCCCTAGATACTCGGGAAAATCAATTTTTTCATTGTATTTGATTATAATTTTTGAGCAAAACACCCAAACACAGTTTCAAGTTACTGGCAAAATGACTCACTCACCAATCTTAGCACACCACTGCTGTAGAGAGAACTCACAATGGAAACCGTTCTTATAATTTCGCTACAAAAAACGCCAAGAAACTAAAACCACCACTCGCGTCGCGTAAATAACAACGGAACAAATACACGCTTCAACCCAAAACGTAACACTGTCTGCCCCAGAAAACCGAGCAACTTACATTTCAGACCGATTATTTTGAAAATCAGTTTTGGGTTTTCCCGAGCCAGTACCGACCGCCCTTAGTCAATACCCCAATGTAACTCAAGTCGTCCACATCTGTAGCGAGCAACCCTCCTCTATGTGTCATGACTCCAGGTTGGCCACCGATTATTTCCCTTTTTCAACCCTGAAAATTCCCTCCCGACACGAAATTGCCCCGCACAGTGATGACAGTCGCAGACAAGGGTGCGTGTTTCTGAAAGTGGGAGTGATAAACTGGGGTGGCATTTTTGGGGGGATGAAGCTCGGAAAAGGGGTGGTTTGAGGTATTTACTGTCAGTACAATAGTTTTGTTTCATTATTTTCGATGATAGGGAGGTATTTAAGATAATGGAAATGAACAAAAGTGTTTAGGATAAAATAGGGGTGAGTTGTGGCTTGAAAAAGGGGTGTTCATTGTCAGTACAATAGTTTTATTACATTATTTTTGGTGATAGGGAGGTATTTAAGATAATAAGAATTTTTCAAAAAATCAAATTCAAATTTATTTCCTTTTTGCCACAATTCAAAATACAAAATAAAATAAAATCTCACGTACCTACTAACATTTTTAACAAAATCCGTTAAAAACCTGCAAAGGCATAAGCCTGAGCGCAGGAAAAATGAACATAAGTATTTAGGATAAAACAGGGATGAGTTTTGACTTGAAAAAAGGGGTGTTTATTGTCAGTACAATAATTTTATTACATTATTTTTGGTGATAGGGAGGTATTTGAATGAACATAAGTATTTATATTAGAATAAGGGATGATTGGGCTTGAAAAAGGGATGGTTTGAGATATTTTTTTCAGTATAATAGTCACTGTTAAGTATTACAGCATTAGAGAGCTTTTAAATTTATAAAAAACAGAGCCCTTATTCCAATTAATATGTTATATTATGGTTAACAATAGATTTGAAATTTATAGTAGGTACAGTAGAATAGATGCTATTCACACTTCTATTTTTGGTGTTCTCATACTAATAATGTATTCCACTAATATTTACTTTTATCGATCACAGTTATTTGAAGAATATTAATTTAGTTTGGAGGGGCCTTATAATCAATTTTAAGCCTAGCCTAGCAGGGTTAGGGCACGCACGTACATGCAAGTATTAATACAGCTGCAAGAAAAAGTTGTGCATTTAGCAAAATGACGATGGCAAAGGAGGAGGGGAGGAGGAGGAAGAGGATGAGGAGGAAGAGGATGAGCAGGATGAGCAGGAGAAGGAAGAGAAGGAGAAAGAAGGAGGAGAAGGAGGAGAAGGAGGAGAAGGAGGAGAAGGAGGAGAAGGAGGAGAAGGAGGAGAAGGAGGAGAAGGAGGAGAAGGAGGAGAAGGAGGAGAAGGAGGAGAAGGAGGAGAAGGAGGAGAAGGAGGAGAAGGAGGAGAAGGAGGAGAAGGAGGAGAAGGAGGAGGAGGAGGAGGAAGGAGGAGAAGGAAGAGGAAGATGGAGAAGGAGGAAGAGAAGGAGGATGAATAGAAGGAGGAGAAGGAGAAGAAGGAGGAAAAGGAGGAGGAGGAAGAGAAGGAGGAGGAGGAGATGGATAGAAGGAGAAGAGAAGGAGGAGAAGGAGGAGAAGGAGGAGAAGGAGGAGAAGGAGAAGGAGAGAAGAAGGAGAAGGAGAAGAAGGAAGAGGAGAAGAAGGAAGAGGAGAAGGAAGAGGAGGAGGGAGGAGAAGAAGGTAGAAGAGAAGGAGGAGGAGGAGTAGAAGGAGAGAGAGGAGAAGGAAGGCAAAGGGGAAAGGGAAGGAGAATAGAAGAATAATAGAAGGAGAGTGAGTAGTTGACAAGGAGAAGAAGGAAGAGGAGAAAGAGAAGGAGTAGGTGGAAGAGGAAGAAGAAAATGAATAGGAAGATAATAATGAGTAGAAGGAGAAGATGAAGAAGCAGTAGGAGGAAAATGAGAAAGAGGAAGAGGAGGAGTAGGACAAGTGAGAGGAGGTGGAGGAAGAGAAGAAGGAATAGGAGGAGAAGAAGGAGATTGTGTTAAATAAACGCCAGCCTTGTGTGCATGTGTACCAACCTATGTTTGCTTTTAATTATGTGTTGAGTGTATTTTTTGTTTTACACGTCATCATCCCACTCCCTGAATACATATCCTGATAAAATGAGTGGGGGAGAAGGAAGAGGAGCAGGAGGAGGACGAGAAGAGAGAGAGGAGAAGGATTGGGAGGAGGATGAGGAGGAGAAGATGAGGATGATGAAGGGAGAGGAATACGTTTTGCCTAGACAGTTTCCCTAGAGCAAAACACTAAAATTAGATAGTTAGCACATCTGAAACTTGCTGTATAAAGAAAGTATTTTTAGTAAAATAATTTACAAATTCAAAAGAGGTAGAAACAGTAACACAAAAATCTATTAAGTTTAATCTCCAATAACCATTGTTTATTCTTAGTAACTATTATTACTCGGGAAGGCCTACTAGTAATGAGTACGTTTCGCTCAAATAGTTTCCCTAGAGCAAAACACTAAGGGCCGGTTCATTAGCTCAGGATTTACCCAAGTCCTAGACTAAAACGTGTGGCTACCGTAGCATCGACAAACGTTTGTCTCGACAGGTTAGTGGGTTAGCAGCATAGAGAGCCCTTAGTACATAGTGTCGAGGCTAACGTTTGTCGATGCTACGGTAGCCTAGTCTTTAGTCTAGGACTTAGCTAAATCCCGAGCTCATGAACCGGCCCTAAATAGTACATCTGTAACCAGCTTTATATTTCTTATCGGTAAAATTATTTACAAGATCAAAAGACATAGTCTGAGTAACACAAAGGTCAATCAAGTTTAATCTTTAAAAGACAATATTAAATATTGTTTCTCCTGCAGTATCTTAAGTTGAAATTATTTGGAGAAAAGAATACTCAAAATGCAGAAATTATTCACTCTGGAAGTTTGATGTGCGTCTTTCTTGAAACACCCCAGTATTTTTTTTTCTAGGGATGATGCCCACATAAGCTCTAAGCTTGTTCGTGGGTAATGGGAAGAATGATGATGAGAGATGAATCGACCTTTAGGTAATCAGCTTTAGGTGGGTTCCGAAGCACCGGGAAGTGACTTTGAAGCTCATAAATTATTGTATTTAGAGGAGCCGGTCACCGTTACAACGGGAGTGGTAGGCGCTGTCTCTTATCTTATCTCACCGATTAGACTCGCCTTTGCCACTGGGACCAACCGCTTCCAAATACTACTACAGATTTCTTCATTTGTAGGACGCACCTCAAGCTTTCAGAGTGAATATTTTCCGCATTTGGAATATTCTTTCCTCCAAATACTTGGAAGTTAAGATACTGCAAAATCGAGAGACTCCATCTGGTACTTGTCTTTCACTCGTTCGTAGAGAATTTTCAATTTGCATAATAACAATAACTTTCAATGACAACCACACGTTCATCCTTTGAAAAACCATGGCCGAACATAGTCAGATGTATGACAAATGAATAGGCTACTGGTATAATAATATGAATAGGTTATATAGAACTGGTACATTGATGCCCGGTTTTTCAGTCGCTCAATAGACAGTTTATGGATCCAATAGCACTATTGAATCAATAACCATGTGTTTTCAAATGCAAAAAAAAGTTATTGATTCAATAAGTTTATTGAACGACTGGAAAACCGGGCATAAGTATGTGATAAGAATCAGATTTGGAAGAAAAAATATTCCATAATATGCGAAAATTATTCTTCTACATTTCTACAAACTTTCAGATACGTCCTTTTTGTAACAAGGGTGGTAACTCTTTATAATCAGAGATCAATTTATTTCCACTTATATTAATGGGCCCAAATTATATCTAAAAAAAATTAAAAACAACAATTTATGAAATAACAATTATCGCAAGGCACCTAGTAGTTATTCAAATTTGCAAATTACATTTTTTGTACAACTTAAACGATTTTATCGAAGCAGCAAAATTGAATAGAAATGCTGCAGGCTTTAACTGTCACCGGACACGAGATTGTTTTGTTATTAAACCCCTTCTTTTTCTTTTTCTTCTTCTTCTTCTTCATCTTTTAATTTTCGTCTACTTCTTTCTCTTATTCTTCTTTCTCTTACTCTTCTTCTTCTTCTTATTCCTCTTACTGTTTTTATTCTTCTTCTTCTTTTCCTTTTTTGCTTCTACTACTTATTCTTTTTTTCCTCCTTCTTTTTCTCCTCCTTCATCTCTTCTTCCTCTTCTTATCATTCTTTCTCTTACTCTTCTTCTTCTTCTTCCTCTCACTCTTTTTATTTCTCTTACTCTTTTCTTCTCCTTTTCCTTTTCTTGCTTCTACTTCTCTCACTTTCCCTTCCCCTCCTCCTTCTCCTTCTTCTTCTTCTTCTTCTTCTTTCTTAATATTATTATCTTCTTTTACTTCTTCTACTACTTCTTTTCTACTTTTTCTTCTTATTCTTATTCTTCTTCCTCTCCTCCTCCTTTTCTTCTCCTTCTTCTCCTCCTCCTCCTTCTTCTTCTTATTCTTCTTCCTCTCCTCCTCCTTTTTCTTCTTCTTCTCCTCCTCCTCCTACTTCTTCTTCTTCTTTATTTTATTTTCTTCTTCTACTTCTTCTCTACTTCTACTCTCTTCTTCTTCTTCTTCTTCTTCTTCTTTCTTCTTCTTCTTCTTCTTCTTCTTCTTCTTCTTCTCTTCCTCCCACCACTTCTCCTACTTATCGTTTTGTCGTTCCACTTCTCATTATTTTCATCATCATTCATTTCATTGTTTTATCAGTTTCTACTGCATTCTTGCTCCTTCCTTCGCTTCAATATTCACGGAAAAGTCTACAGCAGTGAAACAGCAAATTTTTCGGCGAGCTTTAATAATTTCGTGACGAAAGGAAGTTAGCGTGTTGTTTGTGAATTTTAGACAGAAAAAAAAACAAAATGGCTGACAAATATTTCCTGAGGTATTACAGTCTGAAGGGGGCGGGGGATTTGTGAAGTCTTCTGTTGTAGTACTTGATAAGTCCCGGTGACTATGCTTAGCATGTGGCGACAAGCATTTTATTTAGTCGGCGGGACTTTGTCTCTGATTTTTTAAGTTTGTCTCTAAAATGTGGGTCATGGACACTGGAATAGTTCTATTCGCTGTGTGCATCTACCGTGTTGCGCTCTGGCGGATAATCGTATGAATCTATCAGGGTAGATTAACATGGGAAAGGATAGGCTTATGTACGTAAAAATTAGTTTATAATTGAAATAGAATTCCCTGTCGCTATTTTTCCTACTTATCGATTGTGGAATTATATTTATAATGATAAAATTAACATATCGCATGTTCTTAAACATTATTATAATCTTCAATTCAAGTTTTAAAATCAACTTTGGAGGTTATGTTTCAAGCAGACTGAGCAGACGAAGTAGTTTATCCACAGCTGAGTTCATTCCCATTAGTCAATATTCTGAAATGGATTATGGGCGCGAGACTTCAAATCAATCATATGCTTTTGAGCTGTATTTTTCACTCGATTAATTCAGAACTGAGATCCGATTTCTTTGTTGAATCACTTTACGTTTTTGGAAATAAGGAAGGAATAAAAGACGCAATTACTATTGTGAACGGTATTTATACAATTAGGAATTTGATAATACTTTAAATGAATTGTAAATGCTTATTCCCTATCCTTTCTCATGTTCAAATACTCGCTTTCGTTCACAAAAATTCCGCGTGAGCGCAGGGGTCGATTTTATTATCCCCACTACCAACGTGCACACAGCGAATAGGTTCCATCTTTGTTGGCAGTGTATGATGGGTAGTTGCCGATTTCAAGAGAATATTCAATGAATCAATTGAGAGAAAATAAATGTTCTAAATAAAAACTAGTTCACCCCGTGCAGCGCAAAACGCCGCTTGCTTGCTCAACATTGTATCGTTTGGGAATACAGTATCAGTGCAACAGACATGTTGCACAAGCTCTAGGCTTGTGCATGGGTGGGTTCGGAACCACCGGGAAGCGATTTTGAAGCTCATAAATGTTTATGTTTAGAGGAGCCGGTCATCGTTACAACAGGAGTGGTAGCCTACAGTGCAATTCATTTAATTTGACGCTTGGCGATCAGTAAACAGCTGATGTTGTGCAGCTTTGACACAATAATTTGACAAAATGATTTGACTTTGACTAATCCTGAAACTTTTTAACGTCTTACACTAGGCGTACACCGGTTAGTCAAGACGAGACAAGACGAGATTAGTCACGTTAAGTCACAGTAATTCACGTAGTTGCTTATGAAGCAGCACACACTGATGCAATGACTAATCGGTGTGTGTTGCTTCATAAGCAACTATGTGAAGTACTGTGACTAAAAGTGACTCATCTCGTCTTGTCGTGTCTTGACTAACCGGAGCCTTATTGATATTGTTCACTCTTCATTTACTATCATTGTTTATCACCTATACAAGGCCTTGTACCCTACATTGTAGCTCAAAACCTCAGTAGGGCAAGAGGTCATAAAAGCCAAGTCCTTTCTGAGCTGGCTGCAAGTAGTGAGCTAGCGCTCCCGCGAGTCTTATGAACGCTTATTACGGGGCCTAGTTGCCAATTACCGCGCTTTAATTACTCCCTTGCTAGCACAGGGAAGCTATGCTCTTCCTCTACTAGCCAACTTGCAAACTTACGGCTATTCTTAGGACATCGTCAAATTTTGGTATCTGTGGCTATCTATAAGACGTTTAGACGTAAAAAATTTTTTGACGGTGATGCCCACATGAGCTCTAGGCTTGTGCGTGGGTAATAAGAGGGGTGATGATGAGAGATGGCGACTGTTTTTAGGCAGTCGGGACCGATGGCTTTTACCGAAAAGACGGGAGTGGCCGTTTCTGTCAAAATCCGTTCCGGCAACTGTATTCGATCTTGGAACCTTTGGATTATCGCCCTCGGCTACGGACCACTCCTCAAACATCCTACAGGATGTTTCAAAAAGGACTTTACAACTTTGAAAATGCATACAATTTTTTTTAAAGACATGTAGAGCTTCATTTGATCTTGTTTTAAAGGAATACGCTTCAAGTTTTGATTGGCATATTATGGAAGTGCAGCATCTCACCCCAGCAAGCGCTAGAGGCAAATACGTTAAATGTCTGTATATGTAAAATACGTATGACTGTCTTCATTGGACTCGAACGTGCTAGCTGGCTTGAGGAATCTAAGGCTCTACTCACACTTGGAAATTCAAATCGCGTCGCTCGGCAACTGGAATAACAAAGCATCTGTTTTCAAATGATGACGTTCAGACGACCCTGGAACCGCGTTGTCTGAACGTCATCATTTGAAAACACATGTTTTGTTATTCCAGTTGCTGAGCGACGCGATTTGAGTTTCCTAGTGTGAGTAGAGGCAAAGTCGGCAAGAAACTTTCAAGGTAATTTTTGTACCAAGTACAGCAAGTGATACTCATAGTAGACCTACAATTTGTGATTGACATAGATTTTTGTTGTGAAAGGTTGCTCAATAAAACATAAGAAATCATTCGTCTAGCGGTTTTTGGGCGGTTGCGCTTTGAGTACAGTGACTCTATAAAGACAGTGTGGTCATCTAAATGTTTGGAATCTTAATGGCGGATGCGTCACCTGATGAACTGATCAAGTATCCAATCAGAATCTGCTTCAGATCAGCTGAATATGGAGTCAGAAGCTTTGAATTGGATTAATCGATCACGTGGTACACATCCGCCATTAAGATTCCAAACAGCTTTGGAAGCGAGACCTCACTTGGCCACACTGTCTTAATATAGTCACTGTACTTTGAGTGGTTACCAGCGACTCCATGTGTGGGAGAGAGACAATATTATTCCAGCTGTTTTTTGACTCTCCCACACACTGAACCGCTGGTAACCGCCCAAACCGCAACCGCCAAAAATTCGTTCGTGTGAACCTGCTCTAAGATCCATATTGTTGACGCGGGCGTCAATAATTTTTTCTGCATTTTTTCGTCGATGACGTCGTACCAATCAAAGAGATCACAGGTACATCGAAATCAAGAAGACAAGACGAGATTAGTCACGTTTAGTCATTAGTAATTACAGTTCCTGCGAAGCAGCACACCGATGCAATGACTAATCGGTGTGTATTGCTTCATCAGCAACTATGTGAAGTACTGTGACTAAACGTGACTAAACGTCGTCTTGTCTTGTCTTGACTAACCGGTGTACGCCTAGCCTAAGAGCGCTTCCATAATATAGGCTACTAGTCAAAACTTGATGTTTTTTTATTTAAACAACACCAAATCCAGTTCTATACCTATATTTAAAATTATATGCAATTTCGGAGTCTTAAAGTCCTTTTTCAAGCATCCTGTATTTACTGTACTTATCAACAAGGTAAAAGAATCATAGAGCCACTATAGATTACAAGAGAAACTATAATTTATTATAGTGAATACATGAACTAGGCTAATAGTCTAGTACTCTAGTATGACAGCATGAAATGCTCAATCTCTATTTTTGTTAAAACCAATGACGAAGCCTATTGTACTCATTTGTATTTAATGGTAAATAAATATTTCAACTCTAATTTATTACAGAGAAACTATCCATTTCTATTCTATGATAGAATACAAGGTAGTTTCACGAGGATAATGAGCAGTAGCAAGCTACATTCAGCTGAATTTTGTGATCAAGAGTTGATTTTCAATCAATCAATCAATCAAGTTGATCAAGAAATTGATTTTCATGTACAGTAGGCTACTGTTTTTTCTTTTAAAAGTGTTGTTTGTAAAAAGTGTAGTGTGTACTTGAAATCAATAAAATTTGAAGAGTTCCATTTCCGTATTTTTTTTATATGCCAAATTCAGCAATTTTAAATTTCCTTTTCTCAAAAACTGAATGCTTTTCAAGCAACCGTGAACTCTCCTGGGCTTCATTGTATATTTATTTCCAATTCAATGTATTTTCTATACTGACAGCTATTTATTTCATAGCATTCGATTATTATTCAAAGGCATATTTACGATCTACAATAGAATAAATAAGTTTTTTGCATCAACAGATTTGAAGGTTGAATAAAATTACTTAACCCAATATTTTCTGGTATCCATCGAAATAATGGGATAAATGCCGTTAAAATGAAACAATGCCCCTATTTCGTGAGCAAAGAGGATGATACAAATTTGTGAATATAATAATGTGAAAATAATGGTATAATTTGTACTGTACCATCCTCTTTGGTGTCAGGTTTTTGTTCAATTCTTACGATTGTTCAACAAAAATCAAATGAATTTCAAGTGTTCGGGTCTCAAATAAATGTAAAAATTGAAGTTCAAATGAATTTTCAATTGATATTGAATAATATAAAGTCGATTGTATATTCAATTATATTTAATTCGAAAGTTGTTGCTTGAGTTTCGGCAGCAAACGGTCTTGAATCTCGCGGTAGTTATGATCAGGTTGCAATCTAGTTGTATTTTCTGCCGCTAGAAAGCAGTAACTGCTTGCCACTTGTGAAAGGTTTAGAGAAAATTTCTCTCACTAGGTAGCAGGAGTGCTCCCTCTTTCAGAATCAGCAATCTCTTCTGCCGACAAGAAAGATTTCTTGTGGAATCAACAAAATGTTCTTGGATTCTTACGAAGAATCTATTTTTTTTTAGATGAGTACCTATCTACAGGCGGGTGATTTTTATGCAGAAAGAATTTCAAAGCTTGTTGGAAAGCAATTCCAAAGATGTGAAAAGTGCCTCAATCGTTATGGAGACTATGTCGAGAAATAGTACAAAACTGTAGTTTTAAGATGTATATAATAAAATATTTCTATTGAACTTGCTGTATTTTTTTTTAATCAACTGCAGGTTACTTTCCGAACGGCCTTTTGTAGTTTTCGACAAATTACAGCTCAATGCTCAATTGTAAAGAAAACATCACTGAGAGCTTCAATTATTGTAAATAGAAAATGGTTTGATGTACATTTTTTGTCAATTCTTTGATAGGAGTTATCATTGAGTCGTAATTTTACGAAACCTGGAACACCAGCTTGTAAAAGTTCAACTTTTTACAAATCTTGGCTCAAAAAATTTGACAGAACAGCAGTTCTGTTGATTTCTTTTTTAAATATGTTTTTACATGTTTATGCAAAGAAAATTCAACATAACATCACCCGTTACCATAGAAATGGTAAATGAAAGTCATTCGCCATCCGCCAAATTAAAAAAATAGTACCCTATAGGAATAGGCCTACTAACTCCATACTTTTTGTAATTTATCAACTTTGAACAGATTGTGGGAATTTCATTAGCAATATTTTTTTATGAATCTTATTATCAATCATCATTTCTAAGATGATATAATTATTTTTATTGTTGTCTTCATTATTAAATTTGAGTAATTCATTCCCAGGTCTGGGCAATATTCAACTTCAAAAACAGTGGGCACTAGGTTCCCGCCCTTTGCTATGAAACTAATAAACTGCTTGGTACTTGGCTAAAAAAAATTTCTTTGAGTGACAGGCTCAAACCACTATTATTTTCATGCTATTATAAATCATATGAGCCAAACAACCCAAAATACTAATTCAACTCTTCCTGGTGAACTGTTCCTTTAACATTGTCTAGAACTAAAACTGAAAAGTGGTTTTCTGTTCCTGTAAGAGAAGGTTGATATTAGACACCCTATCCATAATCGTGCTTTCATACCTTGTGATTTTGAAGTTGTGTTCAGGGTTTCTTGCTCTATCCCAATGTGATTTAGTCAAGATCCTGATTCAACTCTTCCAGGTGAACTGTAAATTTTGTCTGTAACTGAAACTAAGAGGAAGATTATTTTTGTTCCTGTAAGAGAAGGTTGATATTAGACAGTCTCACACTATTATCACTATTAAAAGAGATTAGAAACACTACTGTAATTATAAACAATTATACAAAAATGTTTAATTGCTGCTTGGTATTTGATGGTGGGATCAGATTTCAGTTGCTTGATGTTGTTTTTCTTTATATATTCCATCGTTTTTCTGTTGAGGTCATCTTTGTTTATAATTACAGTAGTGTTTCCCTTATCTGCTTTTATGAATGTGAAATTGTTAGTTTCGGCTTTCTGTTTCAGTTCTTTGATCAATTTTATTTCTTTGGTGAGTGAGCCTTCTAATTTAGTTTGGCTGTTATTGTGTGATTTTATTGTTCTGTAGGAATCAAGCCTTAGTTCATCTTGAACTGATCTGATCCCACCATCAAATACCAAGCAGCAATTAAACAAGTTATCAACAACAGCAAACATATAATATCAGCTGCACAGAAAAGATCATTGAAACAAATCCACCCAAAAGCTCCAACATTGCAAACCCTTCCCAAACTACATAAACCAAACATTCCCATCAGACCAATAGTAAATTACTGTGAAGCGCCTGCCTATAAACTTGCCAAACATATAGATCACACCCTCAGGAACCTAATTGATATCAACAGCAACACACATCTGAAAAACAGCAATGACTTAATCACAAAAATGAAAAACACCCAAATCCCACCTAACACAACCCTTGCATCCTTTGACATCACAAACCTCTATACCAATGTTCCCATCAATGAAACCATCAATATAATACAGTCCATTCTAATCAAAAACAAAACACCAACTGATCAAATCAATGAAATAATAAAAATCCTCCAGATAATAACACAACAAAACTATTTCACATTCAACAATAATTTTTATTCACAGGCTGATGGCTTACCGATGGGAGCCCCCATAAGTAGCCTTTTAGCTGAAATCTACCTCCAACACATAGAACAAAACCACATATTAAAAAACAATAGGTACTCTGAAAACATAGTTTACTGGTACAGATATGTAGATGATGTGCTCCTACTATTTAAAGGCAATCACAGACAATGTGAACTATTCCGCTCTCAAATAAATAAAATAAACATAAAAATACAGTTCACAGCAGAATATGAAATAAATAAATCAATAAACTTCCTTGACCTCACCATCACAAAAACCCCAGAACAAAAACACAGTTTTGACATATATAGAAAACCGACCACAACTGACACCCTGATCCACAATTCATCCAACCATCCCCTTCAACACAAACATTCTGCCTTCAGATCAATGCTTCACCGACTTAATAACATTCCCCTCTCCCCTGAAAAATACAATAATGAGATGAATACAATAAAATACATGGCCCAAGTCAATGGTTACCATCCCAGCCTAATAGACAAAATAAACAGAAAAATAAAAAACAGGAAACAAAAAACTCCCATCACAAATAATAAATTCATCACAATAACATACATCAATGAACAATCCAACAAACTAGCTAGACTATTCAAAAAAGCAGGATACAACATTTCATTTAAAACTAGGAACAAACTGATGAAAGCTCTATCACCCAACAATACACCCACAAACAAATTCAATCTGTCAGGCATTTATAAACTGAAATGCTCTGATTGCAGTAAATTCTATTTAGGACAAACCGGCAGATCCTTCAAAATCAGATTCAAAGAACACATCAGTGCATTAAAAAATACATCTGAATCCACCTTTGCAAATCACCTCATTCAAACAGGCCACTCTTTCACTGACATTAATACCAACCTTAACATCATACACATAAAAAAGAAAGGCCATGAATTAAACACATTAGAGCAGTTTGAAATTTACAAACACACAGTAACAAATAAAGATGAAATACTAAATGAACAGTTAAACTTCAAATCTAACAAACTTTTTGACCACCTAATAGTAACACACCAAAACTTTCAAAACCTACCACACTTCCGGCCGACCGATCGACAAGACCTTCACTGTTGAAAAAGAGTTCAAAGGAACTTGAAAGCGCTCCAGTCCAGTGAGTAACATTTATGTTATTTACAGAAAAATTTGACTGCATGTCGTCAATTCTAGTGTGAAAACTATAGTGTTAACTTCGCAGTTCGTCATGGATCCAAAAATTCAAAACTGTATAATATTATTATCTAGCTACTGTGTCTCATGCTACTGACACCATGCAGTGTAACCTCACACACATTTTATCGGGTAAAATTGTTCAGAAAAAAAGATTTGGAAAGTTGAAAATTGATAAATGAATATTTTTTATGAAAAAAAATAAAAAAAACAATAGATGAATCTCAAGCTGAATGTTCAAAACTAAAAAAATACAAACACTAGCATGCAATCTAAACAAAAAATTTTATTCAACTCAACTTGAGAAACATGTACTGTACAGACTTTGAACTGGGAAAATTATGAAAAATATGAAACATTATTGATTTATAAGAATTAAGTGCTGGACAACTTTACTGGAAGAATACATAATAAAAACCTATATTCTTACAGAGCTTCTCAATTTCTTCGTCCCTAGCACATCATAAAAATATAACAACGCCGCCAACCAATACAACAATTCAAACCCTCCTATCCCTACAACGAACGCGAGGTCTGAAACCTTCAAATACACGACACAACAAGACAACGCTGCAAAATCTTCCACAAGTAAAGTTGTACAACACATAGTTTTTCAAATATTTTACTTTTTAATCACAAATTTTACATTGATAATAATTGATAAACGAATTTAAAATGTTTATATGATTCACACAAGAGTTTTTTAATTCAAATTATTATGAATTTAATATTATCTATCAATTTTAAAATTGAATTTCAAATTTGTTAAAAACAGGAGCTTTCTCCATTTTTATGATGGAAATAATTACTATTTGTAAATTGAATGTGAACATTAAAATTTAACTCTTTAAATAATATATAATTATATTGTATGTGCTTTGTATTAAGCACGATCACTTTGAGATAAATCTCTGAAACTGATGTAGATTATAACAGGAGAAAGAATAAATAATTGTTTTTTAGTGTGTGAGGGTGTTTTTTTATGGCATGCAAATATGATTTTGTGACTCACCAAGTCGCCATTGTTTCAAACCTGTGTATCTGCTTGTTCAGAATCCAAAGAGTGTGTCCTCCAGAGAATGTTTGTGTATGATGTGGCTAGTTGATCCTTTCTGCTAGATTATTGCTTATGATGTGACTTGTTAATCCTCTGTGCTAGATGATTATGGTGATGATGATCCCTCTTCATTGATGACTGCCGCTGTTATCAGTGGAACTGTAAAGAAAACATAAAATGCGAAAATAAGTCTAATTTTCAACCTGAAAAATATTAAGATGGAAGGAAATGAGATATAATAATGCCATATAATACTATGAAGACGTCCGCTACTGCAAATATTGACAACAGAGTAATAGCTAGTAAGGAAATTCGATGAATGCTGCTGCACAAAAACTTTTTCCCGGGTGGGAATCGAACCCAGCACCTCTTGTTTGCCGGAGGAAAACAAGAGCACTTGCCCAGCAAACAAGAGGTGCTGAGTTCGATTCCCGCCCGGGAAAAAGTTTTTTGTGCAGCAGCATTCATCGAATTTCCTTACTAGCTATTCTTCTGTTATCAATTTTCGCAGTAGCGGGAGTCTTCAGAGGATTATTATATATGGCATTATTAATTAGGAATCTCGTTCAATTAATTATTTTGGAAAATATTATTCATGTGGCTTCAGGACTAATAAGGATGCAACTCATTTTTTCCTTACTTTTGAAACCTTGGTGGGAGACGTTACCTGCCAAGCTAGAGTGCATCATATAGCTTACAAATAAAAAGAGATCATTATGTATGAATGAGTAACAAAACTAATCAGACCATTCAATAGAGGGGACAGGCGGATTTTAATAATTTTGATACTGTTTTGCACAGTTTACAAGGTTTGACTATTATATCTTATTGGAGATTTAACAATGAAAATGGAGTGGGTTCTTTATAAATTCTTTGGGATATCCAGAGCATTTCATATTAAGTATCAATTAGTTCAATAACATTGATGCATCATTTAAGCTTAAATGTTTTTGTGCCAAATTTACTTTAAATACCAGAGAAATGGCACTTGTGTGACAATACATTCATTCTTGTGTCGTGCTTGCTACGAAATTACATTCAAAGTTTAAATTTCAGTACGGTAGCCGCCATGAGAGACAGGTCTACCAATACAATTTGGTATTCGATGAAAAGGAGTCGATCTGAAGAGTCACACAAGAATACTGTACAACAGTGTTATTTTTGACGAATCTGATCGATAAGTGGATAAACTTACTAATAATATCATTTAAATAGTAATTAATAGTTTCTCCGACATCCCAGTTGATAAAATGCAAAGTGAGCTACAAAGAGTGAATAGATAGAGAGGTAGTACATGAAGAACGATACGGAAAGACCCCAAACTAAAGACTGTTTTGCTCTTCCAGGATAACAAATTGAAGGAAAAAACGAATTAAACTATATAAAAATCATCACAGATCACTTTAACGTAGCTTATTTCTCAAATTTACATTAATAACCTATTTGAGTCTTCTTAATGGCAGCTATTTTTAGTTTACAGCGATGAGTTACGTGCTCACAACCTCTTTGGTGCTAATATTGGACAGCCATGATTCTACTACCGGGAAATTCAAAATAGTCAGTGGATCTACAGTTATGTGGAAGCTCTCTTGCTAAATTACTAATGAATCCTATCAAAATAATTATCACTAAATTTTAAATAAAATGCTTCCAAGATATTACTTATAGGGAAATATATGATAAACTTATATATAGGGATTATACAATCCTGTAAATGGGGGAGTTGTCTATGACTTCCAAAAATTATCAATGTTATACCGTACTTACCGTGATTATTTCAAGAATGATACTAGCTAGGTAATCAAATACTTTAGACTTGTTTTGTCATATAAAAATGAGATAATACCACTCAATTGTTGGGCTCCTTGAATAAGAAGTCCATGATACTTGCCCATCAAAATGGATAGTGGTCAATATTTCTTGTTTTATCATTATATAGGTACAGAATGCTATCAATGAATACAGAATAGTATGGTAATTTCTGTATTCATTGATGCTATTCATAAAATAATTCGTCTACAACAGATCTTCTACACCTAGAATATTTCATTTTATGATGTCTGAAGTTCTTGCTAGAATTGGGATCTGGATAGAGCGAAATACAATTTTTCTCATTTTTTTAATATACTAATTAGTTCGAAATCAACCTATGTTGTTCGATTCATGAGCTGTACTAACTACTACTTGTGATTCAAGCTTCATAGATACATCCATGTTATAATAGTATCATTTTGGCGGATAGCATTAGATAGATAATATTACTTCTTTGCCATCGGACTCCAAGGTCATTAGCAACGTCAAGAAATATCTATCAATCTAATGCCATCTCAGAATATAGAAACTTTATCATACTGATTAGGCTATAGGAGAATGAAAATGGGTTAATGGTGAGCATACAGTACCATTCATCTAAGTACGATCAGAGACAAGTGGATACTATAATGGTGTATTCTAGTTCCAATTGTCTCTGGTACGATCAACATCACTGATACTAGAATACACGGAAGGACCAACTCGCATATTCCAGCCTAGAGTCTGAGAAGTGTGACGATACCCTGAATCGAAACCAGTAAATAGCTAAGTAATAATCGCAGCAAAATTCTGCGCATCTTACTCATGACCCTACCGTGTATTCCAGTATCCTTGAATTCAATCAAGGATACGATCCATTTCCAAGAATTAATAATTGTTAATTACTGAATCAATGAATTAATCTTGATTCTATTATATCTTCCATTGCTCAACAAATCTGACAAACAAAAAACTCATATTTCTTCAAAGTAACGACTTTAATTTCACTGTAATTACATTATTCTGGCAACAGGCTAATGAAGCTCCTATCAGGAGTGAATGGATCCCACGTTTGCCAAATTAATGTAAGTTAATTGAATTATTTAGTGAAATTCAAATCGCTCGCTATCTTGATAAAAAATTCTACAAGGAAAATAGCAACGATGACATATTTTCCTTCTTAAATAACCTATTCTTACTATTGTAAATGTCAACATGAGCGGTTCAATGCGTATCAAACCTTGTATATTGTATCAATTTATCCAACATCAAGGAGGCCTTAAACGATTTGGAGTTAAAACTCAAATTAATTTGATTTTACACAATTTAAAATTGAATTCAAATAACGTTGAAGATACAGTGCGTTCATTTTGCTAAGGCACATGGACTGAATGAAATACATCAATAAAGCATTTTACAATGATTAGAATTAAAAATAATTCAAACTCTACGATACTTAATATTGTATAGAGGATGAAATCTCATCAACTTTGAATATGGTAATAACCTGCAATGGTCTGAATAAAATACATCAATAAAGCATTTTACAATGATTAGAATTTGAAAGAATTCAAACTCAACGATACTTAATATTGTATAGAGGATGAAATCTTGTTAGTTTTGATTATGGTACGAGTCTGCAATAGTCTGAATAAAATACATCAATAAAGCATTTTACAATGATTAGAATTTAAAAAAATTCATACTCTACGATACTTAATATTGTATAGAGGATGAAATCTCATAAACTTTGAATATGGTAAGAATCTGCAATGGTCTGAATAAAATACATCAATAAAGCATTTTACAATGATTAGAATTTAAAAGAATTCATACTCTACGATACTTAATATTGTATAGAGGATGAAATCTCATTAACTTTGAATATGGTAAGAGTCCGCAATGGTCTGAATAAAATACATCAATAAAGCATTTTACAATGATTAGAATTTAAAAGAATTCATACTCTACGATACTTAATATTGTATAGAGGATGAAATCTCATAAACTTTGAATATGGTAAGAATCTGCAATGGTCTGAATAAAACAAATCAATAAAGCATTTTACAATGATTAGAATTTGAAAGAAATCATACTCTACGATACTTAATATTGTATAGAGGATGAAATCTCATTAACTTTGAATATGGTAATAACCTGCAAAGGACTGAATGAAATACATCAATAAAGCATTTTACAATGATTAGAATTTAAAAGAATTCATACGCTACCTCTACGATACTGAATATTGTATAGACAGAGGATGAAATCTCTAAATACTTTGAATTCGGTATGGTAAAAATCTGCAATGAGTTGTAATGTCAATAGTTTATTCCCAGTCCAGATGCAAAATCAACTCGCACCCGCGCTCAGATTTTTCTTTGCGGGTGCTATATTTTCTAAATTGCATTCTGTACCGGTAACAAGCATTATCATGTATATTGTACTTCTTATGATTTTTTGTTTCTCCTTTGTACTGTGTATTGTATTGTGCTTTTTGGAAAATAAATTTCAATTTCAATGCAATAGTACAGATAACGAGCTATACCCACAGTCAACTATACTGCATTCAATGGATATAGTCTGTTCAGGGGAAGGAAAGACTATGTAAATAAAGTTTAACATGGGGGACATGGTAAGAGGCTGTACTGATTTTTAGCCTAATGAAAATAATTAATTTTCAGTCCAGAAGCCATAGCAATGTGAACGGGCTGTACGATAATAGTATCGAATCAAGGCATAATCATCGAATACTTTTGTGGATTATTTTTGTGTTACTGCTATGTAATTGTAAAATTTTGTTCAGTTACAGTGTAATTGGAGTTCCATCTCTGTTCTGTAACTCTTGTAAATAAAACAAAAAATACATTTTTTGGACCATTGTCAGAGAGTGGAGGAGGGTTTAATAAATTCACTTACAAATAAACAAGACTAGAGATTGAAAATATGAGTTTATGGAAATTCCATAAAGGAATAACAAAGCAATCAAAACGACAATCGCTGAGTCATAAAGGATAATGCAGTGGGTTCTAGAACTTCAAGAGAAGAGGCCAACCGGAATTCCAATGATTGTCACTCACTCAAGAATCGATCCATCAGTATTGAAGAAAATAAATAAAAGGTAAAACTTAAAATAACATAAAAACAAGGAATCACATTTAATATTTAACGAATAACAAATCATAAAAACATAAATAATAGAAGGTTAATTCTAATTGAAAGTATATTCCCCTTCCCATCATTATCGATGACCCACGAATCCTTCCTGTAACAAAAACGGGACAACTTTTAGAGCATGGAATCTTCATTTTTCGCTTATGAAGCCATGCTCGTGCTCTGCCAAATATTAGTGCCCATGCCAAGTATTAGTTCACATGCCAAAGAAAATTGAGAAACATGCAGAAGAATATTGCAAATAAAATATACGAACCTGACGAAAACTTCTGATGTTTGACAAGATTTTGAAGATTCCTTCTCTCAGCGTGTCGCATCTTGCAGTGTTTCCTTCAAATAGGCAGATTTTCCGCAGGCATCCAACCTCCAAACGAATAAGATTTGAATTCACTGAAAAAAGAAAACATCCCTTAACATATGCAACTGGATTATCAACACAATTATTAAGAAACCCTCAGCAGACAGTATCTCTGACATTTGTTCAACTGTGTACATTATTATGTTATGCTTTTGTTGAATAAATGAAATTATTATTATTAAGTTACATTGAATTTACATTCATTTCATTTGGAAATTCAAGTCTAATTATTTCGAGACAACAATTTCGTGAATCAATCTACAATTCATCGATAAAAAACTTTTTAATTTCCATAATGTAAGGCATAATATTTTCCAGATATGGAGTAAGGATTGAGGGCTACATATATCCAGTAATATATAGGGATTGTCCACACTTGGTCGATTTTGTGTGCGACTCAAGCATGCTGCATGTGCTTAATAAATTGGCCGCATGCTGTGCAGCACACAAAATTGATTAAGTGTGGACATACATAGCCTCCTCTAATACATTAGAGGAGGCTATGGGACATAGGGATTATATACTGTACACTGAGTGGTATGTACTGTTGAGGCAATCTCTAATAAACATTGAAAACATAAAATGTGTGCAGCGCGAACATGCCATTTCTGCAGTGCTCCGCTCGCACCGCACAAGTTAGGCGGATTCATGTTCGCGAGCGGCGCAGCGCGCAAGTCTATACGCACTTCTATACAACGCATATCCGCGCCTTTAAAATTATCAAAGCAATTTAATAAATGCTTCAAAGTATAATAATAAATAAATGTTAAAGAGTAATAATAATAATCAATTCGAAATAATCAAAACAAAGACAAACTTACATTCAACTATCATTAGTCAAAAACCACATCCAAGCCACAGTCTGCTCAAAATCTTGAAGACTTGATCCCCATCTTACTGCCTAGGCTTCGGGAATCACAACGCCAATCTGAAAATTGAACATAATATGAATATTTTGATGAATCCTTGGATGAGAAAACGAAGTTTCTCGTTTACATAGAATATTGTAGTTGTATATGAATGAAAATTGAATCAACATAAAGTAAAGTGCGTTCCCGATTTAAAGAGAAAGTGTACAGGTAGGCTGGAACTACTAGTAGGTAGCGACAAAGTAGCCTACTGATGCAAAACATACATTGTGTCATTGAATATATATATCCTTTATCAAAGGATATATATTCAATGATTGTGTTGAGGTCGACTGGCCAACACAATAACTTATACAGTAGCAGCATAGACTAACTATACAGTTAGTTATACTAGTGTTGTCTGTGGTAGTAGTAATATCTATGGTGTACGGTCAATGACCCAGGCGTGGGGGCGGCCCATTCATCATCGCCTCAAAACAATAAATCTCTTCAAATCTGGAACACACTATATTTAGAGCATTGAAGTTTCCCTTACATGAAGGCGCTTCGAACCGTGTATAAAACCATCAAGATTATCTGTCAACCTTCAAGTATTTTTTTTTTAAATATATATCAAATCGACTTATCGAATTTGAAAAATTATCGACTTTTAATAACCGAAAAAATACTTGATAGCAGTTTTGAATGGAAGAGAATGAAATACCAAATTTTGAAATAGGCTAACCTAGTAGGTAAGTCGAGAAACTTATCTTATCTATGGCATGATTATTTTAACTTGTCAGAAACCAGCTGATTTAACGTCAGTAAACGAGCGTACATCAATCAGCTGTTTTCTGACAATTTAAAATAATCCTGCTGTACTTCGCGAAGACCACCAACCTAGGCCTAGGCTTATGGGTAGCCTAGATAGGTACCGATTCATTATGAGAAAAATACACAATTTCAATCCATTTTAGCGAATTCGAATTGAAAAAGTGAATCTATATGTGCTATTGATTAATTTATGATAAGCAACTAACCATGAATCGAAAATATTTCGTCAATGTGATGAAAATAAAACTGTATCATACCGAATCGGAAGTGCCTTGAAGCACCCAACTACATTTGAACAATTACGAGGAATTACACGGGAATAGACGATTCCTATCCGTAAAAACTATGAAACCAATCATAATGAACACATTACACAATAAATTCTATGTTAATTCATTAAATTATCACTAGAAACTTCAATAAAATGAGGACCCTAACACGATGTTCAGCAGTTGAAGTTGAAGATGGCGGCCATTTGAATTTCTCATTTCTATTCGTGACCAACAAGTAGGCGACAGCGCTACCAACCTAACAGCGTGAAAAGACACTGATAGTTCAATCTTTCGTATATTGTTGCAAGGAGAGGATCTAGTGATTACTGTTGGCAACAGTATAGATTTTGAAACAAGATACAACATACAAAATTTGGGAAACGTCGAAATTAAGATTAGAACCTGAACACACAAATTATTTAATTAATAGCCTGAAAGCCGTCCAATAAATTGATCCGAAAATAATACTACTTTACCGCAACCGCAATTACTGTTATCAGACAAAAATAAACAGATAGATTTAAATTTAGATAATAAATGGAAAACAGTGAAAAAATAGAAACAGAAAGACATTGAATAAAATTTTCGTTTGATGTCATTCATTTGTTCATGACATAATTTAATAAGGTAATAATCATGTGTCAATAATTAATCTAGTTCTTGAATAATTCAGAGAACACGAGATTGATGAGCACTTACGCTTACTAACTTACAGCTAGAAGTATTTGAAAGATATTTGGAGGAATTTGTCCAGAACTGTTATCTCATGCTTCTTTCTCATGGCGACTTGAAAAATATTGAACTGCTCGATCGAATTTATTTGCTAATCAAAAGAATTCCAGTTATGATTATCAATAATAATTCTTGACAAAAGATGATGAGAAAGAGGCAAAAGATCACAGCACGCCTTTTCCTTTATTCCAAAATCTTTCAAATACTAAAAATCTTAAAACTGATCTTAAAGGCCTACTAGGCTACCGTACGTAGCTTTTGTCATACAGTACCTTAACCTACACAGAAATTGGGTAGCAAGGTTTTATGAGTAAATAGAATAATGACACTCATATTGGATGAATTATTATACAGAAGGAAATATAAAATGGCTATTGGTCGATTAAGAACAAGCCATTTAATCTCAGTCATTGATAACTAATGATCAAACAAAAATCTACATACCGGTAAGTCTATGGTGACCGATGACGATAAACTTTGGAAACTGAATCACTGTGAATTAACAACCGTTTGGATCATTTCAATACATGCGAACGAAAAAACAAATTATGAGGAACACATTTTACACAAGTTTAAACGTTATTTCGATGAATTGTAACCATAAACTTCTATTAAATTACAGAATTTCATTTTCATATCATTATCACTGAGTGGAAGGTGAGATGAGAAGGAGAAGGAGAACAAGAACAATAAACGTTAAACGAGCAGTGCAGTACTACCAACACAATAAAGTTAAACTGTACTAAACGATATGGTTCCAGTACAAACACATTAAACCTGAATATATCAATATTTTATTGTTTTTTAATCGTAATTCAACTGAGCAGCAACAGCTTTTTCAAGTTTGATTATATAAATAATATCAATATTTTTTTCCAGCTACAAGGCAGGAACCAGTATTTTTGGGCTGGCTGATTACTTGGAAAAATCAAAAGATAGCAGCACTTGATAACCCAACCGGATTCTAACTACAATTTTACTCGCTAGATAGTACTAGCATTCACTTTTTTTATTACAGTGTAGGGCTTTCAAAAACACGGAAAATAAACGACCCAAGTAAAAGTAGGCTACTTGGAGAATTTTTTGTCCCTTCTTCACTCGCTCTATCACCGCTAGAATCAGAGGAATCAGAGTTTGTCTAGCAGATAAATCAATGGATCAAAAGATCATAAGGTTCATCAAGGGACACTACAAGGATTCAAAAAGATAGAAAGGACAGAAAAGAAAATAACAATGTACTTGGTACTATAATTTATTGATTTTTGCTTAAATATATGGCAAACAATATTCATAGAGTGGAAAGACATTATCAATAATTTCGAAGAGTTTTAACATCATGCAAATAGGTAAAAAAGCCATACAAGTGGGTCAACACTATCTACAAAAACTTTTCGACAAAACATACCAGATTTACAGAAAATCTTGGAAAAAGATAAATTTTTATAAAAGAAACAATGTGAATAAATAAATGATGATAAAATAACAACACTTTCAAAGTTATTCTAATCAACCAAAGGTATTCTTTTACAATTTATGGGGGAAGAATTGAGATAATCACCAAAAAGGTTAACAAGTTCATACATATTTTATAACTAGAGAATTAATTTCAAAAAGAAAAAATTTATAGATGATAATTTTAATTTAAATAACAGTCAAGTTCTACAAAATTTATGTTCAACATATTATTCATCCCTTAGACAGATTTGAAATTCAAGTACACAAAATATCAACATAATCATTTACTTCTCAGAGAATAAAAATCCAAGTACCTTCATCTTCGTGTTCACACTCTTTGTAACAATATTTTCAACATAATATATCTATTTCCAACACAATACAACGTATATTTACTGATAACCAGTGCATTTATTATGACAATTACAACATTCTTAATATTCCCTTATTAAAACATTATATTTTCTGAATATTTCATTATTAATCTCATTATTCTGTTCTTGTACTTTTTATTATTCTCAAACTCAGCTATTAATCAATATTAAACAAATCCCTGTTTTTTACAAGTGCGTACTAAGTCTTCAACTTCTTGTATTATTATAAGCCTGGAAATGTTTACTATATTTCACTTACAGCTTGTATTATTATTATTTATTTTAATTTTCTACAATATCATAGGCTACTTACAAACAGAAAAAAACAAAAGTTGACAATATCTGTTCAAGTCATGAAGAAACAGAACGATATATTATACATACAAAAATTAATTGAAAATATCTTGTAGACAACTATTGGGATATTATACAAATTTAATTAAATTTTGAATATCTTGAATAAGTTTTTGGGATCATTGGGGATTTTCAGAGATTTTATACATAAAAAACATCAGTTTTCAACATCAAGTCAACAAAACATCAGTTTCTAACAATTTTCTTGGCGAACCCTGTTCAAAAGAAACAATCAGTTTTCATAAAACATCGATGCTTACATCAAGTTGAAATATATTTACATGCAGCGCGTTGTTTACTTTCTACTTGGATGTTAATTTTTGGAAAAGTGATCTCTTTTTGGTAAGAGCTGGCTCCGCTTACTAAATCACAGATCTACACCTGAAAAAAATAAATAAACATTGCATAATGCTGAAGAAACGTAATATCAACATATTAGCCAAGCCCCCGCCCACTTGCAACTGCTATTCGATTTAAGTGAATATAAGAAAACCCACAATCAATAAACACGACAGTTGAAGAAATCGCAATTTTCGGTACAGGTAATCTAAAGGTACTCGTTACCGCGGGCCCGGCAGCCGATCCCCGACACGCCCAGCCAAGATGGCGGTCAAAGCGTACACCGTCTGCACCCCACTGTTTTGAAGGTTGTATATGTATACACCCCAGTGGGTGGCGTTATGGTGCAACAGATCTCGTTCAAAGACATAGGCGAAGATATTGTACATTCGTTTGGTCACAAAGCCCTGGTTGCCTTGAAACAGCACACCGGTGATCGATTGCATCCGGATGTGTGCTGCTTCATAGATTATGATAACGGTACTGTGACTAAATCGAAGGCAGGATGCCCAGACTTGTCTTGTCCGCCATCTCATGGCTGGTCGTAAGCCGGGATCGGCTGCGGAGTCACAGTAACGAAATCTCACCCCAACCTATCACTAAAACAATCTGGCAACGCTGGAAGTTGTTAATTTGAAATCAGATAGCAGTTGCGAAGTGGGCGCAGGGGCTTAATAAGACAGATCGTAGACTATTGTTCACACTATATTCAGTATGATCTACTGTATTAGAAAGGCTCTACTCACACTTGGAACCTCAAATCGCGGAAACTGAACGATTCGGATAACTAACATGTGTTTTCAAATGATGACGTTCAGACAGTACGTCTGAGCGGATCGCAGGATCTTGCAGGATCGTCTGAGCGTCATCATATGAAAACACATGTTTGTTATCCGAGTCGCTCAGTTTCCACGATTTGAGTAGAGCCTAAAACGATCAATTTTGATTTTTGATTAATTTTTCATCAGACTCCATATAGCAGGCAGTACCCAATTAGTCTTGTCATAAATCAGCTGATCGACGAGCATATGAGTCTGTGCTTATGACCAAATGCTGAATCTCGCAGATTATTGAAAAAGGTGTTTTAAAAAGTTATTCTTTGAAAGGTCTTCTTTAAAGGTATTTTAAAAAGACTTTTAAAGATTCTTCAAGACTTTCAAGCCTTTTGATTATTGTGTCGAAATCACTGTTGGTATTACTGGATCAGCTGATTTGTGACAAGTTAATTGGATCCTGCTATACAATAAAATAACCTGATAAATAATATTGAACAGCTGATTTGTAGGTACTACAGTATTAGGTTATATGTTATATGGGGTTTCTATCTATCTATCTAGCGTATGTCTTTGGTTGGTGGGGAGACCCGAAGGTAGTTCCACCTCGCCGTTTATAACCTAATTCCATTAGTTTGAATTTCCATTTCACTTTTCAATATCTTCACAAATTTTTAAAAATGTTCTTTTTGATATATGAGATTCTAAAAGTTTATAAAACAGTAACACATCACAAAAACACGAAATGTTCAGGAAAATATTGAATTTTGAACTAGTAATTTAGAGCACGAAATATCTTGTTAAAATTTTGTCATGGCAACCAGGGGTTTCTATGAGATCCTTTTTGAGGCTTCTGAGGAGGAACCCAATTGAGTTAGGACGAAAAGAACTCCGTTAAATTCTATACATATAATCAGATTCATTTAATTTGACGCTTGGTATTAGATAGATAGATAGAGAGATATTATTTCTTGACGTTTCTGATGACCGTAGAGTGCGATGGCAAAGAAATAAAACCACTCTATCTACCTATCTATCTGATGTCAAGCGTCAAATTGAATGAATCTCATCATACCAAGTTTCATAACAAACGGTACACCGGTTTCCGAGCTATTAACGTCAAATATATCGTATATAGTTTGTCCTAAAAACGATAGGTTTCTGTTTTTGATACCCAATAATGATGACAATTATCTTCTATAACGAAGTTGATAATGTACCGGGTGGTTTAAACCTAATAAAGAATAACCACATACTTTAAAACTTTGTACTTTATGTCATGAAAGAAACATCATAGAACCTTCTGTGCCATCATTTCAAAGAGTATAATGAAGAAGTTTTTCACTCACAAAGACGTTCAGAAGATGTTTAATATGAACCCTCCAGACACTCGGAGCAGATATCAGCACAAATGGGGTCCCTCCTCAAACTCTTTCACTCTCAACTGTAGCATATCAGGCGTAACAGTTTGATAAGCTGCTGTTAAATTTCTTGTTTCAAATCATCAATCACCATCCACGGTGTTAATTTGAAGCAAGAGAATAACAGCAGCCATCAAACACTATTGCGGCCTGAGCATGCCCAGATAGTGGGCTGGAACAAGTTTGAGGAGGTTTTGAAATTGATGACAACTCGAGTATCTGAAGAGATTCCATCGTCTCTGAACTTGTTTGTCGGTGGCTTTCTTCGCTCTTTGTAAAGATATATAACAGAAGGCTCTATGAAGTTACTTTCATAACATACAAATTTCTAAAGTTGTGGTATTCTTTTTGAATCACCCAGTATTTTGAAACTGCGACTGAGCAACCAAGCATCAGTCCCTAAACCTGATCAAGATTAAATTTGATCTCCAGTCTACTCACACCGACTGCTGGCCGCTTACGAGCTGCTCCGCAGCCAGAGCAGTGTTTTCCACACAATGTATCCGACGCTGAGCGCACAGGCGATCTTCTCGTACTGCTGACGCTGCAAGTTCTCCAGCTCGATGCTCATCACGCGTCGGTTCAGTTTGGCCAGCTGGCGACGCAAGTGCGCTATCTCGTCATTGGCTGACATGCCGTCGGTCAGGGGCGGGGTGCCTTCCCTAGAAAACACAGCGGAAAAAAACTATACCGAAACCGACTAGGGCGTAAGAAGCCGGGGAGAGAATGGTGTGGAGGAGGAAGATACGGAATAGCGACCCCTGGGGAAAACTAAAGGGGTATGTGGAATAGGAAAAGAGGAGCAGAGGAGAATTACTAAGTAGGAGAAAATGGAGGAGGAGGAGGAGGAGGAGGAGGAGGAGGGAGGAGGAGAGAGGAGGAGGAGGAGAGGAGGAGGAGGAGGAGGAGGAGGAGGAGGAGGAGGAGGAGGAGGAGGAGGAGGAGGAGGAGGAGGAGGAGGAGGAGGAGGGAGGAGTGAGGAGGAGGAGGAGGAGGAGGAGGAGGAGGAGGAGGAGGAGGAGGAGGAGGAGGAGGGAGGAGGAGGAGGAGGAGGGAGGAGGAGGGGAGGAGGAGGAGGAGGAGGAGGAGGAGGAGGAGGAGGAGGAGGAGGAGGAGGAGGAGGAGGAGGAGGAGGAGGAGGAGGAGGAGGAGGAGGGAGGAGGAGGAGGAGGAGGAGGAGGAGGAGGGAGGAGGAAGGAGGAGGGAGGAGGAGGAGGAGGAGGAGGAGGAGGAGGAGGAGGAGGAGGAGGAGGAGGAGGAGGAGGAGGAGGAGGAGGAGGAGGAGGAGTGGAGGAGGAGGAGGGAGGAGGAGGAGGAGGAGGAGGAGGAGGAAGAAGAAGAAGAAGAAGAAGAAGAAGAAGAAGAAGAAGATTGAAAAAACGTATAACCTATAATAAAAGTACCAAAACAGAGAAATTACAACATCACAGATGAGCAGAGACTTCAGAGATCCGAGAGAATGAAGACATATTGGGCACAGAAGAAACGTTTCCGAAAATGATTTTACCAATTTCGACTAGATTTGCTCCAATGAGGGCTTAAAATATTTTTAAAAAGTACCTAGAAAAAAAGGTAAAAATTGTAACATTGAAAAAATGTAGAAAAATACCTAGAATAAGAGGTAAAAATCATAACATTGAATGGAAAAAGGTAGAAAAAATACACAGGAAAAAGTTGGCACGGTCTACTCTACACCTTTTCCAATTGTATTTGAGAAAGTGTCAATTCAATTTGAGAAAGTATCAGTTGTAATTGAGAATAGTGATTTGTAATTGAGAAAACATCAGTTGTAAATGAGAACGGTCAATTGTATTTGAGAAGATATCACATGTAATTGAGAATGGTGAATTGTAAATGAGAAAGTGCCTTATGTTATAGCAGGAATGATGCTTGTCATACAAGTCAATGATCCAGTAATAATGAAACAGTGATTTCGACACAATAATCAAAAGGCTTGAAAGTCTAAAGAAACTTTAAAGTTTTAAAGACCTTTTAAAGACCTTTCAAAGAAATAACTTTTTAAAAGACCTTTTCAATAATCTGCGAGATTCAGCATTCGTAGGTTAGAAATATTGTGATGATTGCTCTTGGAAACAGCTGATTTCTGACCGTTGAATTAATTCTGCTATAAATGATGTAGATTAAAACGTGAAAAAGGCCAGCTGGTCTTCTTTTTAATTTGATTTCTCATTTACAACTGACATATTCCTCAATTTTCTTTCAAAGTGATACTTTCATCATTTACAATTCACCATTCTCAATTACATGTGATATCTTCTCAATACAATTGACCGTTCCTGACATACAGCCATGCTTTCTCAATGTACATTAATGCCATTCTCAATTACAATTGATACTTTCTCAAATACAACTGGAAAAGGTGTAGATACAAGCCAGAAGTTACAACTTGGCAACGCTGCAGAAGAGACTATCTTCAGACCAGCTTGTGACTGATTTAATCCTTTCTAGTTCATCTCATGAATGAATAATTTTCCATTTTCTCTACTTATTGAATTTACATGAGTAGACTTCCGATTATCTACCAGTTACAAATACATAAAAAATACGCCGAAGTTTCGAATCACACCATAGCCCCTTTGAACAAATGGCTGCGCCTTCAATGTGACACCACCGTCAGCTGGTTTCTTAGTGGTAGAATCATACTTTTGTAAAAAACAATACAAACACATGACTTATAAAACACATGACCGATTTGCATTGCTCGCTCAGCGACGTTGTCACATTGAAGGCCGGTCGCCATGTAGTTTATAAGAGGGCTTGTATATATGATTTTATAATGAAACCAGCCAAACATGCGAGGTTTGTCGGCCTGAAGGCCGCAGCCATGTAGTTGAACATGTTGTGGCCTGAATCATCGAGCCGTAATGAAATAGGCCGTGATCTCGTTCTATTGTTACTTTACATTACTTGGATGTTAGACAAATAGTGAGACAATATACTAAACAGGAATTAGCCAAAAAAGAGCTTTTCTGAATGACTAAGGGCGATTGCACAAAACTAAATTGCGGCTAATCTTCGATTTAATGCTGGGTTGCACCAAGCAAGATCAATTTTGATCTTGATCTGATCTGATCTGAATCTTGATCTGGATCGTACTGATCCAGGATCAGTACAATGCTAATCGAATGGGATCAGCTGATTCAAAATAGTTGATCTAGGTTGGTGCAACCCAACAGAGAATTAACATTATTTACTGGTTATCAAATTCAAAAAACATTTGTGCAACTGGGACTAATATTTTTGTACTCTACTGCCATAATAAGCTCCTCTCTATTCGACAAAGCTAATGGGCAAATCAGAAGAAATTACTGTTTCAAGCTTTTTTAGGAAAAATCTACTGAAATGTGTTTACATGTGTTAAAAATGAGAAGAAAGCTGTGCGCTGTAATATTCTATAGTGATACTAAAGAACTCAGAAAATCTGAAACTCAAATACTAACACTACAAAAAAACCAAATCCAGTAAAATTTACCCAATAACTGGCTTTTTTCTATCCGAAATGCTGCAATATGAATGAAATGTTGAATGATCCAATGAGATTATGTTAATGATTCAATCGTTCATTGAGTTATGTAGATAATCAACTAAATACAAATGAATCATTGCTACAGTACTTCATTACACACTTGGTTACCGAAGTACAGTAATACAATATTAATTGATGAATTATTTATGAAAGATCAAACAATCATGATTAAATGTAGAAGTAATATATGAAAACGAATATGACAAGTTGCAAGATTATTATCAAGATTATTCTTATTATCAAACAAGATATTCAATCATTAAAATAACTAATAATATCGTTAAAATAATAGATTTTATTAATCAAAAAGTGAATCAATTATTAAAATAACTATAGAGGTGCGTGTTATCATTATAATCATTCAACTTATTCAATGTTCTTTTTCAGATGGGACTAAATGGAGGTAGAAATTAATTCGATTTTTAATGTTATAATTGTTGAATAAAATGTTCAGGATACTGTATTCTTGTTAGCTTGATACTACATAAAAAGTATATCAAACTGTATTAATACGTGTGTGTATAGTGTGATTCATTTAATTTGGCGCTTGGCGATCAGTAAACAGCTGATGTTACGCAGCTTTGACACAATAATCCAAAGACTTTTTCAACTCTTAGGGCCGGTTCATGAGCTCGGGATTTAGCTAAGTCTTGGACTATAACGGAAAACGTTAGCCTCGACACTATGTACTAAGGGCTCTCTATGCTGCTAACCCACTAACCTGTCGAGACAAACGTTTGTCCATGCTACGGTAGCCACCCGTTTTAGTCTAGGACTTGGGTAAATCCCGAGCTCATGAACCGGCCCTTAAAGAACTTTCAAGTCTTTAAAGACCTTTAAAAATACCTTTCGAAATTCAGCATTTGTAGGTTAATTATTGTGTCAAAGCAGCGTAACATCAGCTGTTTACTGATCGACAAGCGCCAAATTAAATGAATCACACTATGCTCATCGCAACTTCTTTCTACAAACATAAAAATTGCTTGAAACAAATAAATGTATTTATTCAAGATAACTAATGAAATTGTCGAAATAATATATTTTATGAATCTAGAATGGTGAAATCTAAAAATGCGAGAAAGAATAATATTATATGAATCTCTCCCCAAAACACATTTGTATTTTGAAACCTGCAAGACTTCAAGTTTAAACACCCGTAGGTTATTTCTATAATATCATTGTTTCTCATCTAGTTTGAGGTGACATAATACTATTATACTATTACGGGATTTAGCAAAGTCCTGAAGACTTGAAAACGGTGGCCACCGTAGCATCGACAAATCGTTAGCCTCGGACACTATGTACCTGCTAAGGGCTCTCTGTGCTGCTAACCCACTAACTCTGCCGAGACAACAAACGTGTCTGCGATAGCCAGCCGTTTTAGTCTAGGGACTTGGCTAAATATCTCGAGCTGTATGAACTGGCCCTAATACTAACCGTCACCTCAAACTAGATGAGATAAACAATGATATTATAGAAACTAGCCTCACGGTATTTAAACCTGAAGTCTTGCACGCTAAAAATACAAATGTGTTTCTTTTGGGGGAGAAGATTCATAATAATATTATTCTTTCTCGCATTTTCAGATTTCACCATTCTAAATCATAAACATATTATTTCGACTACTCATTAATATATCTTTGAATAAATATAGCAGAATCTAATTCTAACTTGTCCAGAAATCAGCTGTTTCAAAGAGCAATATCACAATACTTAACTCTACAAATGCTGAACTCACGCAAAGATTATTGAAAAGGTCTTTTAAAAAGTTATTCTTTGAAAGTTCTTCTTTAAAAAGGTCTTTTAAAGACTTTAAAGGTTCTTTAGACTTTCAAGCCTTTGGATTATTGTGTCGAAATCACTGTTTAATTATTACTGGATCAGCTGACTTATGACAAGTTAATTGGCTCCTGCTATACATTAATTTGTTTCAAGCAATTTTTATGTTTGTAGAAAGAAGTTGCGATGAGCATAGTGTGATTCATTTAATTGGCGCTTGTCGATCAGTAAACAGCAGATGTTACGCTGCTTTGACACAATAATTAACCTGCAAATGCTGAATTTCGTCTAGTTCTAGGTCCTTAATATTTTGGAAACGTATGGTATAAAATTGAAGAATAATTATGATTATTGTTACTTACCTGTATTGTGAAACATTTTGCATTCTGTATCTGTCGTTGGAAATGAAACTATCATTTCTTGTGTCCATACCTCCTCGGCTGCAACAAACACAGATTTATTAAAAGCGAATGTTTACACTTTACATTGACTACATACATACATACATACATACATATCCGTGTCCCGTTCCAGCTAGTGCCGGGTCTGGGTATGAACAATGCCTCTCCATCTTCTTCGGTCTTGCCACCATCGTTCGTCCTCAACCTGCCGCCATCTGTATCCTCTCTTCTCCACTTCGTTGACCACTGCGTCTTTCCACCGTCGTCGAGGTCGTCCTCTTGGTCTCCTTCCTTCAATCCTCATCTCTTCCATTTTCCTTGGAAGCCGGTCCTCTCCCATTCTCTTCATATGACCAAACCAGCGTATTCTCATGTTTTCTATCTTCCCTCTTATGCTTTCCATGTTCAGTTCTCTTCTGATATCCTCATTCCTGATTCTGTCCCTACGTGTCTTTCCCTTTATTGCCCTGAGGAACCTCATTTCTCCTGCTTGTATTCTACTCCATTCTCTCTCTGTCATCGTCCATGCTTCCGCACCATACAACATGATAGGTACATAATACATTTTATACATCATAATCTTTGCCTTTTCTGGTATTTTTCCATCCCAAATTAAATGTTTAACTGTCTGATAAAAATTTCCTTCCTTTTGCAATCTTCTTGTTATCTCATAACTTATCCTCCCATCATCTGCAATTTCGCTGCCCAAGTACCTGAAATTCCTAACAATTTTCAAAGGTTCTCCATTCAATTCAATATCTCCGGCTATATTTCCATCTCTTCCAAAGACCATTACTTCACTCTTTTCCCTGCTAATTTTCAGACCATATTTCTCCATAACACTGCTCCAAGCATCCAACTGTATCTGTACATCCTCAACTGTTTCTCCCCAAATCATCATATCATCCGCAAATATCATTTTCTTATCCCTTTCTCCAACTTTCTCTCGTACTTGTCGATTCATTCCTTCCATAACTACATTGAATAAAGCTGGTGATAGAATACTTCCCTGTTTTAAACCATTCCTCACTTCAAACCAGTCTGTATTACCGCTCTGTGTCCTTACTCTACATTTGTATCCTCTATACATCTCCTTTATTATTCCAATATGTTCTTTTTCTATACCAAAGTTTTCCATTTCCTGCCACATCCCTTGTCTGTCCACAGAGTCATATGCTTTTCTATATCTATAAATAGCATAACAGTCTTTCTATTAAATTCCACTTCTTCTCCATCAGTTGTCGAATTGCAAATATGAGATCTATTGTACTACGTCAGGTCGAAAACCATATTGTTCCTCACTCTGTTCTGATTCGATTTTTGTGCTTATTCTGTTTAATATAATCCTTTCAAAAATTTTTGCGCAGTGACTCATCAACGTGATACCTCTATAATTCTTACACGCTTTTTTATAGCCTTTCTTGAACAAGGGAATGATTTCAACTTTCTACCAGTATTCTGGTATTACCTTTTTCTTAAAAATGCATTTCATAACTCGATACAACCATAGTATTTCAATTGGTCCAGCTGCTCTTATCATATCCACTGATATTTCATCAGGGCCGGGTGCCTTCCACTGCTCATTCTCTGAATTGCATCCTCCATTTCCTTCCAGCTGATATTACCCTGGTTTGTCTCCCACTGGTTGTTTCCTACCTCCTTACTTCTTCCTCATCGTTGTCTTCATCTTGTCCGTTTAGTAGTTTTCTGACATATTTTTCCCATTATAGTTTTATCCCTTCAGGCTCTTCTACAATTCCCCCATCTTCCTCTTCCCTTCTTTGTGCCATCTCGTTCTTCTTTCTCTTATTTTCATGATATTATAGAACATTTTGCTATTTCCTTTCACGTCATCTTTTCATTTATCTACAAATCCTTCCCATGCTTTCTCCCTTTCTTCTTCAATACCTTTTTTACTCTTTCTCTTTTCATTATTATACACATATCTGTCCTCATCTGTCTTGGTTTTCCACCATTTTCTCCAGGCTTTGTTTTTATTTTGACAGCCTCAATTGTACGTGCATTCCACCATACCGTTTCCCTATCTTTAGTTTTCCCAGATGTCCTACCACATACTTTCTCTGCTGAGTGCACCATTGCTCGTTTGAACTGCATCCACTCCTCCTCCACTCCTCCATTTTCTCTCCTAATTTCTGTTGCTATCATCCGTCTGTATTCTTCCGCTCTGTCCCTGTCCTTCAGCTTCCATTCCCTTATTCTGCATTGTCGTTTTTGTTGGTGCAGTCTTTCCGTTTCGTTGCATTTGCACTGTGCCACGAGCAATCGGTGGTCGCCATCCATACTCACACTAGGTATTACTTTGACATTTGTTAGGGTTTTCCCCATTCCCGGTCCACTAGGAAATAGTCGACTACACTCTTATTTCTTCCATCCCAGCTATACCCTAGTTGTCATATGGCTCTCTCTTTCTTGAACCAAGTGTTTTGCAACTCTCATGCCGTTCCTTTGACATAGATCGAGCAGTCTTTCTCCTTCCTCATTTCTTGTACCATAACTGAAATGTCCTACAACCTCTTCATAACCTGTCCTGTTACTGCCCACATGTGCATTAAAGTCTCCCATCACTATACCGACGTTGTGGAGGTGACTTTCAATTCTTCTTCAAATCTCTCTTTTTCCTCGTCGGTACATCCTACTTGTGGAGCATATATCTGTAGTATTCTCAGCCTTTTTGTTTTAAACTTGAAAGAAATCATTATCGTTCTGTCCGATACATACTGGACATCATCTAAATATACCAGCATACTCTTCTCAACCATTACTGCAACTCCATTCCTTCTGCCTCTTTCATTGCCACTCCAGAATATTTTTCCGCCACCCCTCAAGGTTTTCTCTCCTTGTCCTCTCCATTTTGTCTCACTCAAACCCAACACTGCCAGCCTTCTCTCTCTCATCATGTCCGTCAGTTCCTCCAGTTTACCTCTCAATGTTAGAATATTCAGTGTTCCTATTCGTAAGTCATTCAAAGTATTCCGTAATCCATTCTTTTGTTTGGCATTTCCAATATTCCTATCCGCTAATCCAGTCCGGTTCCGAGGCTTGTTATTAGTTCTGAAAGCGATTACTATCTTTGCTACCGACTTGCTAGGCCTGACGTAGCTGTCTTGGGGTCAATTTTCTGTTGGGGTTTTGTTCCCTTAGCCTTTGAAGGTCCATTGAGCTCCATCTGCAAGGCAGCAGTTTTGTTGCTGGTTTTGGTCCGCCCCGAGTATTTCATTTCCCCGGTACCACCTATATCTAGGAGGCGTCCCCCTATCCGCCACCTGGGGAGGCGCCCGCTAGGAGACCAGCAACTCCCACGGGTTACATTGACTAGCACAATTTATTTGCTATATTATACAAGAAATCCAGCTAGCATCCAGAGCAGAACCTTAATCACAACACTAGATGCAAGAGCCTTCTTGAGAGACCTTCCTACCATTGACTGAATTTATAAGAACACGATGATTTTTGCAATGCGCGGGTGAATGGGGGTCAAAACGAGTTTACTCCGTTGGGCGCTATTTTCCAACCGATAATCATGAAAATTAAGGTGCCCAATTGTTCAGAAAGATCTGTAGTATTGTTGTATAACCTTAAAAATTCGATTTTTCAACTTTAAAATGGCAGTATAAGTTTATTCCTTCGGACGCTAGTTTCCAACCAATAATCATGAAAATTAAGGTGCCCAATTGTTCAGAAAGATCTGTAGAATCGTTGTATAACATTAAAAATTCTACTTTAAAAACTTGAAAATGATAGTACAATTCCATGAACAAGGAGCAAATTTCACTCATTTAAGCCTTCAATAAAAATGTTTATAAACGATAATTAAATTTTAAGGGACAATAACAAATAATCTAGCAATGTTCATCTTAAATTTAAAACCATCCACACATTTCCTGCTTTAAAAATAGCGACCGAAGGAGTTAACTGCGGAGTGCCTGTTTTCATTATTTTTCCAATGGTATTAAGGGCTTTTAATAGCTGTTATTTTAGGCTATGTATTATTTTATTATCCACGGATATTTGAACTGTATGTATTCAAGATTATGTTTAGAATGTTTTGTGAACAATTAATTTCAATTTTACAGAAGTTATTGGGAATATAGGTTGGTCCCAAGACAAAGATGGTCACGATTAGTCGTTAAGAGGCATCTAAGCTACACCGGTCTTCCAATGTAACCGGTGAAGGCCTATCATTGAAATGCAAAACGTGAGCTGCAATCTCGCTTAGTGGTGTGTCTTGCTTATGGAACTAACTCAAGGTGACTACTAACTCATCATCAACGGTCTTGTCTAACCCTAGCCACTCATGAATTGTGAATAGATATTGTCAAAACACAATTCTATTCTGATCTAAAAATTACAGTACCATGGTTTCATGGCATAACCTGCCACATCCTGATAACTCACACAGCTGTACTGATAACTCAGTAACTTAGGAACTTAGGACTGATGTCCTGATGATAGTCATCAGTACAGCTGAGGATGTGACAGGTTACGCCATGAAACCATGGTTCTGTAATTTTTAAATCAAAATGAAATAGTGGTTTGACAATATCTCTCTGTCTTCTCTTTCGTTATGGAGAAATACCACAACACCACATCACACTCAACAAATTTATTAAATTTGATTTAATTTGATTTCAATTTCAATACTAATTAACACCGCTCACCTGTATCCATTGTACTCATGCGACCTGAGCCGATCCCCTCCTTCCTCCTCATAGGGTCTGCGCCCCTTGGGTCTCACGACGAAGGGCCCCTGCGCGGGGGGAGTGCCCGCAAAATCAGGGGGACCTGCCAGGTCATCAACAGCCGACGGAAAGTTGTACTCGTGCATTGTGATTGAACTAGGCGGCGTCTGAAACGGACACAAATTGATTGGTCATTTCTCAAAATAATATTGAACAAAAGGGTTTTACAGTTTGGGAAAAAAACTTGCCCCAAAGGTTAACAGAATTCAAAGTAGTGTTACCAGCTAATTTAACGTATGTCTCTGCAATCGGCCGATAGTAGCCTACTTTAATGGAGTACAACAGCCATGGGTCAAGCCAAGGTAATAAGGATACTATAATCTGTTCACGGAATCGAGAGACATGCTCCTCTTCTTCTTCTTCTTCTTTTCCAGCTCCTTATTCTTCTTCTTATTTGTTCTTCTTTTCTTCTTCTTCTCTTCTTCTTCTTCTTCTTCCTCCTCTTTTCCATCTTTTCCATCTTCTTCTTCTCCTTCTTCTTCTTCTTCTTCTTAACTTCTTTTCTTCTTCTTCTTCTTCTTCTTCTTCTTCTTCTTCTTCTTCTTCTTCTTCTTCTTCTTCTTCTTCTTCTTCTTCTTCTTCTTCAGTAGTTCTACTGTGAATCGGTCTAGCTACTCCTAGCTAGACTCTCGCACGCACAGGATTATTTACATCGTCTCTCCATTCCATGAACAGACTATAGGTAATGTTCACGCGCATCTTATCACAGTTTTGTTGTGATTATTATTGATGAACTATGTAATGTGTCAAGGAGACATATACGGGGAAACATGTTGTCTCCATGTTTATAAAATAAATAAATCTCATTCTATTCAAAACTCTGATCCAGCTCATCATGTGACGGCATTGAAGATCAAGAAATCGATTTCCCCTATCTTTCACATGTTAAATTCACCAATTTTTCTTGTCTTTTTTCACAAACTGCATGTTTTCAAGCCACCGCGACCTCTACTGAGCTTCATTGCATATTTATCTTGGATTCTTCATAGATTCATAACCCTCAGATCGCTAATTATTTCAGAACAATTTTTTTTAAATATTTTAAGCCCTCATTGGAGCAAATCTAGTCGAAATTGGTAAGATCATTTTCGGAAACGTTTCTTCTGTGCCCAATATGTCTTCATTCTCTCGGATCTCTGAAGTCTCTGCTCATCTGTGATGTTGTAATTTCTCTGTTTTGGAGTTTTGACTTTTGAGTTGTCTCATTTTTTCTTCCCTATTCAAAATCTTATCCTCCGTAAGTTGAAGTTCCTCAAGATCTTCTTCAATTATTTCAGAACAATAATATAATTTATTAAATGGCATGCATACCGGATTTGAAAATCACATGATCAAGAGTAGCCTACATACTGCCAATCTGATATGTATGCCAATGAATAAACGAATGCTCTGAAATAATTAGCTGTCTAGAATAGAAAAAAATATATAATTAAACAATGTATACCTGTACTCGAACTCTCTCCACCTCGGGGCGTAGAACAGCCTTTTCATGACTAGCTTCAAGCGGTGGGCCTCTGAGACCCGAAAATTCCTCGTGACCTAGAAAAAACAAAGAAAACAAAATTTAAAAAACTTTGCAATTTAATTCCTACATTACGATTACTACACTGTGATGAATACATTATGATAAAAGATGATCAATGAAGTAGATGACATTTATATGATATTACATTATGATAATTATGACATATTAGATGTCAAATAATCAACCTCAATTGAAAGCTTGGCATAGATAGATAGAGAGATTAAGAGAGAGAGAGAGAGAGAGAGAGAAGGCAACACCTACGAAACGCGATCGTAACTGCAAAATAAGTTATACTTTTGTTTTCAACTTGAAAGTTTCTTTAAATCAGTAGAATTTTCATCAATTTCATTTGTTAAATAAAATAACATTGAATTGAACAGCTGACTTGGTAAACACCGCCGCACTCTACACCCATGATTCATTTAATTCGACGCTTGGCATTAGATAGATAGAGTGGTATTATTTCTTTGCCATCGTACTCTAGGATCATCAGCAACGTCAATAAATAATATCTATCTATCTATCTAATGCCAAGATGAGACTTTCGTGCAACTAACCAATAATCTAATAACATATTCTTTTCTATTAGGTTTTGGTCTAGCACAATATTACTCTGTCTGTTTTACTGCATGATAACTACATTATTTCATAGCAGTTAAATTCATTAGCAACTTCGTGGTCAAGAGTTAGTGGACATCATTGTCCAAACTTCGCCACGTCAGTAAAATAAAGAAGTCATTCTATTCTATTATTTATTCAACTAACCAATAGTCTAATAAAATATTCTATTCTATTAGATTTTGGTTTAGCACAATTATTGTTTATGAGACTTTCGTGCAACTAACCAATAGTCTAATAAAATATTTCATTCTATTAGATTTTGGTCAAGCACAATTGGTTTTTCTGTTTTACCATCAATCTACCTGTAATAAAATATTTTATTCTATCAGATTTTGGTCTAGCACAATATTATTCTCCTGTTTTACCATCATCTACCTGTCAGAAACGATTCACTTCGTATCGTTCGCAAGTAGGGAATTTGTAAATTGGAACTTTTCGAATGCACTGTTCTGGCATTGCGTGTTTTCTGCGTTTTCAACACAGCGTAGTTCGGTCTGTTCAACAGCACCCCATCGTTCCAGAACTGAATCGCATTGCTATTTCTTGCTTCAAGCTCCAGTTCTGATGGTTTCATGTCTGCAATTCACCAAAACTACTGGTGTTATTCTCTATACTTAAACAAAATCATTCTATTGAATTATTCCATATTATCATACAGAAAGCATCTTAGTAGATGCCCATATTTATAGTTTATGCCCTTATTAAATAATAAAGGCCGGGTTTCTAACGTAGATGTTGCGATAACTCTGAATCCAATATTTATGCCTATATTAAATGTATATTATATTATATATATTATATTATATGTATATATTACATTTACATATGTTTATATTTAGCGTGTTACCATGCCATCGCCACTCCACCTCAGCGGGCGCTTGACCTAAGGACTCTATGATACTTGATGTGAAATACCGTATGTTTAAATAGCGATACCTTTATCGCACCTAGCTGGACCGTTCTGTACAGGAACTACGGGCCGTATTTCGCATGATATAAATGTGCCCTCATATATCATGCTTAAATATATCATGCATGATATAAACGTTCCCTTGGTAAGATTCTCTTACCAGAGTCACTCACGATCGCCAACTCGAGAGTCACTCTTCAGAGCCACTCAAAAACTTTCTTTACTTTTAACAGCTGTTACTCATTTAGCCAAAAAGACGTGTTCTTTGAGATTACATACACGATTACCAATGAAGTCACCTAACCACTTTTTCCAATTTTGTATTGTATTATTGTAGCCTATTGTTTTTGGAAATTGTGTAAATATTAAACTAGTTGTCCTGACCTGGTACTCAATGTCAGAATTCCACGAACAGCCATTTGATTCGATTTTAGCATAATTGAATGCAATGCTAGCATAATTGAATACAATGTTAGCATCATTGAATCAAATGATTAGCTGTTCGGACATGGGACTTTCTGACAAAAACGTTTCTAGTGAGTGGTTCTTGAGCACCAGGCCAAGTGACAACTAGTTTTATTCGAACTATAGTCGTTCACTGGAACCGTTTTTGTCAGAAAGCGTCCTATGTCCGAACAGCTGGCCATTCAATTCAATTTTAGCATTTCGGATGATCGATCGTTATCTGACAAAAACGGTTCTAGTCGATGACCAGGTGAATACATCCGGCTGATCACAGTAAGATTAGTCACGTGACGAGATAGCGGTACACCGATGCAATGATTATGAGCGCGATGCTTCTCACAATACTATGTGTTGCCTCATAAGCGACCAAACGTGACTAATCTCGTCTTGTCTTGTCTTGACTAACCGGTGTACGCCTAGCCTTAATATCGGTCCCAATAGTATTCCAATGCTACGAGTCTACTCACCAATGACCAAAATCCTGTCAGGCACATGCATGTCGACCTTCTCATTGGCCCAGACGTTGACCGGCTGACTACCCCCCACTCCAATCACAATATCATCCTGATTGTCGCCATTGACCTTGATCCGTTTCGGCACCTGCATCTTGTGACTCATCTCATCGGCGAAACTCGGGTCAAAGAGGTGCTCCACGTCGCCGTTGAATTTAGGACTGGTCGCCATGTTTTTGACCTAGAAAATAAATAGACTATAGTGTTTAGTTTAGTTTGATTTGCGTCAAATTACACTACAAAATCAAGCAGAGCTTGGTAATATATGGCATGTCAATGGTTCCGAAATACATACACAAGTGCGATTCACGCCAAGAAGTCAGCATTGCTTAGATGGGAGTTTGCTATCCTTGTTCAGCACAAGGCAGTTGCTAATGTCTCTATCCTATTTGCACTGTGCATAGTTGCCGCACTTTGCATTGTTGTCGCACACAGTCCCAACAAACACGTTTGGTGCAGTTTTCTCTTTCTCTCTCAATGAAACTTGGCATCAATGCTCCTCATATAAACAATGCTGACTTCTTGACGTGAATCGCACTATAGATTACTATTTGGTGAGTCAAGATAGCAGACTATTTGGGAAAAAGCCTAGCTATACAAAGTGTATGCCTCTACTCACACTAGGAAACTCAAATCGCGTCGCTCGGCAACTGGAATAACTAAACATGTGTTTTCAAATGATGACGTTCAGACAACGCGGCTGCAGGATCGTCTGAGCGTCATCATTTGAAAACACATTTTCCAGTCGCCGAGCGACATTAGTTTCCTTATAGAATAAAAGACGTGGATCGTAGTGAAGCGGCTTGCTGGAAAAGTCGTGATAATGACGTCACTGCAGTCCCAAACTCGAATTCTTACGGAAACTTCCATATGATGCAGGCGTTAAACTTAAGAAGAGTAGGCTCATTGGATGCTGATAGGAAATATTTTGGAGCTAAGAAGGGAAAAAGCTGTCCACACCATTATCGATGTTGAAAACATCGATATAAACCAACAAATTAACCACAAACCAGCTAGATTTCAATATCAATAGCCTAATGGTGTGATCAGCTATGAAACTTTGCCCCTAGATGATAATAATGGTTTTAATTTGTCAATGAAACAAAGTTCAGTGGATTAAGCTACATTGTAATACCTTTTTTGATACCGAGGCATTGGTTTACGAAGAGTATTATAACTTCAGAAGAAGAATTACATACTATATTATTTATAATTATAAAAAATAATTTTCTATGCCAAAATTCAAGCTGGATTTATAACCTTCACAAGCATTGGTGGATACAATTATTTCTGATCTATAAACGAAGACAAATACAATTCAATTTAACAAAGTGAACTTGATATTGAGCTATTTCTAATATTTATGAGAGCCTACTAAAAGCTAAATTATACCAAGAAATTTGGAATTCGTATGCAATACACTTTCTTTGTACGGTAGTCTACGAATGAGGACGCAATACAAAGTTATACTCACAAAACTGTGATTACTGATGCTTATGTCGATAATTTACTGTAGATTGAGTCTATTTTAACTAATTAAAACTTGATAATTCTACTAAAAGTTGAGAGTTGTGGATCATTTCAGAATTTTGTTTTTTTCACTGAAGCAAAAAGCAATGAACCCCAACCTACAAAGAGCAAGCAGATGTTCGACCAGATCAGCTGGTGAATTTGAAACTGAAACTTTTTATCAATATTTCCAAATTATAGATAAAAAATTAAATCATATAAAATATTCAAATATAATATTCATAGCACTTATTTATAATATAACTTCCAAATAAAATTCACTCCAATTAAAAATTACTATTTTGGTAACGGAAAAATTTGAGGTTATGTTTGTAAGAATTCAAATTCAAGATTTAGGTTAGTCTCGTTATTTACAACTGTATGTTGTTATGTTATGTATAAATATAACTGAATTGAAATAATATTCTTGAATTCTGCTGCCTTCAAAGTTCTATTTTGCCTTTTTGAAAAAACCTATAATAATAATCTGTCACGGTAAATGTGAAACTTGTATGACTGCCGTCAAAATTTGCAGTAAATTGAGACTAAACTCATCAATGTCTTTTAATTTGATTTGTCTGTTGAAAATTCTTGACCCACAATCGCTCTTTCAACAATTCATAGTTAACTGTCTCTTGAAATAAAAACCTTCTCTGAACTAATAAACTTCAGTTCAATCTCATAGTAATTATCTTTCATTTACACTTACATCAATGCACTTTTTCTGATGCTTCATGTCAATTAACAAAAAAAAGTAAATTAATTATTTATTGAACACATGAAATGTCAATTCTGTTTTATTCATTTTTTCTGAAGAATCAAATATTCCTCTTATCTACTTGTATAAAGTAATAAATAATAAGACTTAAATGTTATCACTGGCACGTATTTTTGTAAATAATGATACCGTAATAATGAACACTATTATTTTATTTAACCAAATGTTCCTTTCAGCAATACAGTACCAAACTTTACAGTAAAATCTTATCTGATCTGCCTTACTTGCACATTTCAACTTATTTGTAAAACTCTTGTTGATGTTGTGAAACTCCATGATAAAAATAAAACACTATGATATTGTCAATTCCACTAAAAGTACCTAGTGGAATTGACGATATCATAAAATACAGAAGTGTTTTATTTTTAGATAGGTAATAATTTATGTTGAGACATTCTTAACAAAAACGTGTTCTTGTTTGCTTGTTTGACAAGCAAAACTAGTACCTCATAATAAATATATGTTTAAAACAAATATAAAATATTTGAAAGATTTTATCCATGATAGGCCTATCAACTAATCAGTCCCTCAAAACTGTCTAAAAGTATAATTCTAATACATATATTAAGTCAAATGATAAAATTGTAAAATCAGAATTCAAAGACTTTTATTGATAACCATCTATTTAAAAACAATGATAAGATTGGATAAAACGAAGTTCTAAGATAACATTACGCTAGTGTGCCATGTTACTGAGATGATACAACAGTATTATAATACAGCTAACACAAAAACAAACCTTAAGTTACATTTAAAAAAATAAATATTCGCATTATAAAATTTAGTACACCGCTACTAAATGTAGAATCGATTAATAGTAAGATGTTATATCAGGAAATTAATCAAGACTAAACTCAGAAATGTAGACTACACTCACTAGAAACGTTTTTGTCAGAAAGTTCTATGTCCGAAAAGCTGAACAATTGATTCAATGATGCTAACATTGAATTAAATGGTCAGCTGTTTGGACATCGTACTTTCTGACAAAAACGTTTCTAGTGAGTGGTTCTTGAGCACCAGGCCAAGGGACAACTAGTTTTATTCGAACTATAGAGTTACTGGCTCTACATCTTCATTCATCATGTCTTCTCTTTTTCTTCTTCTTCTTCTTGCTGCTATGTTCCGCAGACTCTTCACAGGGAGGATCTAAAACAGGAATAAATAAAAAGTTCATTAGTTTGAAATTGGATTTGAAAATACTTCATTAGACTATTTGACTTAATGAACAAGTTTAAGGGCATTATTTATGAAAGTTCCCTTGATAAGATTTTCTCACCGAAGGCTGTACATCAACCTTTGGTGAGGAAATTCACAAATCGCACCATAAAAGTGTCTTACCAGAGTGACTCACGAAAGTGGCTTACGAGAGTGACTCACAAATGTCAGATAATGCGTATCGAAGCAGTTTTTAATATTTTGAAGGAAAAGTGTAGCTAGATTATTTTTATTATATCAAATAATTTACAAATTAGAATTCCGAAATAAATTGTACGGGGTCCCATTAGCCCGTTGGAGCTGTACGACGATGAACAATTTTTCAGTCGAGAGAGGTTATAAGTCATGTTTATTAACAGATAACAATAATATTATTATTTACAGTGACATTCATTTTAATTTGACACTTGGCATTAGATAGATAGAGAGATATTATTTCTTGACGTTGCTGATCACCGTAGAGTAGACCGTAAGGAAATAATACTGTCTATCTATCTATAGCAGGTCCCTTTTAACTTGTCAGAAAACATATGTTTGGACCAGCAATATCACAATACTTAACCTACAAATGCTGAATCTCGCAGATTATTGAAAAGGTCTTGTAAAAAGTTATTCTTTGAAAGGTCTTTTAAAGACTTTAAAGACCTTTAAGACTTTTAAGCCTTTTGATTAGTGTGTCGAAGTCACTGTTCAATTATTACCGAAACAGCTGATTTCTGACAAGTTAAATGGATCGTGCTATACCTATCTAATGCCAAGCGTCAAATTAAATGAATATCACTGTTAGTACATGAATTTCGAGTTTTTGGCCATGAAGCTTCTCACGTCGATACTCTAATAACCACATAACCAGTAAATTACCCAGTCAGTTAGAACATAATATCTATAATATAATAAATTAATATAAAATTATATAATATAACACAATATAATGTTATGAAATAAATTATAATATCTACCATATTGTACGTTATGTCATTTCAAGGAACAAGTCTTCTGACTTGATGAGTAAGTAATAGTTGATAAAAGTCAAGAAAGTTTTTGAATTACAATTTTTCGTGAGTGACTCTCGTAGTTGGCTCTCGTGAGTGACTCTGATAAGAAAATCTTCCCAAGGGAAAGTTCATAAATACGGCTCATAAACGAATACGGCTTTGTCACTTTTCATAAAAAATTGAAAATGAAAAATTACCTTCCTGGAAGCTGGGTACTTCCTCCTCTTCTTCCCTATGTCTCTTCTTGTTTTTCTTCTTCTTTTTCCTTTCTCCTTCACTCATATTCGAGGTATCTTCGGATTTATGCGAATAAGAAGACACATCTGCAAATAAAAGTTTTGATGAAAACAAGAATAATAGAGACACAACAGGAAGAAAAACTAGTGAGTAGATAAGGTCCTACTGCAATTACTAAAATTACTACTGTAATAGATAATGATCATTGAAAATTATCATTCAAATTGTAATAATATTTAAAATTATGAAAACTAACACTGGCTAAAGATACCTTTATTCTATTAATCTCTGCACAACCAGTAGACGTGTATTACTTGAAAGTTGGTCATATGATCATCCACTCTATGCAACCAGATAATGCACACCAGTCAGTGTGCATTTGCTGTTGTTGTATAAATGGAAGATCATATGACCAACCTACAAAACCTCTACTAATATCGTGAAACCATGCCATAATATTACTAAACACGATTTATGATTCACGAATCTTCTTCTCAATATAAATCTTAAGGGAATTAGCAAAAATTTGTCGCATTTGACCGAGCTAACCAATCAAAAGTGTGACACTCAATGGCCACACTAGGATTACTTGTTACAGTCTCTGTAAAGTCTCGTTAATACAATATTATGTATTAACGAGTTGGCATTGGTGGGCCAATCGAGCGTCATTGTTTGTGTTTGCTTGTAAAGGCGATGGAGCGTCATTGATACCCGCAGGGGGGCAGAATTTATTCTGTCCGGGGTGTGGCAATCCTCCGGGTTCCTGATGCAAGTGGTAGATGTAGGCTGGTTGGCAACTAACACCGTTGCGTCCCAGCTTAAGTAGAGTGTTCAAGTAGGAACACCTGAAGCATCAACTGCGCAAGCCAAGCCAACATATGGTGGAACAGCATACGCCGACGGCTGCATGGTCGGGGTGCCTGACATCAGTATGCGAACTCTGGATACCAGGCGACCTCCAGTTTCAAGCCTTCCTGGGTGAACGCGGAGCTCTGCCCAGGGTGACTGAATAAGTCTCCAGCTACTCATGGGAATCTTATGGATACCAATAAGAGTAAAGAGGCTGAACAGCCTCAAACATCTAACAAGGATGATCTCCCCAAACTCTGACCTGGAACGGGTTTCAGAGTTTATGACTCAAACCTGCCGAGAAACGGTACATGTGAGAGGCACTACAACTGAAGATTCCGCAATGGAATCTGAGGGTGTGCAGACCAATCCCTGATAAGTTGAACAGCTTTGGAAGGGTGGGTCCATAGCAGAATCAGCACATTGCTGCTGGAATGTCAACACTCTTGCAAATGAGGAGAGAGACTTCTTGGAAAACCCTCCTACCAGAGGAAAGAACTGGACTTCAAGGCCCTAGTAAATTCTGCTCTGGCCTTGGATTATGGAACATGGCATAAGCCAAGAGGGATGCACAAAAGATCGAATAGCGGTCACAGTGGCTAAGGTTGTAAGCCCAACCCAATTGAAAAAAAAATGCTACATTGATATAGTATTTGTCTTAGTTATCACAGATATAAGATTGATTCATAAAGTTGATAGTTATAATAGGTGTATGATCAATTTCAATTACTGGAAGAAATCACAATATTACGCTATATTTATATACTCTTTAAATCGATTAATAATTACTGTTCAAGTTAGACAATCAAAATTCAATAAAAAATTTGAATACCTGGCTCAAATTCCAAATCTCTCGATTTCTTCTTCTTTTTCTTAATCTTTGGCGTACTAGAGTCCGCAGAGTTGAAAGTCTTTGATTGGTTTTCGAACTCTGAAAACAAAGGAGAACTTACTTAAAACTTAAGTAAACTAGACTTGAGTAAACGTGTCTTAAAACTAATCTAAAAGAAAATTAAAAAACTAAATTTAAAAAAAAAACTAAAAGAAATCGAAGGAACAAGGAATAATCACTTGAAGTGCAGACTATAAATAACAGTCAAGTGTGGACATTTGTGTGAATGGAACCATAACATTGTATTGGAATATTTTTTATTCCCGCCACCGCCATACTTCTGTTAAGTTTTTTAATATAATATGGGATTACAGGCAAAAATTAACTCATTGACTCATTTTTCAAACTTATTTCGTGAGGAACAACATCAAAAATAACTTTTCTAACAATAAAAACTTTCTCTCTACTCTTGGTATTGTGTTAAAAGCTTAAAATAATGAAAAATATCACTGACAAAGGCAAATTTTGTAGGTAAGAAGTGAATTACTCAACACAACATATGATTTGCGTTTCATTTCAATGCAAATCTTATGGGAATTGGCAAAAGTATGGTGGATTTGTCAGGGCTAACCAATCAAAAGTGTGACATCAAATGGCCACACTGTTATTATACAGTCTCTGTATCTCAAAGCAGTAACCGATTGACAGAAAACAAGAAAACTCGGAATAGTCCCAAAAATAAGAAAAATTTTATACCTCTATTGGAGGCCGAAAATGTTCGATTTCAAACGAGGTCAGCTGAGGCCTGTAAACGTTTGCAGCCTTAGGCAGAAAATGACCTTGAATCAGCTGTTTCTATCTGAACAACAGCATTGTATAGCAGGATTCAATTAACTTGTCAGAAATCAGCTGTTCCAGTAATAATTAAACAGTGATTTCGACACTATAATCGAGCAAGTCTTGAAGATTTAAAGTCTTTAAAAGACTTTAAAGAAGACCTTTCAAAGAATAACTTTAAAAGACCTTTTCAATAATCTGAGATTCAGCATGTAGGTTAAGTATTGTGATATTGCTCTTTGAAACAGCTGATTTCTGACAAGTTGAATTGGATCCTGCTATATGTGTTCACAGGTCGGAAAAGAAAATGACCAGAATGACAGCTGTTTCTAATCAAAATATGTGTTCTTTGTAGAATCCTAACCTCAAAGTTTTGTTGGTCACCAAGTTGATATTTCCATTGGTTGTTTTGCATTATTTTTGTTGTTTGTTTTTGTGTTGTGGTTAAAATAGCGTTCAACGCGGGCAAGATGTGCCGGCTCTCGATTGCTTCAGTTCTCGACTTCGTCTCGAACTGCAATCAAGCCGGCAACACCCATTTCCGCCCTAGGTGCGAAATATACTATTACACCTCAACTCTTATCAACAAAAGGTAAATTCAAGAGAAAAGCTGGTTACATGGCTAAAACTAGCTTACATCGATTCAGCTGTATATACAGAGTCCAAAAAAAAATAGTGACTAGTACTACCATGGTATCCTACACGCCTAAACAAACAGAAAATAACGTTGGTAAAATGTCGATTTCTCCTTAGTTTTCCTGTAATCCGACTTCTTTGGAAAAAATGTCCTGATTTTTGGAAAAAAGTCCCGATTTTTGTAAAAATGTACCAGAAATTGATAAAGGTGTAACAACCGAAACCAGTGTCTCAATACGTTGATAAATTTGTGTTATGACAACTTCGAGTCTCTTTGTTCAATATGGATAACTACCCAAATATCACCTTCACTACTAGACAAAAATAAATATTATAATATTGGGGAGACCTTTACTGGTAGGTTCCACGTTCCACCTCGTCTTATTTTTGTGTCGGTCACCCATCCAAGAGGGGTCTTGAGTGTTCTTGACCACATGATCACTCAGCAACCGCTCTGAGTGATCATGTGAGACAAAACACATTCAAAAAAATAATAATAATAATAATGGGGAATCATGAATCTTGAATGTAATGGATTGAATTGAACTGAATTTAATTGAATCATTTTGTTTTGATCTAATTTCAAGTTCGAATAATATGTAGGCTACTTTTTTCTGCAGAGAAATAAATGTTTTATTTTATTTATTAAATTAAATACTTACCAGCTCCCAATAGAGGATGTCTGACACGGAGATTTTCAGGCATAACTAATTTCATGGTAGTTGAAAGTTCCACTTCATGCGGAGACGGAACACGGATTTTCTCTTCAATAGAAACACGACCAGCCAATTTCAACGAATCTATAAACAATAAAAATGATTGAAATTTATGTAACCTAACTTTGAAAAATATAACACATAAAAAACACAAAGTAGTAGTTTATACAATGGTTGTATTATGAGAGCCTTTAAACGACGAGTGAGATACCCAGGTTAAAATACGAGCAGCAACGCCGCGAGTTATTTTAAAGTATCTCAACAGTCTTTTAAAGGCTAAAATGAAACCATTGCATACACCATTTTATCTACGACCAACAAAAAACAATAATATCTGCATTATCAATCTGAACTAACCTTGGTTCAAACGACCATTGTTCTATTTCAATGTTTACCTTATAGGTTAGGAAGCTGCTAAAAGGACACACGCATGAGCAACTACAGTGCTTTTATCAGCTGCGATTGTGTTTTGTTTCGTTACAGTGTTTCAAAACTGGAACAGATTGAACTAAGATCGTTTCATAATATCAGTTTTATAAAGTAATCATTATGATACAAGTTTACAATTCCATTTCAAAAGACCAAATGTTTCGATTTCAGTCATGACACTGTAATGATTGCGTTATAACACGGTCGTAGATAAATAAAATATAATTGACACACGTTGGCTGAAATCAACGAATCTTCAAACGACGCGACTCACTTGGTGTCTAGCGTAGCACCTATCTAGGCTCGTTGCTCGCAGTGAAGCCATCTGCATAGTACGCAATATGTTCGTTCACTAAGATATTCCAAATTGTAATATATTTCAATTTTCTGCCTATTGAGGAGTAGCTCACAAACAACAGCACGCTTAAGTGAGAGACAGAGAAACAAACTGGGGGGATTGAAGCTTGGTTATCATTTAATCAAATGTAAAAATGCCTGTTTTCAAACCCATCGTATTTGATAAATATTCAGCCAAAATATTCCAGTAACTTATAAAATCAAAGCTACGATGTTTAAGAACATTTCAGTTGTCTCTTCAAGAGAAGAGAAACAAAGATAATTTTAATTTGATCCTCTTTCCAAAAGCCTTCCTTTCCAAAAGATAGTGAGATATGTAGTAATATAAAATATAATATTGAACGTAAATAGATGAAATATGGAAAATATAAGACGTAAATATAATGTTGTGATTGAATTAAATATTATTTGTGTGAAATAGTTGATGTCTCTGAAATAATAATGTCTTTTTTACTCGCGACATTGATTGTTGCACAAAGTTCAAACTTCAAACATCATAACCTTCAAGAAGAGTCTAGCAACAAGATGACGAAAATTCTGATAAAAATACTTTAATCCAATTAATACATTCATTAAAACACCTTGACACCACTAAATAATAGATAGCAATAAAGTATTGATGATACCTTAATGATTTAATTGAGTTCTATCTCAAAATCGTGTTTTGTTCCTATCTCACAATGGTTAAAATCCCCCCAGGTTGTTCACTCTCTCTCACCTAGAGCGCGCTGATCAGGTCTATGAGCTACTCCTCAATATATGTAGGCCTACTGCTGATTGTAGAAAATAAATTCGAATTTTGAATTTTGAAAAAAAAAACATCAAGTGAGTAACTTGGCTCTAACTAAGTACCAAGCGAGGCTCCTTGTAGAGTGTTCTTAGCCTCATGCAAACCTGTAAGAATTGTTGTTGGACAAATAGAAATTGTTTGATTGATATGAAAAACTACTCACTAATCACGACCTTCTAGTAGAGTGTTCTTAGCCTCATGCAAACATGTAATAATAAAATTAATTGTTCTTGGATAAATTAAAATTGTTATATTGATATGAAAAACTACTCACTAATCACGACCTTCTTGCGATCTCTGCTAGCCTGTAGACAATACACTACATCGTCCGATTCATTCTTAGTTCCTCGGATAGGCGTAGCCCAGGCCTCGCAGTCAATACTGGTCTCGCCATTCTTCGCTTGCAACGCCTCCAGCTCTGTGCGGCCCGTCAAATCCAATCTACGGCCTAGTAGACTGCTGATGTCTAGCTGTAAATTAAAATAAAAAACAAAGTCTTCAACGCCTTGCACTGTTTAATTACATAAAGAATTGGTTAAAACCATCCAATCATCTTATTTGTAGAAATCTTATTGATGTTGTGGAACTCCATAATGAAATAAAACACTAAGGATCTTCAATTTGACTGTTTAATTACACTGATAAAGAATTGGTTAAACGTCCATTTCTTATTTTAAAAATTAGTTGATCTTGTTATTTCACTAAAGGATATCGTCAATTCTACGAAACCGCGGTCCAGTGCTGAAAATAATAAAACAGTGGAATTGACAATATCCTTTATGCCCGGTTTTTCAGTCGTTTAATAAACTTATTGGAACAATAACTTTTTTTTGCATTTGAAAACACATAGTTATTGATTCAATAGTGGTATTGGATCCATAAACTGTCTTTTAAGCGACTGAAAAACCGGGCATTAGTGTTTTATTTCATCCAAACATCAATTAACATGAGTTAAAATCATCCAGTCTGAAGAGGTCAAGAAGTCTCAACACCAGAACGAAATGATCGTCACTAAGGCTAGGCGTACACCGGTTAGTCAAGACAAGACAAGACGAGATTAGTCACGTTTAGTCACAGTAATTCACATAGTTGCTTATGAAGCAGCACACACCGATGCAATGACTAATCGGTGTGTGTTGCTTCATAAGCATCTATGTGAAGTACTGTGACTAATCTCGTCTTGTCTTGACTAACCAGTGTACGCCTAGCCTAAGATGTACGGTGCGATTCATTTAATTTGGCGCTTGGCGATCAGTAAACAGCTGATGTTACGCAGCTTTGACACAATAATCCAAAGATGTTTTTAAGTCTTGAAGACCTTAAAAGTATTTAAAAAACCTTTAGAGAAGACCTTTTAAAAAATACCTTTGTTAAAGACTTTTGAAGTCTTTGCAATAATCTGCGAGATTCAGCATTTTTAGGTTAAGTATTGTGTCAAAGCTGCGTAACGTCAGCTGTTTACTGATCGTCAAGCGCCACATTAAATGAATCACACTATTGGGCTAGGCATACACTGGTTAGTCAAGACAAGACAAGATGAGATTAGTCACGTTTAGTCACAATATTTCACATAGTTGCTTATGAAGCAGCACACACCGATGCAATGACTAATCGGTGTGTGCTGCTTCATAAGCAACTATGTGAATTACTGTGACTAAACGTGACTAATCCCGTCTTGTCTTGTCTTGCCTAACCGGTGTACGCCTAGCCTTATTTCTCACACAGTCAACGGCCTTGCACTGGGTGAAATAATCCAACTTTTAAAATTTTGGTAGGAGAATCTTTTGATTTCTCGCTATTCATGCTGTGCATGTTTCCTTCTAGATATAGTAATGGTGTTTTTGATTTCCGCTCTGACAAATAAATCTCAAGCTGAATTAAACTTGATAATTAAAAAAAGTGCAGGCATAAGAAAATTGTTGGCAATCTATTTACCGATTTTGGACAAGGTGCCACCCATACTTCATCATTGTCGGACAAGTCTTCAAGGTAGAATACATCCTCCTCAAAGTATTCATCTTTTATGCCTTCGCTCAGCTGAAAAAAGAAATGAAAATAAATTTCAAACTGTGACAATAATGCCCGGTTTTTCAGTCGTTCAATAAACTTATTGAATCAATAATATTTTTTGCATTTGAAAGCACATGGTTATTGATTCAATAGTGCTATTGGATCCATAAACTGTCTATTGAGCGACTGAAAAACCGGGCATAAGTATAGCGTAATTCAATAAAGGTAATTAGAATACAAGGTAGGGTTTACAAGGACGATGCGCAGAAGCAAGCTCAATCAGCTGATCAGTGTGACGTCACTGGAGATCAAGAGTTTGATTTTCCCTATCTTTAAAATGTTAAATTCAGCAATTTCTTAGGTCTTTTTCACAAAAACTGCTTGCTTTTCAAGCTACCACAAACTCTTGTGAGTTCCATTGTGTATTTATCTTCAATTCTTTCTAGTTTCATTCACAGTTATGGGCTAAGCTTGTTGTTTCTCTCCCAATCATAATTATATGTAACATAATTAAATAAACAAAAAAGTTTTTTGTGCAGCAGCGTTCATCGAATTTCCTTACTAGCTATTATTCTGTTGTCAATATTTTGCAGTAGCAGTAGTCTTCAGAATATTATATGGCATTAATTAGGAATTTCGTTCAATTTAATTATTATGATTTAACAGCAACTGTATAGTTGCAATGCCTCATTTCCTTCCATCATTATATGTATCAATAATTTTGAATTGAATAGATGGAAGATAATACTCCATCTTCCATGATTTTATCAGAGTAATACTCTGATGAAAATGCTTTCAATTTGACCAATACAATCTTGAAAACACTCGAACTACTAGACCTACATAATAGGTAGCAACATAATATTGATAATATATTATGAATTATTACATTAAAAAAAAAACAAATGATCTCCCTACACAATTATAATATCCAACGCAACATTATACTTTAAATTTAAGAAATTTAGGAAGTTTAGGAGTTTGAATTTTAGAAATCTATGAAGGAAATCCATGAAGGAAAAATACTACTAGCGTTCATAATAAGTCAATTCAGAGGAGAATTATAATTTGAATTTAGAGAGAATGCAATATTAAAGTTTTAATAACAGATATTTAGGAGAGAAAAATATTACTATATAATTATATTTACAGAGACTGTAGATTGTATAATTGTAGATTGTAGAGACTGTATAATCACAGTGTGGTCATTTAGTGTCACACTTTTGATTGGTTAGCTCAGACAAATCCACCATACTTTTGCTAATTCCCATAAGATTTGCATTGAAATGATACGCAAATCATGTATTATGTTGAGTGATTCACTTCTTACCTACAATTTGCCTTTGCCAGTGTTTTCATAATAATTAGCTTTTAAAACAATAACAAGAGTAGATAGACTATTTTTAATATTAGTAAAGTTATTTTTGATGTAGAGAGACTGTTTTTAATATTAGAAAAGTTATTTTTGACGTTGTTTATCTCAAAATAAGTTTGAAAGATGAGTGAATGGGTTCATGTTTGCCTGTAATCACATATCAGAATTTAAAAATATGGCAAAAGTGTGCGGTGGCGGGAATAAAACATGTTCCAACACACTATTATGGACCTTTTCACACCAAGGATCACACTGTGATCATACAGTTTCTGTGATTATATTAGTCGGTTCAAATTTGGATAATGAATTAAATGGAGTGAAAACCCCATGGTTGATTCCATCTCACTTTGTTGTCTTATAGAAAATCTGAAAATGCTACAATATTTCAGGTGACCCCCGAAACACCAGCTGAATAAAATTATTATAAAAATCGTACCAACCTTTTTCTCAATCCTTTTCCAAAGTTTCGGAATGATGGTTTGACTGTACGACTTGGAACTCTCTCGCACTGTAGAACCTTCCTCATCTGAGGGCGACGAATTCTCATCATCACTTTTATCAGCCCTGGAACTGTTACTTTTCGTTTTGGAACTGTTATTCGTCCTGTCACGGTTACTGATCGCCGACATATCCATTATCTGTTCCAACCCCTGCTGAGTCATTTGTGAATGGAACGGTGTAGAAGTAGCAGTTTTCTTTTTATGACTAGGAGTTTTGAAAAGTTCCTGCGAGCCAAGATCGATTTCACTGGAATTCAGCAAAGAAGTGTTAGCTTTTCCTTTAGATTTTGATTTGGTTGCATCGGGTTTTCTCAATTCAGGTTCGATAGCAACCTGTTTTGATAAGGGTGACTTTTTAGAATTTCTCTGCTTTTTACTGCTTTCAGAGTCACTGTTACTTACACTGCTACTCAAATCACTATTCCTATTCTTGTCACTGTTACTTTTCAAATTGTTCTTACTCTTGTCACTGCTTAAATCACTGTCATTACCCGAGTCACTGTTCCTTGATTTGTCACGGTTATTCCTACTGTTACTTTTCAAATTATCATTCCTATTGTCACCGCTACTGTTACTTTCCTCGTCATTATCTTGTTCAAAAATATCCTGCGACATGTATTCATCATTAGCGGTGGATTTTTTCAAGCTTGAAGAGTTTAATTTCAAATTTCTATCGTTTTGTTTGTTTTCTCGAGAACTTGTCTCTGAGTCACTATTAGAAGAATCATTATTAACTGGAGGTTTCTTGGTTGGAGATTTCTTTGATTGTTGTAGAGGCCTATCGGAGTCACTATCAGAAGAATCACTCAAATCATTATTAACTGGAGCTTTCTTGGTTGGGGATTTCGTTGCTTGTTGTACAGGCCTATCGGAGTCACTCTCAGAAGAATCACTCAAATCGTTATCAACTGGAGCTTTCTTGATTGGAGATTTACTTGATCGCCGGTTAGGCCTATCCGAATCACTATCCGAGGATTCACTAATAACGTTAGTATTCCCCGATTGTTTTTTAGGAGAAGATTTAGTAGGAGATTGACTCATCCTCTGTTTCCTAAGACAACTTTCAAAGCTCGCTCTTTTTTGTTCTACTTTCGATTTCTCCAGTCCACCATCTTCATCAGATTCGTCAGACATCGAATGTCTCTTTTCACTTCTATTTTCCATCACAGTTCTCAGAAACTTTTCCCGATTTTTCCTCACATTTTCTCTGAAATCAAAATTAGTCGAAGCATCCGAATCGAAATTTTCCGAATAATTCGTTGAAGCCGAACGATTTTCCAAACTTTTCCTATTACCCTTTCCACCTATTTCCACAATATTTTCATTCATACTTCTCTTTGATGCCAGCATCCTACTGTATTCTCCCTCTTCACACTCTGTTTCGCTTTCATTTCTTCGCCTCTTACTTTGTTTCTCAGCACTCCTTCCCCCACCATCTTCGCTTCCCCCACTCTCCCTTTGTCTTTTCATTCTCATTCTCTCTTTCTCTTCTCGTTTACCGCCCATTTCCACTTCACACCCACTTTCGGACCAATTATTTGTATCACTATTATCGACTAATTCTCCTTTCTTCTTCTTCTCTTTCTTCCCCACACTATTCACACTCAAATTCTCAGATTCACTATCACAAACCGATCCTTCTCTTTCTTTTGTCTTCTTCTTCTTCTTTTTCTTCCCCAAACTACTCACACTCAAATTCTCAGATTCACTTTCACAAACCAATCTTCCTCTTTCTTCTTTGTCCTTCTTCTTCTCTTTCTTCCCCACACTACTCACACTCAAATTCTCTGATTCACTACCACAAACGGATTCTTCTCTACCTCCTTCCTTCTTCTTTTCCTTCCTATCCTCCCCTAAAATCGTACTTTCACAATCAGTAGTACTTTCCACTTCACAATTCTTCCTCTTCTCCTTCTTCTTTTTCTTCTTTCTATCCTCAATCAAACTCTCACAATCGGTTGTAATGTCCGCCACTTCCCAACTTCTTTCCTTCTTCTTCTTCTCTTTCTTCCCCACACTACTCACGCTCAAATTCTCAGATTCACTACCACAAACCGATTCTCCTCTTCTGTCTTCTTCTTCTTTCTTCCCACACCTCACACTCAAATTTCTGATTCACTACCACAAACGGATCCTTCTACCTTCCTTCTTTCTTTTTCCTTCCTATCCTCCTCTACATTCGTACTTTCTAAATAAGTAGTCCTTTCCAATTCACATTTCTTCTTCTCCTTCTTCTTTTTCTTCTTACTATCCTCAATCACACTCTCACAATCGGTTGTAATGTCTGCCACTTCCCAACTTCTTTCCTTCTTCTTCTTCTTTCTTCCCCACACCTACTCACACTTAAATTCCTCAGATTCACTACCACAAACCGATTCTCCTCTTTCTTCTGTCTTCTTCTCTTTCTTCCCCACACTACTCACACTCAAATTCTCAGATTCACTACCACAAACCGACCCTTCTTTTTCTCCTATCTTGTTCTTCTCCCTCCTATCCTCCCCCACAACCGTACTTTCACAATCAGTAGTACTTTCCACTTCACTATTACTCCTCTTCTTCTTCTTCTTTTTCTTCCTTCTATCCTCAATCAAACTCTCACAATCGGTTGTAATGTCTGCAACTTCCCAACTTCTTTCCTTCTTTTTCTTCTTCCTCTTTTTCTCTTTCTCCTCCTCCTCCTTCGTAGGGTGATCGGTTTCGGTTGCTGTCGAGTAGAATGTCTCCACAAACGGAAAACTTTCCCTCTCTCTTTCTTCTTCCTCTTCTGAAAGCAACTCAGAATTCCTGAATTTTCTCAATTCTGAACTTGAATTTTTCTCCTTCCTCTTTTCTCGAACTATTCGTAGTCTCGGTGGTTCCGAAATTCCTTTTCCTCGATTGTCTCTGTTTCTCACCGGATTTATATCGAATTCTGCCAACCTATTCGATATACTGTTCGTCCATTGCCTTACTTCCTCGGCCTCACTTTCATCAATTTTTGTTGTCCAAAGACGGAAGTTCTTCTTGGGTCGCTTTAGAAGCTTCAGATGTCTAAGTCTGGAAGAAAATAAAAAAAGAAAATGTTACAATTGACGTGAAAATTATGAGATGCAAAGAAATGAAAAAAAATCAGAGCATTTATATATCAAAGCTTACAACACTTGAATGAAAAATAACAGAAAAAACATGAGTTATGGCGCGGTTTCACGATACCAGTAGACGTGTAGGTTACTGGCAGGCAGGTTGGTCATTTGATAATCCACTCTATACAAACAAATAGGGCAATGCACACCAGTCAGTATGCATTGCCCTATTTGTTTGTATAGAGTGGAGGATCATCTGACCAACCTTCCTGCCAGTAACCTACACGTCTACTGGTATCGTGAAACCGCGCCATAAGAGAGAAACTAAAACAATTTTTTTTATTTCTGAGTGTGATGCCCACAGAACTCTAGGCTTGTGCGTGGATAATGAGAGGGGTGATGATGAGAGATGACGACTGTTTTTAGGCAGTCGGGACCGACGGCTTTCAGTCTCCTCCGAAAGATGGGAGTGGCCGTTTTTGTCAACAGTTCAAGTCAAATCAAGTTCTTTATCTTTTAATTTTTTTTCAAAGTTGTAAAGTCCTTTTTGAAACACCCTGTATTGGAGAGAATAAAACATTGATACCAACTTGTTCAAAAATACAACAAATACTGGAGAGAAGTAAAATAATCGGATACTAACTTGTTATTTTTCAACAGGGGTGCCCTATCCTTCTCAGGCACGTCTGATTCGTATTCGTCGGATTCGCTAGCGAAAGAACTTAAATAATAATTCAATGGATTAATTCTCCTAGTTCTAGGTTGTAGCCCCTTGGGAAATATTTCTGCAGTCAGTGTAGGAATTGGTATGCTAATCGATTTGTTTGGAGTAGTCATAATCCATGTGATAAGTAGATTGATTCAATTATAGACCTGTAAATAAATAAATATATAATTAATTTCTCTGTAAAAAAAGTACAATAATTTAAAATTAAAATTAGAGAAAAGCAAATTAATTCAAAAGTAAAATAAGATGAATATTTAACTAGGCCTACTACTAACATAACTGCTACAAAAACAAACATACTTGAATTAATTCCATTAGAAAAACTAGTGATTATTTTGAAATAACAAATTAGTTTTTTCAGAACTCATGATAATAATTCTTGTAATGATAAGTCCTGACGGTTTGTTCAATTACAGACCTGAAAATTTGGTAATTTTGTTGAAAAACACGTGATTTTTTAATATTAATCAGTTTTTAATAGTATATTACGCTACAAGACCGGGAAGTTAGTGTTCACGGTACAAGCATTAGTTCCCGGACGAGGCTTGCCGAGCCCGGGAAGATATTCGAGTACCGTAAACACCTACCGGACGAGTCGCGTACGATACTTTTCGCCACACTACGGGCCGACGTACATGAAGGCAGGGACCTGACATCTCAGGGACTGGAAGTAAGAGAAATAAGGGGTGTAGGATGACTTTAGTTTCCGGACGGACTTTTAGCGGTGTATTTGAAAACATCGTAAATTGATAATAATTACAACTGATTCTGATTGATTAGCGGATGGTTCAAAGGCTTGATTTACGCATAAAGATATTAGATCAATGATATTGAAGAATAATCCGAAAGTTTGATACACGCGTAACGATATTACAAGTTAACCATTATTAGTGAATTAGTGAATAACCATTCTAACCTGTAGTAGAGAATCACACCTAGGCCTACTTCTACTCAAACCAACCTGAAAAACAAAGAATCTAACAAAAATTTCATATTTTGCCGTAAATATCAATCATATTCTTTCAACAGTTTTGATTTATACCGCAAAATATACCATAATTTTTTTTAAAGTCTTTATGAAAATGAAACTTAACCTAAAAGCTCTAAATTCAAATACAGCGCCAAAACTCCGTCCGGAAACTAGAAACTCAGCCGGAAACTAGAGACTCAGCCTACTACCCTTTTTAACATGGGGAAGATACAATATTTCCACTCCGTCTATAGAGGAGTAGCTCCTAGACCTGATCAGCGCGCTCTAGGTGAGAGAGAGTGAACAACTTGTCGGGATTTTAACATTGTGAGATAGGAACAAATCACGATTTTAGGATAGAATTCAATTAAATCATTAATGTATCATCAATACGTTATTGCTATCTATTATTTAGTGGTTTCAAGGTGTTTTAATGAATGTATTAGTTGGATTAAAGTACTTTTATCAGAATTTTCGTCATCTTGTTGCTAGACTCTTCTTGCTAGGTTAGGTTTTTGAAGTTTGAACTTCCCGCTATGTGTAACCATCAGTATGGTTTGTATAATAAACATTATTATTCCAGAGACATAAATTATTTCACACAAATAATATTTAATTCAATCACAACATTATATTTATATCTTATATTTTCCATACTTCGTCTATTTACGTTCAATATTATATGTGCAACAATCAATGTCAGGAGTAAAAAAGACATTATTATTCCAGAGACATCAACTATTTTACACAAATAATATTTAATTCAATCACAATATTATATTTACATCTTATATTTGCTATATTTCATCTATTCACGTTCAATATTATATTTTATATCAGTACCTATCTTACTCTTTTTTTGGAAAGGAATGCTTTTGGAAAGAGGGTCAAATTAAAATTATCTTTGTTTTTTCTATCTTAAAAATGCAACTGAAGTGTTCTTAAACATCCTAGCTTTGATTTTATAAGTTACTGGAATATTTTGGCTGAATATTTATTAAATACGATGGGTTTGAAAACAGACATTTTTACATTTGATTCAATGTAATTCCCATCTTCAATCCCGACAAGTTGTTCCTCTGTCTCTCACTTGAGCGCTAGTGTTTGGCAGCTACTCGTCTATGACAGCCCCCTGCATGAAGGGGTTGAGAATAGACAGAAAATACATGCAACTCGAAAGCACATGATATTAATATTTAGTAACATACCACTAATTTTAATACCACCAAAACAATAATTTATTTCATAGCAAAAATTAATTAGAATATTTGTCCGTCGGTTTAGCCTTGGTTTCAAAAACACTGATGGTTTGGGGGAGGGGCGCCGGAAGGTATTCTGCTCCAGCGTGCTGAAACCTTTTTTTACTAGATTGCAAATTACAGTTGACTCTCAACTCAAATCAGAGTGCAATAGTAGCCTAGCCTACCTTGCCCTTGGTGAAGAGAGGAAAAAGAAAGTGTTTTTGCGCTATTTCACAACCAATAAACATGAAAATTTTACCAAATTGTAGAGAACTATCTCAAAAACGGTTGTCGTAACTTAAAATGTTGATTTCTAACTTAAATATGGCAATAGGCCATGGTCGATAACCTATAACAAACATGTTGCGACTTTAAAAGCTGCGGTAAAAGGGTGAATCAGTAGAATATATAACTTATTAGATTGTGATGCTTCGAAATTTACAAATTGAAAAGTCCGTAGTCAACAAGAAAGTAAATTACAAAGTAGTAAATTATAGTCGTTTTAACCTTCCGGTGGGCGCGTCCTTCAAACTTACAAGAGTGGGCGCGTAGCAGCACTGAGTGCTGCCTCTGAAATATCTTTGTTTCTGCGCCTCATACAGCTCAGGATTGGAGAAAAAGGATGTTTATATCATAAAAAGTAATTTCCTAATCAATTTGGATGATTGTAGTTATATCTTGAACAGCTATACTATTGTTTTGTAATAATGAACTGGAAATTGTTACTCATTGGATTGGAAACTGGGAAAAGAACACTGTCAAATACTAATAATACTAATCCCTTGAAAAGAAGAATTCCAGCTGTCAAACTATTTAGTATTGTAACACTAACAATGATCATAACTGATAAAATAGGGGTCCTCAAACTTTTTCCCATTACGTATATGGATATTGAAAATAGTAAAAATACTATCATCATTGCAGAGTGCTGCCTAGGAGTCAATAATTGTTTCTGACGACTGAAACAATGAATGTAAACAACATCTGGCATGTGGAATGTGTTCCCAATGTTGCTAAAGGAAGGTACTGAATATCCCTACTCTGTAAAATAAACTTCATTCTAGGTACTTAAAAAACAATGACTTGGCAGCACTGAGTGCTGCCACGCGCCCACCGGAAGGTTAAGGGATGTTCATAAAAGATTCAGCTCAATAGTCAATAGTAATAGTAAATACAAAACACATTCAAGGATTTATAAAACTTCCTCAATTTTTGAAATCTTATCATCATTCAAATCCTTCTATCTGGCATCTAGATAAGCTGATCAAGTATTTATCAAGTGTAGAATAGATTTAATAGAGACAAAAATTATCAGCACGTGGACATGAAAACGTCTAAAAATGTGATACCAAACATCAAATTGAAGAAAATAGATTTACCTATGGTTTGATTTTGAGTTCCAGATGCATTCCTTTCTACAACTGGTCAAAAGTAGAAAATACAACATAATAAAAGCACACTAAAATGAAGAGATCTCACACAATAAAATATCAACAATTCAGTATAACCTCAATTCCTTAACTTTGTAAGGGTCACTACATTCTGTACGACAATCCCCTTGTACGAAACTACCACCTGTACGAAACTTTTAATATTTAGAAAATCACGTTTTACCCCTTGTACGACAAACCATTTGTACGACTTCAACAATTACAAAATCGTTCAACCTCAAAAACCACTTGTACGACTATCCCCTTGTACGAACTACCCCCTGTACGACTCTTTTTGAGATTAAAAAAACTACGTTTTACCCCTTGTACGACAAACCACTTGTACGACTCCAACAATTACAAAAACGTTCAACCTTAGAAACCCCTTGTACGACTCCACCCCTTGTACGAAACTACCCTCTGTACGAAAACACTGTGCTGCATTCTAGCGGCATAGTTATGAAGTTTGTGATACCGAAAAATATCAAGACCGACCTGCTACTGCTGACATTGTGGAATTCTGTACTACAGATTAGCTTAGCGCTATTTTTAAAAAACTTTGTTCAAAAGATTGGTTCTGATTTGTTGTGTTGAGCTGATACTTCAGAGTCATTAAATCTGGTTTTTCAGAAAGTTTATGAACACTGGAGTATAACACTTGAGGAGACAAGTAATAACATAATATATTTCAGGTATTATTCACCTTGAAGAAACTGATTCCGTGTTGAAGTTCAGAGTTATTGAGCATAAATTATCAAATATAATCGATCTATTCATTTTCCAAATAATTGTTCTATTACAATAATTTCATTTAATTAACTAATGTGAAGATATGGATTCAATTTCACTTATATCTGAATCATTTTTATTTGTTGAGATACCGGTACCTGGGCAGACATTACAACAATATCATTAGAGTTCTTTTTATACTGTTAAAACTTTATAAGAAAGAATTCATCCACTTTGATGCAGCCTTGTTAATGAGCTGCCTTAAAATAAAGATGTTAACTATGAAAGAAGAAAGCGAGTTGAAAGAATTGACTTATCTTTCAGTTCCCTGGTTAAAACTTTCCGTGAAATGTGTCATCTGGCTTTCATTCGTCCCCATTGCCCAGCGAAGTGGAAGTGGGTTTCAACATAGCCTCCTCTAATACAGGAGGAGGCTATGGTTTCAAGCTTCTTTTACAGGAAGACTTCAAACACCGCCAAAGTCAAATATAGAAACAAGTGATGCTAGGTATAGACACAGAAATAGTCACGTTCAACTATTCATTCTATAGAATTTTCTAAAGTGATTTCGTATATATCTGTTGTTAGAACAAGATATAGACGAGAACAAGATATAGATTCAACTTGAATATTTTGTAGTGTATGCTTATGTATCTATAGACAGAAATAGATATAGGCAAACTGTTGAGCTGTATACAGTGTATATCTATAGAGATTGAAATAGCAAAGAATGGACATTGTTTGACTGCTTCTGTCTCCAGTGAAACGAATTGGAAGTGTCCTCTGAAGATTTTCAGGCAGGTAATTTTTGCAAACGAAAGTCTGGTATTTCCGTGTTTGTGCTTTTCTAGGTAATCCAGGTTTAGAAACTGAAAACTAAACGAAGCATGACAATAATTGTGTGCTCGAGCAGAAATTTGAATAGGTACTGAATATACGCACTGTGATGCGTGATGCCTATGTGTATAGTAATGCGTATGAAGTTCTATTTACAGTACGGACTGTAATAGTAATTCTCATACAGTTCTGTGAAAAAGTTGTTATTTTACTTTCGTATCTTACATTTTTGTATTTAAATTTACTCACGTTTTCGTATCTCAGTATTTTTTCCTATAAATAATTTTATTGTATCTAGTATCATAGACTAACTGTATAGTTAGTCTATGCCACTATGTAAACTTTTCTCAGCAGTCGATGTACGTTCATGTAGGCTTGGTTCATTTATTGTATTGTGAATCTCTTGAAATAAGACTGTCATTAACTTTATTTTCTTATTATAATAAAGGAGGTGATGAAGTTGACGTTAAGACTCTTGGAAGTAATAATCTTTAACAACATCGAGTTGGATCAGTGGCGTAACGTTTGCCAACTGGGCCCCCCCGCAAACAATAATTCCGGGCCCCTCCTTCTAAAATCTCATGCCCCTCTCTTAGCCCCTTTTCCCTGAACCGCAACCATTAAACTCATTAATGAGAGCGTACCTCATGAGTGAATAACATATTCATGTAATAAAATATAACATGCTCTTGATTGAATTCTACAATAATTGTAACAATTATTAGAGATTTATAATAATTCATAAAAACCTTTTATCCTATGTCTTTAAAAAAAATAATCGAGTTTCATATTTTTATTAGACTGTTTTTCAAATTCCTTCTTTTTTTTCTCTTTTGAGCTCCACTCAAATGATTGTAGGGCTTCATAATTCTGTTAAATCTATATTAATAAAAGAGAGTTGGTGTCTGTACGCTCGCTTATAACTCGAGAACGGCTGAACCGATTTAGATGATTTTGGATTAGTTTCAATTGTTACAGCACTGGTTAACATAATATGTATTAAAATATAAGAAAATCCCTTTATAATTAATAAATAATTAGTACATTAATGACCTAACCTATCAAAAATTTTACGGACCTGTGTTTTGAACTTGCCGGCTACCGAAGAACGGGAAGATGATCGTGATTCAAGACTAGAAAAATTAGCATCATTATCTCAAGTCTTACTAGCTCAGTGGATAGCGCTTCGGTCTTTCAACCAGTATGTTGGGGGTTCAATTCCCGCTCCGAACCATTTCTTTTTGCACTAGGTATTTTGATCCAATTATTTTTTACGTAGAATCATCAATTAAGAATGAGTTATCGTTCGTATAATACGTGTTCTATCGTTTCAAATAACAAAATTGAAGAACAGAAATATAATAAAATTAAAAAAATTAAAAAGAAATAAATAAATGAAAAAAATACAAAATAGAAGAAATTAAAAAAAAATTATTGGTGGGAAGAGGGGGAAAATTAAAAAGGAATAAATAAATGAAAAAAAATACAAAATAGAAGAAATTTTAAAAAAATAATAATTGGTGGGAAGAGGGTGTGACATTTGATGGGAAAGAGGGGGTTGACATGAAGAGGGATATGTGGGTGTGACATTTGATGGGAAAGAGGGGGTTGACATGAAGAGGGATATGTGGGGGTGACATTTGGGGGGGGGGCCTTTGGGGTATGACATTTTTTGAGGGGTGGCATGAAGGGGGGACATTTGTGGAGAGAAGAGGGGGACATTTGGGGGGGGGGGGGAAGAGTGCGATACGAAGTTCGCCGGGACAGCTTGTTAATATATAAAAGACCATCAAGTCTGTGTCACACCTGGTTACTAGATTAAAGTAGCCTGGTGTGACACTGGCTTTAATAACATATTACAAACTGGCACACAGACAACAATCATACTGAAAGCTAGCAAAAAATGTTTGTTCACTTGAAGGAAAGAAAGTTAGTAAAGACGGAATAATTGAAAATCGAACATCATAATACCAGAGACAATTGGAACTAGAATCTGGAACTTAGTATCCACTTGTCTCTGATAATACTGAAAATACGTGTAGGAATGCAACATGAATCAAATAATAAATATGAATAAATTTTTTTGTACCGTAATGAAGAATTGAAACCCACTTTCACAAACTTGCTTCTTACAGCTCACTTCACAAATTTCTATCCGAAACGCGTTTACATGCGTCTAGCACAACGGTTCGAGACGAACTGAATGAGAATGAAATAATGAATTGAGATTGACTGAGTAAGCTATTCTTCGACAGCTCTTGCAGTCTATTTCTATTAAAAATTGTCATTAAGAGAGCTGTAATGACGGAAGAACGTAAATAGTTGCACAATTAACAAAAGGTCTGCTGGTAGCTTATCGGGAGATAATGAACTTTGTTTACAAATCATTGAATGGAGATCGGAGACAGACATCCGGTTTCTCGACCCAGACTGTTTACACAAATATATTGTTTCGCCCATCGAATTCCTGATCATAACCAACTAACATTCTAATTTATTGTTGATGCATAATTTTTTTTACAATGGACAATATTATGAATTATTGAAATTTGTGTTTAATCATATTACTTTAATTTTATTTCTTAAGCTTATGAAAACATTTATTACATTATTCCAGGCCCTAGCCCGGGCCCCCAAGGGCCCGGGCCCCCCCGCGCCGCGGGGTTTGCGGGGGTGTAAGTTACGCCACTGAGTTGGATTTAGTAAGAAAATTTATCTTTTTTTTTATAAATGTAAAACAAAAGAGTGATTTATCAACTTTTGACTTGACATATTTGTATACAGTACTATCTTATTTTTGGTATCAAGGAGTTGTTTGTCAATAACTTTGCTACTTTAAAAATTGAGCTTCATAAGTGGATATGGGCTCAACAAGGTTAATTCAATAAAAATACGTTTTTAAATAAGTTGTTTGTACGTTTCTTTTGGCTCTTAATGAGTTTTATAAGGATGCAAAATCAAATTAGTATAAAACTTGAATCTAATGTTTTATAAGGATAACTTAATTTTTAATGACTGAAATTTAATTTTGTTATCTTATATTTGTGAAAGAATATAGTTGATACAGGGTTGGTGAAGATTATGGAAACGGTTTAACATCTCTTATATACGATGGTAATTTGACGGTAGGTGACATTGGGGATTGTACTAAAATTGAAAATACTATTTTACTGTGACTTCAAAAATCTGGTCCGCCATATTGAATCTATCTTAATTTTTTTTAAATGGTAAAGTGGTCATGTTATACTATACATGATTTCGATATAGAATTTCAAGAGAAAATGAATGGCAAAACCCGCAAATTGATAATATGTCAAACTGTTTTTGAGCTATTTTAATTATTAATATCGGGGGACCGAGCTCTGCTCGAGAGTACAAAGGTACAGGAATTGAAATTTTAAAGAGAAAAAAAATATTTTCTCTCTATATTTATAAAAACTATTTTTGACGCTTTTTCAGATAAAAGGAACAGATAGTATAGTTCCCTTTCTGATTCAAAATTAGAACATAATCATACAATATGGAATATTTCAAATTAATTTCTATTATATATATTTGTATTACATCTGTATATTTGTTATATTGAAATCGGAAGAAAATAAGAGCAGCAGATGTGTTTCGATATTTTTCTCAATTTCGGAAATTGATCCGCTGCTTTTAAGAAGGACTTTGGTGAAGTCGCGGATTTTCCGTGTATTTTACATCTTTGAGCTAAATATTTCACTGGGGATAGCAGTAGCCACTGAGCTAAATTATCCATCTGGTGGTAGCACAAAGGACATCAATGATTTAATGACTCTGAAGTATCAGCTCAACACAACAAATCAGAACCAATCTTTTGAACAAAGTTTTTTAAAAATAGCGCTAAGCTAATCTGTAGTACAGAATTCCACAATGTCAGCAGTAGCAGGTCGGTCTTGATATTTTTCGGTATCACAAACTTCATAACTATGCCGCTAGAATGCAGCACAGTGTTTTCGTACAGAGGGTAGTTTCGTACAAGGGGTGGAGTCGTACAAGGGGTTTCTAAGGTTGAACGTTTTTGTAATTGTTGGAGTCGTACAAGTGGTTTGTCGTACAAGGGGTAAAACGTGGTTTTTTTAATCTCAAAAAGAGTCGTACAGGGGGTAGTTCGTATAAGGGGATAGTCGTACAAGTGGTTTTTGAGGTTGAACGATTTTGTAATTGTTGAAGTCGTACAAATGGTTTGTCGTACAAGGGGTAAAACGTGATTTTCTAAATATTAAAAGTTTCGTACAGGTGGTAGTTTCGTACAAGGGGATAGTCGTACAAGTTGTGGCCCCCCCTTTGTAACTTGTAACGTGCGTGCGTTTGATTGGGGGACCACCACTTGTACGAAAAACTCCTTGTACGCATATACCTCTTCTACGAAATTTTTGAGATTGAAAACTACGTTTCACCACTCTTGTACAACACCGACAAACCTTTCAACCTCAGAAACCATGGCCAACTTTAGATATAGGCCTTGGCCTTCTAAAACTAGAGAAGGCCATGCAGAAACTAAAGCATAGAACGGTTGTCTATTTCAGCTCTTCTAGTTCTCCAAAGTTTTTCAGATAATTATGAAATTGGTAAAGCCAGGAAAAGTTGAAAATTGCTTGCTCACCATCTCGAACTATCAACGCTGAGCTTCAGTGCTGCCTTTTTTTGAGCGTCGGAGTCGATTCCTCAGCATGATTTGAGTAGGTAGTCAGCTGGCAAAACTTGACTGCAGCTCAAATTTCACTGCTGTCAGATTGGAACTGGTTAAGCGAGGGAAAGCCGAGAAATTCTCGCTTCTAATTAGCATCACTGTGCTTCCAGTGTGATAATAATTTCCATTTTTTGATCTACGCCCAATAGTCCTGGTGGGATCGCGTCCAGGACACTAACAATTTAGTGATAACATTAAGTAGAACCCCCATATGGGCTTTGTCAGAAAAATAAAACAAATATGTGGCCACTTGAAACTATTAAGAGGCGACCGGCAGCACCTCCAACAGGTCGTCCAAAGCGTCTAGGTGTGGCCTATTTTGAGCGTCGGAGTCGATTTCCCTGCTTGATTTGACTACCTAGACAGCTGGCAAAAATTTAAAACGGCTCAAAATGTCTCAGCCACCATATTTCGAGGCCGATACCTAAATTAATTAGTCTAGCAAAATAAAATAAATACGAGTTTACCCCGTGCAGCGCAAAGCGCCGCTTGCTTGCTACAGTATCATTACAACAGATTCTCTGTTTGAGTTTCCTTTGAATTTCTCATAAAATTTCCCAGTGGTGAAAGACAGGAAGAACAGTAGAAAGGAATGTGCCAAAAGGTTTTTAAAATAATAGATAGTGTATCAGAGGTCAACTATTCCCTGAACTAGCACTGTAATTCCTAGAAGTACACCTTAACTCATACAATTCAAAATCTATAGATTTTGTTCTAAATCGAGAAAATTGGGGGAAATAATGAAACAATTTTGTCAAATAACTCTGAAAGCCAGAGCACTTTATTCAAGATCAAAATGAAGCGAAAACAAGATAAGAAAATTTCTGAATCTTATTGTAGTGTCATCCTTCATGAAATTGTAAAACAAATCAGCACTGAAAAAGATAGCATTAGAAAATATTTTCACTCTTGCAATATCATAACTTCCAAAAAACAAACAAGAAAAATAAGATTAATTATTTTGAGAGGAAATTATCAAAAGTTTAAATTTTCAACAAATAAATTTAAGAATTGAGATTGGTCAGATTCGATGCCTTCAAGACCATAGGCGTAGCGTGGGCCATGAATTTGAGGGGACACAAAATCAGGGTAATAATATGAGCTCGGAAGCATACTAGAAAACGGTACTTTTATTTATATGTATACCAATAAAATGCTCAGAAATCATTTTGTGTAGCCCCAAGCAGAAACAATCAAGTATCACCAGATATTCATATAATTTAGCAAATTTCAGCATTTTTTTTACAAGATGTTGGGGGGCACGAGCCCACCTGTGCCCCCCCCCCCCGGCGCGATACCTATGCTCAAGACTTAAGGTCAATTCCCACATTGACGACAACGACACGACGACGACATTCTCATTTCGTTCTGACCAGCCGAATTTCTAGGTTAAGTGACTAGGTAGGAAGTTTGAATGTTCGCTGTTCGGAATCAATTGTCAATTAATATTAATAATATTAGTACGACAATATAAATATAATAATCAGTAAATAAAATTATAATACAAACCCTTTCAGGTCATACCGGTACTGCAATTTTGAGACTTGAGAGCTTTCATTTGTAAACAAAGATAGACATGGACCAATCAGAGCATGGGTTGGTGACGCATGCGCAGAACGAAATGAGAATGTCGTCGTCGTGTCGTTGTCGTCAATGTGGGAATTGACCTTTAAGAAGAATCAAAATGTCCACACACATCAATCCACATGCCAATTTAATTATCATTTCTGTAGATCAATTGACAGAAAAACAATTGTAGCATAATATGATACCATGAAGTTATTTATATTGTTTTCATGTATGTTTTTATTATCCATTGTATCATAGTCCCCTCTAAATTACATGGCCTTGGCCTTTAATGTGACAACATCGCTGCATCGGCTTGCATGAGCAATGCAAATCGGTCATGTTTTGACAGCTGTAGTGTGAGATTTTATAAGTGAAACCGGCCGGGATTGCGACGTTGTCACATTGAAGGCCGCGGCCATGTATTAGAGGAGGCTATGATTATTTTCATGTGTTCATTATTCAACAAACACATTATTGTTCAATATTATCTTTATATTACAAATATTTGTTGTCAACTGAGCAATAGCAATGGTATCTAAAATGCTTAAAAACATGTGCAATGTACTTCTGTCAATAATAAAAGTGCTTCAATTAAAGACAATTATTATCCGTTCACGTGCAGTGTATAGCTCCGAAAGTAGAGAATTAAAAAAATTGAAAAAACCCTTGCTTTGGAACACCAACTCCACCTTTTCTGAAACAGACTAAAACAACTGGCAAAATTAGAAAACAACAAAGAATTGACAAAAGGTTTCAACAATCATAATGATAAAACTGGTAGTTCGCTTCTCAGCCGTTTTATTTCATGGCTATAAGATTCATAAACTCGAAATCCAACTTCTACAATATAACATGATGAATTGAAGTACAGGAAACAAAAATTAAACAATCTTAGTTAGAAAATTTACTAAAAAATTATCATACAAAATTTTCAATTGGAATTAATCAGCAGTTTCTCAAAACAGAAGAGGTCTGCAAAATAAATCAAACATATTTTCTCATGAGATACTGAAACAAAAGGAACTGAATAATCTTAATGACTTATTGGTAATTTTTAAAACATTAAAGAAAATTGATAAGTTTATCTAATTTATTTAAAATAAAACAATGAAGAAAGGATCAATTCATTATATTAATTAGGATTTTACAATTGGTTACAAGAAATTAATTAACAATTTGGAATGATGATTGAAAGTTTTGAGTAGTAGTGTTCTTATCGTTTTAATAACTTTGATACTTTATTAATTGAATTGAATAATCAAAGAATGCATTTCACACAGCAAGATATTAATACAAATACTGAAGTTTTGACACTAAATTTGAATATTAAATTCACTGAGATCTATTCTAATCTATATTAGATCTCTAATGAGATCTAATTGAATCTTCATACTTCATCCAAACCAAGACAGTAATTACAACAGAGTATTCTCGTAGAGTGATCTAGACAAAATAATTTTATTAATAATTATTTTCTGTATTCTCCTTAGTTTGCGTTTATCAGCATGAAATATTGAACTCTTCTGGAGCGAGTTCAATCTTTTATACTGAAAAACGCAATTGTACGCAAATCAAGCAGGGTACAAATAATTCTAACACCTAAACTATCGAATTCACTCCAAACATTCGTTGAATAAACATAAACAGTTAAAACTCGACAAATTGTGGTTTGGATATTTAGTGTATGGGAACCTTACATAATCAGCTGTTCGGTCCAAGGTTAAATTACTGGATGGAATTTGATGAAAAATATGATCGTGTGGACAAGGCTTAAAAGAACTTTCTTAACTTGGACAAATGCAACGTTTCTAAACTTTTTTGAAACTTGAATACCTTTCAGTGATGCTAATTCAGGGTGACAAACGTTCTAGTTTTACGTTAATAAATACGGGCCCATACTCAATTGTAATTGAAAAAATATATCAAATCTCTCTATAAAATACTTGGCAAATAAATTATGAATAAGGATGTTACTTATCAAGTAAACTGCAAACCTAATAGAATGTGGTATAGCGAAATTCACAATGACTTGACAGTATGTGGAGGTTAGGCTAAACCTGACAGCTGCAAATCATTCGAAATGAACTATTTCAAAGATTGACCATTGAAAAGTCTCTATATACACAAATAACTTAATATCTTTAAACTTCTTGAGAAAGAAGTTCTAATCTTCACGATTCCATTGCTTCGTCTGCTTCCTCTTCCTCTTCTTCCCTCATTTCTACTTCTTTTACGGTCTGTTCTTCTTCCATTTTTTCTTCCTCTTCCTCTTCTTCCTCCTCCTCCTCCTCTTCTTCTTGATGGTTACCGTTTTGTGCCGAACCTAAAAAAAACAACAAGAGAGACTAGAAACGATCAACACGTTACAATGAATTAATCCTATTCAAATACTCATAATTTTAATGTTCTATGAAAATTTGTGACCTTATTCTAATTACAATACTATGCTTACTTACAATTACTATGAAAATTATTCTCCTTACAATAAGACAAAAACAAAGCAATGGCCTGTTTCATTATCAAGGTCATTTGTTACAGATAGAAGACGGAATCTATACTTTGTAGAATGAGTTTTTGGAGTGAATCCAATCTTTAAAATGTTATAATTCTTTGTACCATTCTTGGCTTGTGTTATTCAGTATAAAATTGACTCACTCCAAACAAGTTTTATGCTAAAGAACGCAAGGCAAGCAGGATACAAAGAATTATAACACCTCAAAGATTTAATTCACTCCAAACACTCGTTGAACAGAGATAGAGTGAGTTTGATCTACATTAAAGGACTCAAATTATGTTTTTACTTCACTTCTGACATGCAGTCATGTTTTTTAATGTAAGAAACTGAAATTTTCCTATTTATTGACTGGAAGAAACCCATTGTCTACAGTCTGTTGACACTTTAACTTTCAAATTTCTATGAAACAGGACTGCGGCCTCAAAATGAACAGCTTGTTTAGTTGTGTCGGGATAAAAACAGTGAAACTATCAATTTTTCGTGGTCAAGTTGGCAGTCCTACCTTTTTTCGCTCCGGGAATTTGGCCAGCCTGCAACAACCGACTCAATCGTTCCACCTCTTCCAATGAGGAAGCCTTCGATATCGCCTCCCTGATTTTCCATAACTCCTCAGGCGAAGGTCCTGCATTACAAGAAAAAGGAAACATCATGAAAAACACAATGAAATGTGGAATTGTTGCCGTAGATTAAACAACCCAACAAACTAAAATAAATAGAACTAAGGAAAGAAAAAACGGACTGGGAAAATGAAAACGAAGGCTGAGTCCGCACTGCTGGATGGTAGATGGAATATCTATTGAACATTCAACATCTAATAATTAATAAAAGGAGATGTCGTTGTGTTAGTGTGTGTGTGTTAGCAGAGATAAAGCTAATTGTGTGAATTGAGTTCCAAAAAGCTGGGAATGATCCAAAAACTTGAAATTTTGCTTATAGTTTCTAAAGATATTAATATTTTGCACCTCCAAGCCCAAATTTTAATTTTTCCTCTAGATTTTGCATAGTTGAAGCTCAAATATCATTCACTCTATTTGAAATCCAGCTCTAAGCATTGATAAGGTGATGTTGAGATCAAAATCATATGATTTTTTTAAACTAATTAGCGGCTTTGTGATATTAATACTAAGGGCCGGTTTATAAGCTCGGGATTTAGCCAAGTCCTAGACTAAAACGGGTGGCCAACGTAGCATAGTCAAACGTTAGCCTTGACACTATGTACTAAGGGCTCTCTATGCCGCTAACCCACTAACCTGTCGAGACAAACGTTTCTCGATGCTACGGTAGCAACACGTTTTAGTCTAGGACTTGGTTGAATCTCGAGCTCATGAACCTGCCCTTAATGTTGAAAGAATGATCTAGGATGATAAAAACATAGAAATGTCCCAATCCATCAATGATGTATCCCAAATTTTCAATCAGTAAACTCATTAATTTAACTTGGATGAAAATTTTCATCTACTGAATAGGCCTAATCATTTAAATTTTTTGGGATCTATGTCAAATGTAACATGCGAAATTAATATAGTTGGGTTTGAGTTTTAAACATCTTTGGATAATTCTCTCTAATAACGTGCATGTATTGATTAGATATTCCATGCAAATTAATATACTAAAAGTATGGATTTCTGAACCCCGCAGTGAAGCACAGGTGACTGCTAGTAATGAGTAAATGCAATTATTTCCCTTAAATTGTGACAACCAATGGTCACACTGTGATTATAAATTCTCTGTAGTTGGGCTAAAGCCCAGCCTAGATGATTATCTGATGACTTGTAGATGGCAAAAAAGGGACGACAATCTTCGTTTGATAGAAAAAGGATCATCAGGAATACTTTTTTCGAAAGACTGACGATTTTTTGACGTGTAGACGGCTGTTCCAACTTGCCATCCCTTTTCATCCTATAACTGCTGTTTTCTTCTTCTAAACCGCTGCCGTCGTCTTCTAGATATCATCATCATCATGACAAATAAAATTATATAACTTTTTCAATTATTGAACTCACCAGCAGGTTTATGTACAGCTGTAGGTGTATCAGGCAATTTGGCACCGGGTACGAACGTTTTCGATTTTTTCGAAATTTCCCGCTGCAATTCTTTGCCCTGTTTACTCTTGAACAGTGCTTTGGCCTCATTCCGTTCCTGTACAAAAAATGGAGATATTGAAATACATAAGAGTTTGATGGAAATTGGAAAAACTTGTTGAAATAGTGAAATTCCTTTTTAATAAACACTAAATGTTTTACACGACCATGGTTTTGTGTTATACTACCCACATGCTCATTTTTACTAGTATATAATGTAAAGTATAATGTGTACTAGTATACATGTATAGTAGGCTATAACAGTAAACCATGGTCATATAAAACATGTGTTTATTCAAGTGGAATTATGTTTTTTAAGTTTTGTCAATTACGGAAAGATTCCACAACATCAACATTAATTTGTTCTACAAATTTTATCAAGATTTAAACACAATGAACAGTGGAAAGTGGAATAAAGTTGAATGGACTAGATAGAAACTTTACGCACTTTTTGAATGACACAGTATTAACAAATAGAATCGAAAAACGTTTACAATATCCACGATCTGGCTAACTTTGTGAAATATAGCCTATACTGGCGGCCATGAAATAAGATGGCTGAAACATTTTGAGCTGTTGCCAAGTCTTGCCAGCTGACTACTTAAATCATGCAGGGGAATCAACTCTGACGCACAAAATAGGCAACACTGGAAGCACAGTGTTGTCAATTTGTGATTTTGGGGGTTTCAATTATTTAACGAAGTTCACCTTACCTTTTCCTTGATTTTACGAAAATCTAAGACCTTCAGCTGCGGTAGTTTGAAGGCAACATACAGTCTGTAATGAGCCTTCCCACTGACTGGACATTGGAGTAAACTTAGCGACTTCAACTTGGGCAAAGTGGACAGAGGATCCAGGTCTGCCAACTCAGCAATACTATTTCCGGTCAGCACTAATGTTTCAAGGTTGGCAATCTTGGTTTCCAAGCCTTCGGCTATCCTCCTGACGAAGATAAAAATTGGAAGGTTAATGAGAAGGTTTATATAAAAATCAAACCAATTGAAACTTAGAAGTTATTAGTGAGTAAGTTGAACTGAAGGCAAAACTGAGGCTAGAAGAAAAGATTTTATCAATCATGATAAAATAGATGTGTGCAGTAATTCAAACAAGTTCATTGCTAATATTGAATTTTACAAAACATAGGTATTAATTTAAAATAGAATATTATTCAAAATGAAGGAACCTATTAGATATGAAAGTGTTGTTTGAATACCTTTGCCTTGTTTACTTACACAATTCTGTTGTTATTCAAAATTATAGTTTTCAAACGTTTCAAAACAGGGAAACCATCCAGTTTACGAATGTCGTTGTCTGATAGATCAATTGTGTCAAACTGGTCAAGTGTTGCACCCAAGTTCTCAATAACTGGTATTTTGAAACCTGAAAAAGAGAGAATAAGTTATGTCAAAATCCAAATTATGTTTCGAATCAATGCGTACAAAAATTCTAGTATCATTGCTGGGATAAGAGAAGATAGACTATGTGATAACAAAAATCTAGAATCAAAATTTCTCATCGAAAATGATAAACAATAGTGAACTTTACAAGGAGTAAACATTCAGAAAGAGTTGGCTCAAGTTATATTTGTAGACGATTGTCAAAAATAACAAACCATGAATAAAATGGGACTGAACTAACACGGTAATTATTTACAAAATATTGAAAAGAATTGCAGCAATTCAATAAAAAAATGTTGCTTGTTGAAATGATGCCATAACCTCTTACCTCTCAAATCTAGTTCTCTATCACGAACAGGATTTATAAACTGAAAAGCTTGTTGAATAAGTTCTGTTGTTAGTTTCACCATTTTTAATATAAACTACTAAGAGATTAGAAAAGTATAGTTCACTCAAAATTATCAAGTAATCAAACAATTATCAACCAACACTCTTTTTACCGACGCACATTTTTCGATTAAAATTGGCGATGGTAGCGCAGCCAGCGGCAAAAATAGACAACGACAACTCGCCGTTCGAGAGTCAACGCCATCCGAATATTGTATTTTCAAACATTTCAAATTAAAATCAAAAACCTTTAAATTATTTTAAAAGAATAATTATTACGAAATATTTGTTTTTGGAGTAATTTACTCATCCAAAGACTCAAAACTCAAATCATAAAATTTATTGTTGATTCTCGAAGCTTATAAAAGCAGCTGATAGTGAAATGAGAGAACATCATCTGTTTGAATTTTGATCGTGACTTCCATTCCATTCAAAATCAATCAAATTTTTAGCTTTTGAAGCTATTCTTTATCATTTTCGGTGAGATTTCAAACCGTTCTAGTGTTGAAATTTTTGCTTCATCGCTCTAACATAATTTTATCCTCAGAATACATCAATAATTCAAACTCCATCCTCAAGTAAGTTCATCTCCATGCCTGTCTATTATTTGAGGTTAATTCTTGTCTGCTCTTAGAAAAATATTTTTTATGTGTCTTTTATATCCTTCTTTTATAATCTAAACAGTCTCCTCAAAAGCTCGGTCTTTAAGAATCAATATTGTTCAATTCAAATTATCCATTATAACCCTTCAACATCAATTTGATTGCGCTGACTGTTGCAAGATACTTCTTTCAACTACTTTTGTTATTATTTACTCGTTCCAGGAAATTTAAACAAAATTGCAGCTCCAATAACTGTGTATGCTAAGTTTTGAATCTGGATTCCTTTACCTATTGGTTCAATTTTATGTACCGGTACCACAATAATGAAACTTGCATTCTAACCTTCAAATCAAATACAGTTCTACTTTTGGTCTCCTTTGATAGTCACGGTTTACATGAGATACGCTAGCTTGAATAGAGTAAAAACCTGTATTTCTCTCTATCTGTAATCGATGAAGACAGTGTGACAAACTAACCACAAACATCTTTAGTTATGTCGTTGAAAAAGTAGAATGAATTGACCTTTCTTGTTTACAATGGTTTCCTATGCCTACTATATTCTTGAAATCCATAACTGATGAAAAAGCAAGAAATATTTCTACATGAGTCATTAAAGTATTCAATCATTGCTTTCCAAGACTCTGTATGTCTGATTCTTTCACTACATTTTATTTTCAACTAGGACTTCCCGGGTGGCACAAACTTCGGTTTTATAGAACTACGTGGAATAGTTCCTAACCTCTTCCTCCTCCACCTCATCATTCCTCCATTCTCCTACTTCTCCATTCCTCTTCCTTACTCTTCTGTTACTCTTATCTCCATTCCTCATTCTATCTCTCTCTCTTATCTCTTCCCTCTTTTCCTCTCCTAATCATTTTTATTCTATCTCTCACTCCCTCTGCCTTCCTCCCTCAATCCTTCTCTCTTTCCTTCCGCATCTCTCTTACTCTTCTTCTCTCCCTCTCTATCTCTCTTCATGTCTATTTCCCGTTCTTTTACTCTACCTACTTTTCTCTTCCTTTTTCTCTCTCTTTCCCTTTCTCCCTCTCTGTCTCTTTCCCTTTCTTCCTCTTTGTCTCTTTCCCTCTTCTTCTCTTACTCTCTTTCCCTTTCACTCCCTCTCTTCCTTTCTTTTCCTCTCTTCCCTCTTCTATCTGCCGTCTATTCCTCTCTTTTTCTTTCTTTCTTTATCTTTCTCTCTACCCTGTTCTACCCTCTCTCTGTCTCTCTCTCTCTTTTAAAGATTTTGAACTTTTTTTTGCAAGGGATGATGCCCACATAAGCTCTAAGCTTGTGCGTGGGTAATGGGAAGGATGATGATGAGAGAAAAATGGACCTACAGCTTGAGGTGGGTACCGAACCACCGGGAGGCGATTTTGAAGCTCATAAATTTTTGTATTTAGAGGAGCCGGTCACCGTTACAACGGTAGTGGTAGGCGCTGTCTCTTATCTAATCTCACCGATTAGACTCGCCTTTGCCACTGGGACCAACCGCTTCCCTCAACTTGAACTTGAACCACATGTAGCGTGCAGCTTTACATTGCTCCGATTTTCTGCTCAAATGAACAAATACTGTAATATTTCCATAAATATATTGCACTTTTTTAAAACCTTTATCGTAAATTGTTATCATTTTATTATGATGTTTTCAGCTGATAACGTGAAATCGTGCAATGGGAAACACGGTGACTGCAGCTGAAATAGCAGCCGCGCAAATAGTAAAGCCAGTTGGTACGGACGATGCCAGCTGGCATGGAAAGTTGCCTCCGGGGCATCCGCCCGTTGGCAAGCATGCTTCCAAAATGACGTCATATAGCGGAGAAATACCACCTGAGTGTCCGATGCATCGTCCGCTAAAAACGCCTGCGGTAAGTATGATGAGTCACCGCTTTTAAATTAGTCATTTTCATTATTTCACAAAAAGAAATAAAAATCTCTGCATCATCCAGCACAGGAAACTCCTGTACGCTAGATGAGAGTACAGAGACTGTATGTTAACAGTGTGGACATTGAATGTCTCGCTTTTGATTGGTTAGCTCGGACAAATCCACCATACTTTTGCCTATTCCCATAAGATTTGATTTTTTTTTCAGGGTGATGCCCACATGAGCTCTAGGCTTGTGCGTGGGTAATGAGAGGGGTGATGATGAGAGATGACGACCGTTTCCAGGCAGTCGGGACCGACGGCTTTTCGTCTCCTCCGAAAGACGGGAGTGGCCGTTTCTGTCAAAATCCGTTCCGGCAACTGTATTCGATCTTGGAACCTTTGGATTATCAGACAGGCGCTTATCGCCCTCGGCTGCGGACCACTCCATTTGCATTGAGATGATACAAAAATCATATGTTATGTTGAGTGATTCACTTCTTACCTACAATTTGCCTTTGCCAGTATTAGTTTTCATTATTTTATGCTTTTAAAACAATATTGAAAGTAGAGAGACTATTTTGAACGTTAGAAAAGTTTGTTTGGATGTTGTTTCTCTCAAAATAAGTTTGAGAAATGAGTGGATAGGTTTATGTTTGCCTGTAATCCCATATCAGAATTTGAAAATTTGGCAAAAGTATGGCGGTGGACGGAATTAAAAAATGTTTCAACACACTGTTATGGACCTTTTCACACCAATGACCACACTGCTATTTATTATTACACAGTCTCTGTAACTGTCCTATAGGAAATATACCCGGCGATGACCGGTTAAGTATACCACGCTTGGCCATAGTATAGTTTGTTAGTCTAGAATGTAATTTTTAATGAATCTACGGATTTTGTTGAAAATTTATAGAATTCGAATGTTCTTCATAAAATTATTTTTCTTTTAGGAATCAGCAGGTGGATGCCCAGTTGGAGGCGATAAAATGTCAGATATTGATCCAAGAAATATGGTAAGTTAGCGAAAGTTTCAGCTTTTATTGTAGGTATAGCAGGATTATATTTTTAACTTGTCAGAAAACAGCTGATTTAACGTCAGTAAACGAGCGTACATCAATCAGCTGTTTTCTGACAATTTAAAATAATCCTGCTATACCCTACATTATTTCTAATATTATAAATGAATTCGTATTTTATATATTTGGAAATATGTAGGCTAATTTACTCTTTTATTCCGTGTTTACATGATCAAATTCCCATTTTAAATGGGAGTATTTTGATAAAAACATAAAATTGTTTTCTGTGGCACTATCAGTTGGTTATGGCACTATCTCTACTAAGTTATTACATGTATTGAGTTTAGTTTGTTAAATTCCCCATAGATAGAGCTTAGAAACATTTTTCTAAAAGTAGTACAGTTGACGACCAGTAATCACTGTACAAGGTAGGATTTCATTGGTACAACTAAGTCTTAAGCTGTTGTCAGCTGCAGATAGTCAAATTAGCAACTACTATATTTAAAACTAAAAATTTTAGAAAATTCAAGTGAGCGGCGCTTTGCGCTGCACGGGGTGAACTCTTCACAAATAATTTTTTTCTGAGGGTGATGCCCACATGAGCTCTAGGCTTGTGTCTGGTAATGAGAGGGGTGATGATTAGAGATTTGGATTGAATTGAATTATTCTTGACAGCTCACGCAATCTTCCATCTTCCGTAATACGTTTTAGATCTATTTTGTATCGACTATATTATCTTCTTCTATATTATGTTTCAAGTTTTAATTTATTTTTTTAGATGCCACCCCCAAACCAGCTTCCCGCCCCCGACCAACCCTTCGCCTTACCAACCGACAGAGAGCAGTCTTCTATTCCAAAAGCTGGATCGGAGGGAGGGTTCTGGGTGTACCCTTCTCAACAGGTTTGTAAACAATCTTATTTGGTTGTTGTGTATATCCATACTTCGTGTACTGCAGAGATAATTAGAATAAGAGATAACTTCGTGCTATACAGTACTTACACTATTTTGAGTCGCGGACGCGTTTCGAACAATGATGTTCATCCTCGGCGCTTTGGGCTACGACTGACTACCTTAAAAACATTGTAAGGCTATGGAAGGTATTGGGATGTGGTGGGAGTGGGGGGAGAAGTTTGGGTGGGGGAGGTGTTTACAGGAATATCGGTGATGATGTTGAATAGGGTGTGGGATTTGAAATTATATCACAAAATATATCACCCTTACCTACATTAATCAGACTACCCAAAAAATTGCAAACAATTTCCGTAAACTTAACTACAAAGTAGCTTTCAAAACCATAAACAGCCTGAAAAAACACACCACAAATAATCCCCCCACCCCAAACATTCATGACCTCCCTGGCACCTACAAACTCCTATGCAATGACTGTGACCATTTCTATATTGGCATGACAGGACGTTCATTTAAAATAAGATTTAATGAACACATAAAATCAATCCACCAGCACTATTCTACCAAATCTAACTTTGCTGAACATCTGATCAAGGAAAATCATTCTTTCACAGACATCAACACCAATCTCCAGATCCTCCATATCACCCCCAAAAGCAGGAAATTAAATACATTAGAACAATTTGAAATATACAAACATTCCATCAATCATCCTCATCTCATACTCAATGATCAACTCAATTTCAAATCACACACCCTATTCAACATCATCACCGATATTCCTGTAAACACCTCCCCCACCCAAACTTCTCCCTCTTCTCCCCCCACTCCCACCACATCCCAATACCTTCCATAGCCTTACAATGTTTTTAAGGTAGTCAGTCGTAGCCCAAAGCGCCGAGGATGAACATCATTGTTCGAAACGCGTCCGCGACTCAAAATAGTGTAAGTACTGTATAGCACGAAGTTATCTCTTATTCTAACAATCTTATTTATTACAAATTGTTATAAGAGCGTTTATTTTAATCTTACATATATCTTACTTACACAAAAATACTAAGCAAATAACAAATTTGAGAATTTGTATGAAAATCTCCAAAACTCTTGAGTATTTTTTAAAAATTACATAGAAAAGATGGCGCCCTTGATGCTTAAGCCTGAAATTGATCCATAACTTTTGATACTACAATTTCTTCATGTATTGTAGTATTCAAATCTTCAATTGAACGATATTTACGAAAGTAAACTTTGAATTTGAAGTGAAGAAGAATCACATACCAATACGCTCGACTTGAAACTCTCTAATAAAGCTCCTCTAAACGACGATGGCAGATTTATTCTATTTGAAATATTGTCCCACAGCAAATAAGCGATGTTGCAAGGTCAATTCCGCCATTGTTACTAAAACTGGATACTTTAACCTAGAAAATGGTGTCACTCGTCGGTCACAGACAGCTCCTCTCCACTGATACTATCCTACTCAAATCCATTCGTTCTTTTTGCGCCATTCTGTATATCAATGGTGTTTATTCATAGCTGAGATGAAAAAATCAACCCACAATATCTTTTGGACAAGAATTTTGGCGGGATATTCAAACCAAGCATGGGCTAAATTCTAATTATTTAAATTCCATTTTTATGAAATTCAAAGCTGAAATTTATTTTCTTCTTTGTGATTTCTGCTTTCTTCTTCATGTTTGGTCGTTTTTCAATAATTCCTTAAGCACTTGTTGCTAATTTTTTATTCTGTTTTGTAGATGTTCTGGAACGCCATGCTAAGAAAAGGATGGAGATGGAAGGACGACGATTTAAAGCCCAAAGATATGGCCGACATAATACGCATTCATAACGCTAATAACGAACAAGCTTGGCTTGAGGTAGGCTACTCTATAAGATTTTATATTTTTATGATTTGTATCACTGTTTATTAATTTTGTTGTTTGTGAATTGATGTAGTAATGAAAACACCAATACATACAGAGTGTTTCTAAATTAGACCGTCAAACTTATTTGCAAGGAATCAAACCTTACTTTGAAAGTTTCTTGCCTACTTTGATTCTTCAAGCCAGCTAGCACGCTCGAGTCCAGTGAAGACAGTCATAATTTAACGTACCGCTAGCGCTTGCTAGGGCGAGATTCTGCTCTTCCATAATATTCCAATCAAAACTTGAAGTGTTTTCATTCAAAACAAGACCAAATCCAGCTCTATATCTCTTTTTTTTAATTGTATGCATTTTCAAAGTTGTAAAGTCCTTTTTGAAACATTCTGTATTTTGATTGTTTTTTAACTACAGGTATTGAAGTGGGAGGCTCTTCATGCGCAGGAATGTATGAATCCGAAACTGAAGAGTTTTGGTGGCAAGGCCCAGGATTATTCTCCTCGCGCTAGAATTCGTCAGTTGATGGGGTGAGATTTCAATTATTTTTTCAGTTTTAAATCATGTTCGATAGTTCTTTTAGCTTTCTAATTGTTTTATGATACAGGGGATAGTTTTTTTTTACAAAAGAATGGGAGTTGCCTCCCTCTAAACTCTGGTTGAACGGAATGTAGGTACTGTAATACTCATCAAACCTTTCCTCATTATTTTAATGAACTGATCAAAATTTATGACAAAAAATCAAAATGATTAGTTTAACATTATTTCTCACCTAGTCTGAGACTAATAAGCTATTTTATTTTGACCTAAGTTGCTAAAGTTAGCTGGAGAAAGTACAACCATTTTTTTTTATCGTATGGCTTTTTATCGGTGGGGAGACCCTTAGGGGTAGGTTCCACCTCGCCTAATTTGCACAATTTTTTGTGTAGTACAACCATAGATAACAGATTAGACTAGAGACTATCGCTTCTCTATGGTACAACCCTATGGTTAGATTCCCTATATTAAAAAATGGAACTAATAAAATTTCACAGTTCCATAGGAGCGAAATTCTGCTATTTCACTTTCACTCTCGCACTATAGTTCAAATAAAACTAGTTGTCCCTTGGCCTGGTGCTCAAGAACCACTTACTAGAAACGTTTTTGTCAGAAAGTCCGATGTCCGAACAGCTGACCATTTGATTCAATGTTAGCATCATTGAATCAAATGGTCAGCTGTTCGGACATTGGACTTTCTGACAAAAACGTTTCTAGTGAGTGGTTCTTGAGCACCAGGCCAAGGGACAACTAGTTTTATTCGAACTATAAGGCTAGGCGAACACCGGTTAGTCAAGACAAGACAAGACGAAATTAGTCACGTTTAGTCACAGTAATTCACATAGCTGCTTATGAAGCAGCACACACCAATGCAATGACTAATCGGTGTGTGGTGCTTCATAAGCAACTATGTGCAGTACTGTGACTAAACGTGACTAATCTCGTCTTGTCTTGACTAACCGGTGTACGCCTAGCCTTACTTTCTAAACTAAAAGTAAAACTATAACTTTCTACACTAAACTAATTCGTGTGGCTTCTTCCGCTTCAGTCTTCATCTGTGATCGTAGCCAAAAATCATTTGTATTTTTCCCCATTTGTAATCAGCAGATCCATCAGCCAAATTCAAAAAAATTCTACTATATTTTCTCTCATGCCTTATTTACTATTTTCTGTCCATCTATTTTGTGTGTATCTTTCAGTTTGTTCCGTTGCTTGTTGCAGGTACGAGCTTCCTTTCGACAGACACGACTGGATTGTGGACAGGTGTGGCAAGGATGTGCGTTACGTCATCGATTACTACGATGGAGGATCTGTGGACGAAAATCATCGATTTGCCATTTTGGACGTGAGGCCTGCCATGGATAACTGGGAGAACATTTGGGACCGTATGAAGGTAGCTTACATGCGATGGAGATACACGTAGACGCGCCGCGTATCAAAACGCTAGACTCTTGTATCATGTGCAGTTCTGTGTGTAGCCGGGGTGTGAATGGGTCTCCCCTTTACTGTGAACTTTGAAAGTACGCTACTTATTCATTTCAAGTATTGAGAACCAGATTTAATATACTGACTCGCTCAAGTAAGAGAAGTATGACCAATCGGCAGGGATTGAAGCTAGGTCATCATTGAATCCAATGCAAAAATGCCTGTTCTCTAACTAATCATATTTGAAAAACATTCATCCAAAATATTTCAGTAACTTCTAAAATCAAGGCTAAGACGTTTTACTTTAGTAGTCATTTTAAGAGAAAAGAAACAATTATCTATACAATGTGATCCTTTTAATGATGACTACCATAGAACAAGAGAGTGAGAGGTTACAATTTATAAAATGTAAATTGAACATAAATAGATGAATATAGAAAATATTGGATGTAGATGTGATGAAGTGTTCGAATTTAATATTATTTGTAAGGAACAATATGATGTATTTTATTTGAAATAATCATACTTTTTACATAGGTGATATCAATTGTTGCAAAACCAAGAAGTTTTAACTTCAAAAATTATATTTGCTAAAAATTATTATTGCTTATTAATTCAATTAATTCCAGGTATTTTCCTATCTATACATTATACACCAAGAATCAACAACGCATTCAATAGTCCAATTCATAAAAATCGGAACATTTTTTCCAAAAAAGAAAATAGCATAAAGATAAATAATTAATATGCTGATGAGAATGCTCTAAATTCGATTATTACAAACAAGAAAACAATTAAGAATCACTAAAAAATAGATTAATATTTCTGATACCTTGAGGATTTAATTGAATTCTATCTCAAAACCCCGTTTAGTTCCTATCTTACACGGGTAAAATCCCTGCCAATTGTTGCCTGGTTCCGCCACTTATAGCGCCTCGATCGTCAGGTAACCTTAAGTTTGGTTCTCAATACTGCAATCTAAGTTTCAAACAATCTAGGTAGGACAACAATATAGCAAAAATAAATGTGTATTATTTATTGTGATACGCTAGACTTGTGCATCATGAGCTGCTCTGTATTTAGCCTATGTGCAATTTGGTCACACCTATCCCACAAACAATACCCCCTGCTAAAATTTAAAAGAAAAGTTTCTGTCCAAATATGTTGCTAGTCAAGTATGATTTCCCACTAAAACACATTTGATTAGTTTGATAGATGGATCCTCAATCAATAATCTTGAATATCTCAAGGTTTATTGATAGAATATTGAGATGTAATTGATATTGAATAAGATTGATATATAGATGTAGTAATCATCTACTGAGCTTTAACTTCTCTTTTTCTCAAAGTTTAACAAAAACCTTTGTTATTTGGGTGTATTTCCGCTTACTTCTGAGACAAAATTCACAAATGCTGGTAATTTTATCAATATTTGATTTATTATCATAACCGTTTGTATATGATAAAATTTCCATAAAATAAAAGAGTTAGAAAGGCTTGGAAGTCTTGGGAAAATGGTTTAAGTTGCTTTGTATAATATCTATAATTCTGATGTACAGTAGATTTATTTAATTTGGCGAATGATTGTTGAAAGACTTTCCCCATTTGCAAACAGCTGATTCAACCATCAAATAAAAACATTCTACACTGATGAGGTTTATCAAAAACAGTATCTTGAAAATTGGTGATACTTCAAGGCAAAATCTTTTGTTTACAAAAAAATTGGACTATTCATCTAATAAAATCTTTTTTTTGTGTGTCCTGGTTTCCTGATCAATTATTCTTTTGTAAATAAAAAAGATTCTCATTCGATTTGCCACAAATAATGCAAAATAGAGCGAAGATGATCTTTCTCTTTGTAATCTCAAATTCAAGAGTCGTGGGCTAAAGCCCTCTTTATTCTAAGTTAATATTCACTGTGTTCATTTAATTGTCGATTTTATTCTATTGTACATTTTGGTGACAAAAAATTTGTTGTAAACTGTAATTTAGTGTGTCTATGTTGTAGTGATGTTCCTAGCTCTCCTTATTTGATTAACTCTCAAATTTCCCCCCAGTTGTAATAAAATTAGGATAGAAAACTGTATAAAATTTGTATAATTTATTAGTCGATGTTTTAACAATGTAGTTCGATGTAGTGTACATGTTGAATTTTAACTCATTATGTAAATGCAACATTTGAGATGTGAATAAAAAGTTTCTTCTCGTGGACTCTTTATTGTTTGTGAAGATTCCCTGGAACTCTTCTGTAGCTGTGTGAACTGGTACACTTGATACAGTGCAATTTATGCAAAGCTGATGAAAGACACTGTTAGCAAGCGCTTACAATGTCAAATGTTGATGTGTACATAGAGTGCATAGTAACAGTGTGGCCATTTATTTGAAGCAATCCGTAATAATATGTGGAGATGATTTTTTTCCTGCCGCCGCCATACTTTGCCAAATTTTTTAATTTTGATATGGGATTACAGGCAAACATGAACCCATTCACTCATTTTTCAAACTCATTTTAAGAGAAACAACATAAAAACCAACTTGTCTTGTTAAAAGAGATTTTAATGCTTGGGGAAATTAATGATTAATCCTTTATCACTGAATGAAGTTTGTAAATACCTAGTAATTATAACACTGTATTGTCATTAACAAGCAACTAATAACTTTACCCCAACACATATCATTTATAGTGGGGGTCTATTCATTTATTCATTTAATTGCCGCATGCATTTTGTTATACATTTTACTATTGGTATCATTGTTAGAGTAAAACTTGAATAATGGTTAACATTCGAATTAATCATTCTGTAATTGGCAAAAATTATAAAATTGGTAAATCTTATAGGAATTGGCAAAATTATGGTGTAATTGGTGGAGCTAACCACACTTACTATACACTCTCAGTATTAGACCAGGGGGCCTCTTGGGATTATCACGGAGAAAATGTTTGATAAAAAGGAGATTAATTATGCAAAACCAGTTGATTTTGTTGCACTGATTGGAGGCTGAATAACAGGGACGCCATTTGGGGGGCAGGGAGCCTAGCCCCCCCCCCCCAAGATCGGAAAATTAATTTGAAATAGCGGACCTATCAATAATATTATTGTATTAAGACTAGACAAAATGAAGCTTAGAGTTTCATTTTTAAACGTAATATTTTAAAAAATTTCCAGGTGGAAAACCCTCTGACCCTTTTTCCATGGGGGGGGGGTGGTATTCCATACCTCCCATATCCCCTGGTGTTTGCCCCCCTCCCCCAACAGTTTGGAGAAATGGCGCTACTGCTCAATAATAGTTTCCTATTCTCAGGATAATATTGTGTACTTATTAGTAAAATGTGATAAATACAGTGCCATTCATTTATAATTTGACGCTTGTCATTAGATAGATAGAGAGATATCATTTCTTGATGTTGCTGATGACCGTAGAGTACGATGGCAAATAAATAATATCTCTCTATCTATCTAATTCCAAGCGTCAAATTAAAAGAATATCACTGTAACTTGCCATCAATGACCCAATACCAACATTTTTCTTACCATTATCACTATGACTAAGTTAAATACTTTAATCTTTGGAGTATTTTTTAGAGTAAAAGGCTACTATTTAGGCTACTATAAGAAAAACAAGTATATCTATGATTTTTACAGATTTTATTGACAGAATAACAACAAAGTAGGTTGATTAGAGTTAGATTAGGAATAATCATTAGATTGGAAATCACGGTGTTCCACATTATAGAAATATGTTGATTGAAACAAATAGAGAATGATACACATGCTAGATGGTCCACACTAAAAGTAGATATGACTAAAGAAAAGATACTCTACTTACTAAAGAGAAAGTTATTGAAGTTTGCAGAAGTTGTGATTTATATTTTACATCTACTTCAACTTGAATATTTCATAATAATTTTCATTAAAATTTTTCAACAAAAAAAATTATCAAACATTATAGTTATGAAAACATTTATTTTTGATCAGTTTGTAATTTCTTTTTTTTAGATCTCAACATGAAATTTGATTGCGATAGCTGTAGAAATAAATCTGTATTGGAATACATTCCTAGGAATAATCATTATCTTACACAGTAGCAGCTAATAGTATTATTTATTTACATTTTTGGATTTTTAGTATTACTCAAGCCTTGCAGGAGGGAAGAGCTGGTCGTAAGGTATTTTGAGGAAGATTTTGTTGACGATTCCTTTCAGTATTTTCTCGAAATGTTCCTCAGCGTAAGGAATCATCTCTTGGTAGAGAACCTTCCAGAAACGGTTCACGAAAGCGAGCACAATTTGACCTGAAAAATTAATAAATTATTTGATAACATAATTTATTATAAAATTATAGTCATTCACAATGATGAACGATATGTGAATCTCAAGTCCAATAAGAGTTTAAAAATAGTTGTTCCGAACAACTATCTTTAAACTAGCAACAACTTTGTTGCTAGAACCAAAGACAATTTAATCTAAAAGTAGTTAGACAAAGACAATATTTATTCTAAGTAGTGGAATTGTCTTTTATTCCGGGGGCAATTGTATACCAAAAAGGCTTTCCGTGGGAAAATCTTTTCTTGGGCTCTGGAATCTATGCAGATCGATATAATATCATATGTATGATATATCAGAATGATACAATGATATATGCAGAATATATAGTATATTCATTTATTAGGACTAGTATAATGAGGAAATCCATGGTGAAAAGTCAGCCGCGTACGCAAACTCTCGAAAACAAGATGGCCGCCATAATCTATTAGATCACCTGTAATTTAATCAATATCTCTCCACCAAAATGTTAACAATAAAATTCTCTTCAAGTTTTGTAGCCAACGTTTTCCTCTATGAGGAACATTAAATTGGTTTTTAAAAACCGAAGATAGAAAAAATTTAACCAATTTTTCAGGTTTTTTCCCCAATAGAATTATTTGTGCAACAGATAGAGGGAAATGTTAATCTACAAGTTATAGAACTATTCTTCAGCTTCCAAGATAATTTGACAAAATATTTATTTCGGGTTCTCACATTGAAAAATTGGCCACTACACCACAGTGTATATAGTTAGTAGCTATTATTTATATGGACATATGGTAGTTGGTTATTCATTACATTACGAGCTCCAGATTTGACTAAAGGTATAACTTTAGCTAATTTGAAAGGATCAGGGAATACGGTACACTACATGAAATATGCTCAATTTGATCATATTATGAAAAAGAAGATTTTATAGAAGAGTATATTATTTTTGAGGGAAGAAGTATACCGTAACTTATTATTTAAGAGAAACAGTAGCCTATTATTAAGTTATCAATTAACAATCAGCTTACTCAATTCCGGGTTGTCATTGATGAGGTTGGAGGCATGTGCCTTTAGACCTCCGATTTCTGGTCTCACTGACATCCTGTCAATCCTGATGTAGGTCACGCCGTCATCAACTATGGGAGTTCCTCGCAGTTTCCATGTTCCCGTCACCTCGGCTATAACAAAAATGATTGACAGTTAATATTTCAGATTATTTTTCTGTTATTTTAGAACATTTCCTTTCCCCTATTTCGTCTTTCGGAGGAGACGAAGAGACGGCAGTCCCGACTGTCTAAGAAACAGTCGTCATCTCTCATAATCACCCCCCTCATTACCCACGCACAAGCCTAGAGCTCATGAGGGCATCATCCTCAGAAAAAAGGATTGCCTACCATACCATAAAAATTGAAGTATGATATTGGCAATTTATAGATACATTATTCAATCGAATATAATAAATCAAAATATATGCTGAGAAAAATTATAAATAAATAAATAAATCAAGAAACAAGATGCTGCACAATAAAAATCGTTACAATAGAATTTCAATTCAATCATAATGAGCTTATAAAGGATAGATAGTAAACTATCTGTCTAAGAAACAGTCGTCATCTCTCATAATCACCCCCCTCATTACCCACGCACAAGCCTAGAGCTCATATGTGGGCATCATCCTCAGGAAAAAAGGATTGCCTACCATAAAAATTGGAGTATGATATTGGCAATTTATAGGTACATTATTTAATCAAATAAAAGAAATCAAAATATATGCTGAGAAAAATTATAAATAAATAAATCAAGAAACAAGATGCTGCACAATAAAAATCGTTACAATAGAATTTCAATTCAATCATAATCTGCTTATAAGGATAGATAGTAAACTATTTTTACATTTCCTTTCTATAGCGGTTTGAGTTCATAGTGAAATCATGTAAATAACAATAGTATACCTGTAAACAAGTATAAAAGTCTGTAAAAGTCATGTATAAAAGTATAGGTACATGTAAAATCATGTAATAAAGTTCTTGGTGAAATCAAGACAAATGAAAAATAAATGCCAACAGCAGGTTGGCTATTGAAAACTTACTTGAAGTATTGTTTGTTAATGTAAAATTTTGTATTACCGTATTATCATTGCGACAATATAATCATAACAACGACATTATACAATCAAAAAATACTTTTTTTTAAATGCTGATGTCTGTTTTCTAAGTGAAAACAAACTTTCACCAGGTTCCCTATCAAGGGATAATTGGTTGTGTTGGTGAAGTGGAACAACCCTACTCCCCACTATTAAAAGCCATACGCTAAATAAATAAAAATAAATCATTGCGACTTCTATGTAGCACATAAACGGCCAGTTCAACGAAAATCCAATTGAATTCAACCACCGTTAAATGACGGTGGGAATGTCATGGGAATCGAACGGAACCAAAATGAACGAATCTACCATGGTTACGTTGGTTAAATTCAATATCCATCTATTATATTGAAAAGCTTTTGGCGCATTCATTTCTACTGTGCTCCCACAACTGCGAGATTTGATGTGAAATCTAGAGGAAACACACACTGATACAAGTCTGTTGCAATTGCAAAAAAGCGGCGCTTTGCGCTGCTTGGGCACTCGTTGGTTTTTTGTACAACTAGGCGTACACCGGTTAGTCAAGACAAGACAAGAAAAGACAAGTTTAGTCACAGTAATTTACATAGATGCTTATGAAGCAGCACACACTGATGCAATGACTAATCGGTGTGTGTTACTTCATAAGCAACTATGTGAAGTATTGTGACTAAACGTGACTAATCTTGTCTTGTCTTGTCTTGACTATCCGGTATACGCCTAGCCTTACTATTAGATGAAAAAAATAATATTGATGAGCATGAAATTATGAAAAAGAATTATCAAAATAAATATTCCACGGTAGAAATATTAAACGAGCAGTCTATTTCTGTGCTTACTATCTATCCTTATAAAACTATGTTGAATAATTTTATAAAATAATTCATACTTGCAATATTGGTGTCATGATAATAAATAAAGATTTTGAAATATTTAATTCTGATTATTTTTTGTTCTCACTTGTAGTAATGTTGAAGTCACCAGCACCATTCACGGGGTAGTTTCCAACATGTCCCTCCATTTTGTATTTGCCGTTGGTCACAATTCTTGGCACATAGAAGTCAATGTCCATTCCAAAAAAGTTGGGATCGTCTGTCTTTGATCTGAAAAATTAAACAATAATGGTGAGGTTGTTTTCAATATTTTGACAACAAAACGACCACTCACGGCTGCCTGAAAAGTAGTCGTTATCTCTCATCTTCACCACTCTCATTACCCACGCACAAGCCTTGAGCTCTTGTGGCCATCACCCTCAAAAAATTAGGGCCGGTTCATGAGCTCGGGATTTAGCCAAGTCCTAGACTAAAACGGGTGGCTACCGTAGCATCGACAAACGTTTCTCTCGACAGGTTAGTGGGTTAGCAGCATAGAGAGCCCTTAGTACATGGCTAAGGGCCCAGAGTCGTGGCTAACGTTTGTCGATGCTACGGTGGCCACCCGTTTTAGTCTAGGACTTGGCTAAATCCTGAGCTCATGAACCGGCCCTAAATGTATCAAATCTCAATAAGACACGGTCACACCATGTCAGTCAACTGGTTTTCAGGCTTTATTTCTAAATGTCATGTACAGAAACACTGATTAAGAAAAATTGTAGCCTACTATACAAGTGACATTTTAAGTATAATGGTATCATAAATGGTATTTATTTATAATTATAAATTGTTTGTATAATACTTATAAATGAGTCGACATATTTATTAGGATAGAGTAGAATAGAATTTTATTTCAAAATAAAAATAAAGTACACTCAATTGCATACAAGCTAAATAATAGAAATGAAAATGAATGCGAAGAATACATATCAATTAATATGGTCTACTAAATATTTTGGAAGAAAAAAACAGACCCAACAGATTTAAAAACTCCAATTATAGGGTTTGCTTCTAAAATAGAATCTGATAGGAATGAGTCCTAAATACTATCCATTGCTATTATTATATGGCCATTTTATGATACCATTTATGATTCCTTAATACTCCAAAACCGCTTCTAATAAATGTATCATTCTTGAGGAGAAATTAGCGTTTCTAAACTAAACGCTAATACAAAAATACGCTAATACGTATTGCATTTTTCCCAGAGACACGGAGCTTAGAATCGGGCAGTACAATATATTTATCATGAGCTGATGAACCTACCTGACATCAATGACTTTAATGGCGGAAAATCCTCTGGTGATTGTATCTTTTAATGTGACGTCTGCGCCAATAACTGGGTCTCCACCATTGTAAGTCATTTCAAGTTCAGCGATGCTCAAGGGGTCCACACTCTCTAATCCCAGCTCCTTGATGCCAGCTGAAATTAAAATTCAATCATAATATAATGACAATTGAACAGGATGAAAACTCTTTTCAAACTTGTTCTATGGAAGTTAGTATAAATATAATAATTATGTATCATACAAATACTATACTAAAGGTCCTCAGTACTAGGTGTGGCATGGCCTTTATACAGTCTCTGTATGACCAAAGTCTCATAAATACATGTATTAATACCACAGTCTAAATACAGAGTGATTCAAAAAGAATACCACAACTTTAAAACTTTTCATTTAATGAAAGAAATATAATAAAACCTTCTGTTATACATCATTTCAAAGAGTAATTAATGAAGTTTTTTTCACTCACAAAGAAGTTCAGAGATGTTCAATATGACCCCTCCAGACACTCGAGCAATATCAACCCAAAACCTCCCTCAAACTCTTTCCACTCTCACTGTAGCATATCAGGCGTAACAGTTTGATAATCTGCTGTTATTTCTTGTTTCGAATCATCAATATCCATCCACCATTGATGATTTGAAACAAAAAATAACAGCAGTCATCCAAACTGTTACGCCTGACATGCTACGGATAGTGTGGAACAAGTTTGAGGGAGGTTGGATTGCTCGAGTGTCTGAAGGTCATATGGCATCTCTGAACTTGTTTAGAGTGAAGAAACTTCTTTAAATACTCTTTGTAAAGATGTATAACAGAAGGTTCTATGATGTTTCTTTCATAACATACAAATTTTTAAAGTTGTGGTATTCTTTTTGAATCACCCAGTATATCGGAATAAATGAATGTAATGTATTACATTATTATAAAATAATAAATAAATATCCAATAAAAATATCGCTGTCAAGCCACACCACAGTCTAACAAATACATGTATATATTAGACATTTATTTATTATTTTATAATAATATAAGACATTACATTTATTTATTTAGATATTTAGACTGTGGTATGACTCTCTTGACAGCGCGCTTTCTAGTGTGCAAAATTGAAACCACATTTAGCTTTTTGCTAGTCCAAATTCTGTGAAAGATAATTTTTTATTGGGTTATTCAGTTGGATATTCTAATTATTTTGATATAATTTTTTAATGGAAGTTTTTTTTAACAGAGAAAGCGTTCTGAATCAACTTTAATAGGATCATTACTGAATTCAACTCAAATGATTTATATTCTAATTGTCACCTCTTGCTACTATCAGTCTTGAAGAGCACTAACGATGAGCATTATTTCTCAACGATGAAACAAGCATGTTTTGCGATCTTGGATTATTTTGATTTTTTTTTTTTGAAAATCATTGTGATTCAAGTGTCCCAAAGAAAGGTATATAAATAGTTCTGAGCATTTCTGCTACAGCAAAAAATATTGACAACAGAACTAAATAGCAAGAGAATAAGTATGAGGTTTATCCTCTTGCTATTTAGTTCTGTTGTCAATATATTATTGTTGTAGGTTGCAGAAATTTTCAGAACTATTTATAATATTATAGCTTTCTTTGGATTTTCGTTTCTCTAATTATTATGTGTTCATAGCGGTTAACTGCAACATCTAATAACTTTTCCGCACCCATTTAAGCCGCTACCGTATTTAAGCCAACTTTACTTTTGTGTCTTCGTCTATTCTATAGTTCTACACTTTCGATACAGTAACTCTCGTGTCTTCGATTATACTTTCGATAACTCTAAACTCTTTTCTCTTCCTTCAACTCCTTTTGTCAGACAATAACGGATTGAACACAATCACATCACCTGACTACTTTCACCGTTAAATCAAAGAGTGGCTTCCACTTTGCTGCTGATATAGAGAGCAACGGAACTCGTCGATTCTTTCACATCTAATCTGACGAACGTGCTACATTCGATATGGCTTAGACAATGAATTACAGACCATTTTTGATCAGTTGCGAGTAAAGTGGTGTTGTCACCAGTTCTATTTCCTGATGGGAAGCTGTGTGTTGGTTTGAGATGGTCGCATTATGAAATAGATTTTGGTCGATCTGTTTTATTTATTTATATTTAAATATTTATTGATATTTAATTTATTTATTGATATTTAAATATTTAATGATATTTAAATAATTTATTGATATTTATTTAATAACTTTGGTCGACTATTTGATAAAGGGTATATACAGAGCCTGTATAATAACAGTATGGTCATTGCCCATTGGTGTGGAAAGGTCCTTAAGAATGTATTGGACTATTTTTTATTCCCGCCTACTCCGCCATAATTTTGAAAAAAAAACTTTATATGGGATTACAAGCAAACATCAACGCATTCACTCATTTCCAACTTATTTCAAGAGAAACAAAATCAAAAATAACTTTCCTAACATTAAAAATTGTCTCTGTACTTTTAATATGGTTTTAAAAACATGAAATGATGAAAACTAAGGCTGGCAAAGGCAAATTGTAGGTAAGAAGTGTATTACTCAACATAACAATATGTAATATGACATAAATGATTGTCATAACGATATGACAATCATATGTCATATGATTTGCGTCTCATTTCAATTCAAATCTTATTAGAATTAAAAACGTATGACGTAACATACGTCTAATTTCAATTCAAAACTTAACTTATTAGAATTGAAAACTTATGGTGGATTTGTCCGAGCTAACCAATAAAATTGTAACATCTTCTTCTTCTTCTTCTTCTTCTTCTTCTTCTTCTTCTTCTTCTTCTTCTTCTTCTTCTCCTCCTCCTCCTCCTCCTCCTCCTCCTTCTTCTTCTTCTTCTTCTTCTTCTTCTTCTTCTTCTTCTTCTTCTTCTTTTTCTTTTTCTTTGCAATCTTTCTCAATTTCCTTTTTCTCCTCCATCCATCACTTCTACTTTTCCTTGTATTTCTTTTCATTTTCTTTATCGTGCGCCGCACATCAACATTTCTACAGCTCTGTTGACCTGTATCAAAAATCTTAACCAGAGTTTCCACTCTTCTCGAAACCGGTTTTACAATAAGCAATCCATGTCAAGAACAACTTATAATAACAAAGACCTAAAAATTAGAATTCATCAAAAGTGTCATGAACAAAATAGTCATTTATCTATTTATAGAGGCCTATCCATCTTTCTATAACCAAATAACAAGATTTTCAGTCCACAGTATTGATAGACATTAACAACTACAATACTCATTCTAATCAAATACCTAAAAACTAGTTTACCAGAAGAAAGTGTTTATTATGAAAATATTTTAATGTTCTTTTCAAAGAAACTGCATGCTTATTGTAAAAATTGATGCTCAACTCTACAATGTTTTTTATCATTCTAAACCACTTGAAAATTGTGAAGTGTTTTTATTACAAAAATATTTTATTTGTTATTTGAGTTTATCTCCATTACCCGCGAACTAGGTTCCCTGAAGAAAGATCCCTTTCTTTAGCACTAGGCTCTCTTCTTGAAAGATCCTAAGAAGGAGCCATCATTCAATTAAGTTTATCCATCCAATTAAATTTCAATAAAATTGACTGTGTCCTAATTAAAGGTATTGATATTCAAATTTAAAAAGTTTTTTATGAGTTTAAAAGAATTTTCTTTTTGTGGTAAATTCTTAATAAAGTTTTATTCTCACCTTTGCTCAGCTTTCCCATGAGAAGTTGAAGAGCCTTCCGGATACACTGGTTGAATTCTGGAGTATTTCTGATACATGGTGATAAGTAGGTTGCTGAAATTAAAGAAAGAAGCCAAAATTAGCAAAATGTTTATTATTTATTAATTTTTCATCGTGGGCTATTTAAGAGAAATTTGTTCGCCAATTTTCTAAATAATATTGTCCGATACAATACAATCCTCAAATTCAAATAAATTTTGTAGAACGAATATTGATGTTGTGGAATCTTTCCATAATAGGAAAAACGTTTTAAAATTGTCAAGCTCCACTTTTTAATAGCTAGTTATTTTAATAAACACAATGTGTATACCAGGTCCATGGTTTCACGTTATACTTGATACATTACACTTATAACAGTCATTACCTTAGCTGTAATGTTATAATACAAATACTATTGACTATTGAAAATATTAACTATTGTCCATAATTTTCTAGATGAGGTCTGTCTATTCACTGGGAATAAGACAGTGTTGGTTTTTAAATTTATTTTTATGTTGTAGATACTTCAAATATGATCTTTCGCAGGAGACAAAAAGTAAAAAAACAGTCGTCATCTCTCATCATCACCCCTCTCATTACCCACGCACAAGCCTAGAGCTCATGTAGGCATCACCCTCAGAAAAAACTATCATACAAATAGAGTTGAAGTGAGACAGTTATCCAAAAGTAAGGAGGGGAGAGTAAGAGTTTTCACACAAGACGTCTAAAGCATTCTTAATAGACAAGGAGACTACCATTGTCTTATCTCAGACTCAGAGTAAGTTCATCGTATTGATTCTAGAACATTCTATTGATGAATAATCTTATTCTCGTTTGAAAGAGTAAGTGAGTTGAGTGCTTTCTGTTTACAGGCAAGGCGGTTTTCACTGGCCCAGTAAACGGACGATGCCTTCTGTCTTTCAGAAGACCGGTTTCACTTCAAACATTATTATTATGCAATGTCAAATACCCTCCTTGAACAGAGAGAGAGAGAGTGAGACAGAGAGAGTGACTGCGAAAAAGAGATAATGAGAAAGAGAGAGATTGATTTTGATTGATTGATTGATTTATTTATTAGTTGTGCTAGGTCTGAGGAGACCTAGTGTATTACCCACAAGTAATGTTAATATAAAATTATTGAATGGACTGTTTTTTATTTCAAATCAACTAGGTACAGTACTGTATTATACCAATTTTTTTTATCATTTCGCGTTAATTGTGAAGACATGTAGGTACCTAGAATAAGAAACAAGATGTGAGAGAAGATAAAGCCGAGTTTATTGTCAACTTTATATGACATTTAAATATAAACAAAAGCACAGCTTTATATCAGCAATTTTTTTTTCCAAGGGAATTACAGTGCGCACAATTGGTCTGGGCACTTGCCCATAGCAAGGCACAGGATGGAGTGCGGTGTGTTTATCGAGCAAGATTTGTTTATTGATTTGCTCAATAAACTCTATACCCTTAATCATAGGCATCGCGCCAGAGGGGCACAGGGCGGGGGCACGTGCCCGCCCCAACATCTTGTAAAAAAATCCTGAGATCTGCTAAATAAAATAAATATCTGTTGGTACTGAAGTGTTTCTGTTTAGGCCTACACAAAATTATTTCTGAGATTTTTTTGAGTAGACCAACATATGAAAGGTCCGTTTTGTAATCTCACATTTTCCGGCTCATATTACCCTAATTCTGAATTGTGCCCCCCCCACAAATTCATGGCTCACGCTACGCCTATGCCCTTAATATTTTACTTATGAAAACCCAGCCTATAGTTTTACATTGCTGAACGGAATAAAACTTTCAGCTTTCTTGTTCAGTCTGAAAACCACTTATCATGGTAATCCTTTCTTTATTTTTCTCCTCTGTTTGGTCAATGACTGGCTGAAAAACTAATTTTCCCTTTTTTCTAAAGGATGAAAACCATCCCCACTCCCAGACTGATGTCTTTGTGGGGGATATTCTCTATGTATATGTATCTCTGCTGTTGTTTTTATAAAGCAGTGTGTTATGCTCTGCTTTTTATAAAGCTCTGCTGTATGAATAAAGATTTATTTGAATTTGAATCCATTCCTCTTCTCTAATTGCTATTCTTCATCATATACGGTACATGTAATTCAGCTAAAAACCAGCTGTTAATAATTGTGACCTTGTTTTACTATCCTCTGTTTGGTCAATGACTACATGAAAAACTAATATCCTTTCATCTTACCAAACCAATTGACTATTCATCAGTTAATTATGTACTTTGCGTGAGAGAGCATAATTTGTAGCCTACATGATGGATGATGTTCTATCACTCTATTAGTATGAACAGAACTTATTAGCTTCAGTATTCATATCTGGCCTTGGATGTATCCTATCCGATATTTTTTTCTTTGTACTGAATAAGCTCTGTAGGCTACACTTACAGCCTAATTTCAGTTTATCTTTTGCATATATCGATTCCTGTTCTCATTTTTTGTGCAATTATTAGGGTGATCGAGAGATATGAGGCCTATAACAGATAGTTATAAACTGATACAATCATGATGATAAGTCTTTTTTAATAATATAAATAGGTACAGTACCGGTAGGTACTAAGTTCGCAAATATCACAAATAATATTAGGCTATACAGAGTGTCCCACCAAGGTTGTAAAAGCCGTTAAACATAGATTCAACATGACATGTCCAACAAAAAATGTGCAGTAAAAGTTTTTTTAACAGAACTGATACTCTCATCTAGCGGACAGAAGTTATCTATGCTGGGAGGTGCAAAGAGTCTTTTTTATTTATTTTTATGAAATTTGTCTGATTCAAGACTATATATTATTTCCAGTGTTTTTACTAATTTTCCTTTTGTATTGGATTCTTTTTGACAATAAAGATTGAATTGAAATTAAAATTTATCAAGAATTCTCCTAATTGCTATCATAATCTTTTTTGAGTTTGCATCAAAAATACAACAATTACTTCAATTTTTTCTTAAAACTCTATCTATCTACCTATCTATCTAGCGTATGGCTTTGGTTGGTGGGGAGGAAAATTAAGAAATCGTTATTGAATTTATTTTTAGAGCTCACTTACTGTGTATGTGAGATGCTTGTGATATTTGGGCATAATAAAGTTTAAAATATTGTCAACTATCATATTTATTTATAAAAAAAAACAAAAACATTTTCCAGTGTGAAAACACTGAAGATGGTACAATGGTACTAAAACATGTTTGTATTTTTGTGTAAATAAGATGTGATAATTGACAATATTTTAACACTTCCTTAAAATTCTCTGTTAAACCTACACAATTTGGAAGAAAACTTTTTCCTATTAAAAAAAGGATACAGTAGTGAAATATCGATGTAGAAAATCAAAAAGATTTAGAAAGTAAAAGAGACTGCTTTCAATAGAGAAGATTCTAAATAGAACCTTCTAAATTCTAAATAGAAGATTCAAGAAATAGATTCTAGACTTCTATTAGAGTAGAGCTGTAAATCAAATTGATTCAAATCATATTGAAATAATGTGATTTAATTTATTGTGGTTGATTCAGCACAATAATGATTGTTCTATCAAACCTAATTTATTATATAGGGTAATGTCTATTTTGATCTTGTGCTAAGGGATTCTTATTTTTAACAAAATTTTTAATTCAATCAGAAATACCTAGATTTCTAAATGAATCTTAAGAATCCTGAGAGATTTTTATTTTCAACATAATTATTGTAAATTCAATCATGAATATCTAGATCTAGGCCCATAGTAAATTCGATCAGAAATGCCTAGATTTCTGAGTGAATCTTACTGAAAGAATACTGGAGGACTTATGTTCTCAAATTAATTCTAAACTCGATCAGAAATAGGCTTCCTGAGTTTTAGGATCATTCTCTTCGTTTTAAGAACGATTTGAAAGACAGAAACCGAAGTGACATACTTTTAACAACCAACTCTTCAACGGACCTGAATCTACAATAACTTTCACAATACCGACTTTCAGTCACAAATACTCTCAACAATGGCTGAAGTTTTAAAGAAAGTGTTTGCAAGGACATCTATTTCGTGACTGTACTAACAATTGTCAACTTAATGTCTTCATTAGCTAGCACCCAGTATAGAGACAAAAGAACTCATAACTTGAGTACCGTATGATATTAAGTAATGAACCATTCTTAGTTACAAAGGTACAATTCGGCTTAGGCTGTCTTGATAATATCTAAGTCAGTAATAAATAATTAAATATTTTAAAATAATAATTAAAATACTGAACTAAACACTGAGGATGTAATGTAAACATCCTCAGATATTTCTATCAAATAAAAATAAGTTAGTAATAAATAATTACTGAAGTAAGTGGAGGTACTATAATTTACTTAGTGGAGTACCGGTAATTGAAAGTTAATTACTTGAGTGAGCAGAATTAAGTAATTGATTATTATTAAGTACTTTCTAATCAATTGCTTCCATGACGAACTGATAGTAAATAATTGACTTTGTGTTTACTTTACTCACGTGAATAATACTTTAAAATATTTATTAAAAGTTTAAACTACTATATCATACATAGAAACATGTTTTAAGTCAAATATTTACTCAAGTAAAACTTACCAAAGTGAGTAACTTTAGTAAAAGACACTTAAGAAAAGACAGATAGTTTGTAAAGCCAGAAAAGACACAATAGATTATACAGAAACACATAAAATTTGTCTAATCAGACCTACAATACCCATCATCAGAATTAAATAATAGGCCTATTGATTAAATTAATGAAAAAACGTTTTATAATGAGTCAAATGAAAAATGTAAATTTCAAGAATTGAGCATAATAATCAGTAAAACTGAGAAACAATGTGAAAAATTCATCAAAGGAACTTCACAAAATAATATGCATTACTTGAAATACAAGTGTACAGTTATTCTAGATGTGTATGTATTTTCATGTTTTTTTAAACTATATCACAGGTTGAGGATCATGATTACCTTGACAGGTTTTCTTCTTTATATTCATACCAGTTGATTAATAACATGTTTTTCTATTTTTGTCCTGAGTAATTTGTGAAGAAAAGATCTATAAGTATGAATAAATTGTGATAAATTCAAGGAAATATTATTTCTAGAATAATAGAAGCACCTATTTAGTTTGACTCAATGTTATGCAGTGATATTATTGTATACTACATCAGTATTTCAATATGAATACCAAAATTTCACTTAGGGAGTATCTCTCTATATCTTCCCATATCTACATCAACACTAATTTCTAGTAATAAAATAATCTAATTACAATTTTTGTTTTAAATCATCTCTTATTTGGAACTTGACTTGCATTGTAATAATATACAGTACCGTAAACGTTCTACGACAAAGATTTTTTTGATAAATGAATTTATACCATCATCATATTCAAATACTAACGAGTTCACCCCGTGCAGCGCAAAGTGCCGCTCACTTGAATTTTCTAAAATTCTTATTTTGGGTTGCACCAACCAGGATCAACTATTTTGAATCAGCTGATCCCATTTGATTAGCATTGAACTGATCCTGGATCAAAATTGATCTTGCTTGGTGCAACACAACATTACAGTGGATCATCATCCATGAAAACCTGTTGAGGCACTGTTCCAACATATAACTTGGTTGCTATTTTGTCTATGTGCAGCTGACAGCAGCTCAGTCATACCAATGAATTTCTACCTTTTACAGATGATTATTGAATGATCTTCTTAGCTGTATGTGTGATTTCACCAAACTAACACTCAAGGGATTTAATCATTTATCACATTTTATGCCAACAGATAGTGCCACAGGAAACTATTTCATGTTTTTCATCAAATATCTCCCATTTAAAATGATTATTTTTGAAAAACGAATAGAGCCTGCGAAACTTCGATTCTTTATCTTTCTTTTGGCGCAAACCGCATCAAAATCGGTCCACTCAAACTTCTCCACTAACTTTCCAAAGTCGGACACAAAACTATTTTCATATAGGTAACTTATAAGATGATTTAATTTTTTCAGATACTTACGGACTTCAGATCCGTCCTTGAGTACAGCTGCTAAGCTGGGTTTTAAGACAGCAACAGCTGAAAATACAGCTAACAGCAAAAGTTTTGCGCTCATTTTGACAGCGATTTCACTCCGAGTGGTTTCTCTTCACAACATCAAACACAGAATACCTGGAGAGCGGAGAAGTGGCCTGGTTTATAAGGCAGCTCCCCACTCACTATCTGGAGATCAGGATAATCATAAAATACAGCAGGAGGCAGAAGAGTTGGATGGACTCTCTTTCCTGCTTTCTCACTCTCTCTCTTCAACAATCTCTCTCTTTCACACTACATCTCACTCTCTCCTTCTCTTTCACTCTATCACTCTCTCTTTCTCTTTCACACTCTCTTTCACTCTACCTCTCTCACACTCTTTCACTCTAAACCCTCCCTCACACTCTCTCTCTCTCTCATTACTGTATCTCACTTGCTCTCTTTCTCTGCTCATACCAAAGACAATATTCTACTACTTATAATATGAAGTTTGTTTCAAATTGTTATTTGAGCATTTACTTCTATTTATATATTTTCTCTTTTTATATTACTATTTTTTAATTATTAAGTGCCATACTTCCCCTTCTACTTCTTTCCAACTACTTATTTCTATTATTTTCTACATTTGTCCCGAGTGATCAAAGTCACTGTAGTTTACTTGTTAATTTTTTATATAGTGAATCTAAACATTACCTTCATTTTAAGTATCTATGAAAATAAGGAAAGAGACGTTTTTGACTTTGGGTTTTAATCTATAACTTATTTGTATTTGATTGAATAAATGAAATGAATTTATAATATCCTCATAAGCTGCTGATAGGCCTAGAATTGGTGTTGAAATAATCCTAGTCATCAAGAGGTGTATGGTATTTTAATTAAAAGGATGCAATGTTAGGTGTGTCCCAATTCAAACGAGAACAAAGCCTTCTTATATTGCCTAGAGCAAATAAAGTGATACTGCTTCGATTATTTACTTTCGATAAGTAGCACCATTTTGTGACCTGATTAATGAATAATTAATCTACATCTATGAAAGGTAGTATTTGATTCATTAAGGATGCATTCACAAGAAAGCTGATTTCCTTTCAAGCTCTTGCTTACTATGTACAGTCTGCATTGGAATAGATTGTACTGCATCAAATGTGTGTCTCCACAGCAACAATCGTTTGAAACAAGCTATCTTTATTTTATTGAAAGAATACAATAATTTATAAATTAGTATTAAAGATAATGTTAATGAAAAATATTTACAAGAGACAAGAAAGTAACATTTAATGCACAATAATTTACTATTGCTGAAAACTATGAATTACTAGCAGAAAGCCGAACTTTTGGGTCTAAAGACTACAGAGACTGTATAATAACAGTGTGGCCATTTGATGTCACACTTTTTATTTTGCTTTGGTTGCTTTTTATTTTACTTTTGGTTAGCTCGGACAAATCAACCGTACTTTTGCCAATTCCTATAAGATTTGCATTGAAACGCAAATCATATTATGTTATGTTACGTTTTTTTTTGCTGGGGATGATGCCCACATAAGCTCTAGGCTTGTTCGTGGGTAATGGGAAGGATGATGATGAGAGATTAATGGCCCTACAGCTTTAGGTGGGTTCCGAACCACCAATATGAAGTAACTCCAGTAATTCGAACCACCAGTAACTAGTAGTTCTGTGAACAGTAGACCTCCGGAAAAACTAGCTGAAATCAGCTGTAAAATGCGTTAGCCGTAAATTAGCGGTTTTTCTTGTCCATGTGTACAGAATTGGCTTTTTATCGGTGGGAGATCCTTAGTATTCCAATTGCACAATTTTCTGTGTCGGTCACCCATCCAAGAGCAGTTTTGAATGTTTGTTACTCAATTTATTTTCTAAAAGATACGCGACGTTCCACAAGCCCGCTTTCGGCGCCCCTCTGACTGCAGCGAAAAATCTTATTCTGACTACCATTCCATAATATGACAATGTTTTATTCAACTAGCTGATCCCGCGAACTCAAACCAATCACTTAATTTTATAAGGTTATGAAAATTCACGTTTGAAACTTTATGCTTTAAAATCAAAAACATCACCAGTTCAGTCCCAGAGGGTGGGTCGAATAAACTTTGATGCAGGATTAGTCTCACTCTTAATATTAACGATGAATATTGAAACCATGAGGATTGAATGAAATATTGTGAATATTTTTTGACATGTGCATAGACACATTCAATAATCATATTTTATAGACATGCTCCTTCAAACAGATCACTGTTAATAATCATCTGTTAATAATCATCTTTGATAAATCATCTCTTAACGCACGCATGCTCTTGCAACTTTCAAGTTATAGTCTTTATCTCATCATAAGATTAACATGGGATCCTTTATGGTCCTCTATGCTCGTGCAACTTTCAACTTCCACTTTCAACTTATAGTCTTTTATTCAATTCAAAATAAATCCTATCACGTGTTCCATATAGCTATTGTATATTCATATATATTCATCATTACATTCTCTTTCCCTTCTTTTTCGTCCTCAAATGCAAAATTTAAAAAAAACCTTACATACAAATCGTCGCGCAGTTTCAAAATGAACATTCCGGCTAAATCTTATTGGAATCTGTGAATGCGTTTAGTAAATGCTACAAACAAACAAACAAATCCACAAACAGACGAAAGCCAATCGTCTTGAAACAAGACTTCACTTCGCTCAGACTGAGCTTCGCTCAGTCATCTCTTCGTTAGGTCAATAATTATTCACTTATTCACTTCTTATCTACAATAGTCCGTCCAAGAAGTAGAAGAGGTAGACTTTGACGGGTGGTGAGTATGACGTGGCTGGGTGGATAGCTTTGAGAGGTTGCCTTTTGTCGCGCCCGATGATGCTCGCGCCAAAAGCAACCTCTTTGAAGAGAAGTCTCGAGTTGACGCCGTCGGCTGTTGTCGAAGGTAGAGGCTGCTGTAAAGCGAGTGAAAGCCTTGCCGGTGGCAGGCTGCGTCAGGCTATGTCATAGGCTGAAGGTGACGCGTTCCCACAATATTTGCCACTGCCAGAAAACTTTGTTGTTCAGCTGAATGCCAGCGCCATCTAGGAGCCAGCACGGCTACTACTCAAAAATACTCTGTATCATTCTTGTTTATAACAACACTGAAGAACTGGCTGTTTGCGCCTTCAATTAATTTGTAGACTATTCTGCTACACATCGGTAGTTGAGTTTGTGATGAACTGAGTTTACAGGCGTAGATCTTTCATATAAGGCTAGACGTACACCGGTTAGTCAAGACAAGACAAGACAAGATTAGTCACGTTTAGTCACAGTATTCTCACATAGTTAGTTATGAAGCAACACACACCGATTTGCCGCCGCATCGGTGTGTGCTGCTTCATAAGTAACTACATAGTATCTGGTCGGTGTAGTAAAAATTATTTTCGGCCACACCGATAAGTAACACACACCGATTAGACATTGCATCGGTGTGTGCTGCTTCATAAGTAACTATGTGAAGTAGTGTGACTAAACGTGACTAATCTTGTCTTGTCTTGTCATGACTAACCGGTGTACGCCTAGCCTGAGGAAACACTACCTAACATTGAATGTAAAGGAATTGACTTCAGGGATAATCGGTTGTTTTTCAACTTTCCTTGATAAATAGAGTAATGGGCGCAGTAAATCTGCCATGTAACTATTCTGTCAGTGGCGTGGTGATACTCTCATAAAAATTTCATTTAAATCAATGAATAATATTTTAGAATGAGTTTCCATTATGCGCGTGTAAAACGTTAAACCAACTGATGGAACCTTATTGACGAAAACATAGAGATGATAATGGATTTAACTGTTTATTTAGAAGTTTATAAATGAAATTCCGATATTTGAATCAAGGAATTTACAATTTATGCACCTAGGAACGAAACGCGATCAAGGGATGATTTTGAAGCCAATTCATCACCGAGTCAACAGAAACATTCAACAAGTGGATGTCTTAGATTTGAATGTAAAATCTAAGAATAGTAAATAAAAAAGAAAATGAATGTGAAAATGAAGAATAGTAATAGTAAAAAAGAAAATTAGGAAACACAATTTATGAGCTTCAAAATCGCTTCCCGGTGGTTCGAAGCTCGCCTAGAGCTGTGGGTCCATTCATCTCTCTCATCATTCATCCTTCATCACCCACGCACAAGCTTAGAGCTTATGTGGCATCATACCCAGCAAAAAAAATGTCCATCAGTTCCAACAACAAAGGTCTTTTTACCCCAAAAAACTAAGAATGTGTGTAGGAAATATTGCACTGTCATTGTAATTATTAATATACATCTATGATATGCATCTATTGAATAACACAAAAAAACTGAAAAAAATCTTTTGCTATTTCACATATGGAGTTCATGTTATCTAGCAAAGAAACAAAGCAGCACTTTTACTACTTTGGAGTGAACTGGTAGTTTTTTTGTTGCACGGGTGATCATGGTAGTTTTATATTATATTTACCTTGTCATACACTATTATCAAAGAGAAAGCATGTAATGCTTGTGTTATATGCGTTCTCTATATGCTATTATTTGGCAATACACCATAAATTATCTCTGGCAATAATGGACGAGGTACAAAACTGTACCTAACTTTATCATGAGAGCTTTGTCTCATCTTATTATTCTTGATAATGTTCTCTTATCTACCACAACTTCTATTTGAAGATGCTTAGAAGACTTATGTAGTAAAGAATTAAATGTATAATATTTTTATTAAATTAAATTAAATCCTTGTTTGTATATTATTTGTTTGTGAGCAAATAAGGATTGACCATGAACAATAATAACTCGTGCACTAGACACTTGCTTCTAATTGAAATAGTATTTTTTTAAATTATTGCAAAAGTAATTTTCAATAACAGTACAGTAAAAATTATATACAATATAATAATAATAATATATAATTTCTATAATATTTTATATAAAATTATACATAAGCATTATAAAGTAAGTACATGCACAGAATAAGTAGAAGACAGAAGAAGAATCAGAGGAAAGCACAGAAAAGTCTGTTTTCAAGATTTTCTTAAAACCTAAATTAGGTAATTAGTTAAATCTATCCTCCCATAGATTCAATGGGAACATAATGAATACTCTGAATGCTCTCTGGTACAAGTTAGTTCGAGCAGTACAAAGTTTAAACAAATAGTAGAAAATAAAAATTATTATTTTTGTTTAAATGAATCAGGACACATAATTTATTATTCAAGTTATATTTCCACAGTGAAATAATACAAATCACACCAATGTTGCGGATCACTCCCCCAAAAAGAACAAAAACATTTATAGGCGTATGTTAGATGGGTATTTTCTTGTGTATCATCACGTTGATTAAAACAGGTACATGTACGCAAGATCTGAAAAATGTATTGATTAGATAAGTAGGTACTAAATTTGAGATTATGAACATAAATAAAATAAAGTTTATCGAATAAAAACAGGAAAGAGATCATAGATAATAAGATGCAGAGTGCAACTTCTATGCAGAAGAAAACTACCTGTTTAAACAAAAAACAAGTTTCTAGTGTTTCTGTACTTGAATTCCTGAATATTTGAAAAAATATTCTATTCTATTTGTCAGAACCATGGACAGGAGATACTATGCAATTAAGAGTCACTCATCTCGGCAAGTTCTTAAACCAAATATTAGCTATCTATCTATTTATATATTTTTTCTATTCATTATTTTGATTCATCTATTCATAAATCTAAATATAGAGTATAAACTCCGTTTTGTTCCATCGCTATCAATAAGATGGCGGTAGTCTCGTTGATGGACGTACCGTTATTTATGACAAATATTTATTTATATGTTAAACAAACTATGATTTAAATCCAACTCTTGTTAGTTAAATAAATACAGCAATCAAAATTGAAAATCTAATCCTACTAGATCTCAACATAAAAAATGAAACTGATTGAAAAAACTTTGAATATGAATGTTTGAATGATTTTATGAATGAATGGTGAAAATTATGATTTTCTAATCAAATACATTTTATACTTTCTGTATTTAATGTTAATATCGCTATCATCACATGCTCTGTTTCATGCCTGTTTAACAAAATTGAGTCTTTTAATACAGGAAAAAGGCGAATGCACACCAGACATGAATGTAGGACTTCATACTAAGCAATGAACTCAAAAGTCTAGTATCGCCTTATGCTTTTTTTCTGTTTTACGTGACTTCCATTTTTTAAACAGGCCAATTATCCTGGTTTTTATTGATCTGTGTTCGCTTTTGACTGTGGAAAATTAGGCTTCTTCACTTTCGATTGTTATTTTTTTGATGCAATATTGTAGGCCTACTTTGACTTTCTTCATGACTGTAATTCATTGTTTTATAGCAATGAAATTTTAATAATTTTTCTTACAATTAATTTAGGCTATATAATAATTATTAATTGAAGAATTAGTTTATTGAACAATTAATTTATATAATAATTAACTGAACAATTAATTTATTTATTCGTTCATTTATTTATTTACCTTGTGTAATTGAGTAAGTCTCTTTCTGGAACTCCGAAGGATCAATTCCTAATTTATTATTTCCTGAAATTCTTTCTTTCTTCCCAAGTATTTAATGTGTGGTAATCAGGTGAAAAGTGCCAGACGGAACAGGAAAAGACAGTGAAAGAGGCAGAGAGTGAAAGAGAAATGGAGGCTGAGAAGATAAGACAGGTAAGAGAGAGAGAGGAAAAGAATAAAAAAGAGGAGGAGGAGAAGTAGGTGGAGAAGGAGAGGAGAGGAGGAGGAGGAACGAAGGAAGATAAGGAGGAAGAGGAGAAGAAGGTGGAGAAGGAAGAGGAGAGGTGAAGGAGGAGGGGAAGGAAGAGGGGGGGGGAAAGGAGGAGGAGAAGGAGGAGGAGGAGGATGAGAAGAGGAGGAGAAAGGAGGGAGGAGGAGGGAGGAGGAGGAGAAAGAGGAGGAGGAGAAGGAGGAAGAGGAGGAGGATGAAGGAGGAGGAGGGAGGAGGAGGAGGATGAGAAGGAGGAGAAGGAGGAGAAGGAGGAGGAGGAGGGAGGGAGGAAGGAGGAGGAGGAGGAGAGGAGGAGGAGTGGGAGGAGGAAGGAGGAGGAGGAGGGAAGGAGAAGGAGAATGAGGAGAAGGAGGAGAAGGGGTAGGAGGAGTTGGAGGAGAAGAACGTTAACCATTTTACATAGCTCCACTAAGACACAGTTTTGTGCAACCCAAGATGTCCTAGTAGTTAATCAAATATTATTTCTCTTCACCTACCACGGTCGGTTGTAATGATTTTGGAATTATCACTGGCCATAAATTGTAATAAGTTTTCCTCCGTGATAAAGCCATCTCCATCCACATCAATATAACCGAATTGCTCTGAAAACATCGATAACTGAAAACATAAATGTGTGCTGCGCATATCAACATATAAAGGTACAGATTGATGTTGTCTATTTCTATTTTATAACTATTTCTCAAAGTATAGTGGTGAGAAATAATTAATTAAAATGAATAATTAATCATCTCTAGAGGACTTGAATATAAAGTAAAACTTCTGAAAACTAAAAGAAAATTTAAAATAAACCTTGAAATGAAAACTAGAAGACAAATGAAAAGTGATATAATACTGTTATTACAAATTTAATCATTTATTGTGCAACTCTTTAGGCTAGGTAGGCACATCGCACCAGTTGGTCAAGACAAGACAAGCCGAGTCACGTTAGTCACAGCATAATTTTATACACATGCCGCAGCACAAATCGATCGATGGATGACTATAATCGGTGTGGTGATTGCTTCACGCTTCATAAGCATCTATGTGGAAGTACTGTGCTTAAACGTAATAACGTAACTGGGTCTTCTCTTGTCTTGACTAACCAGTGTACGCCTAGCCTTATATTCAACTACTAAAACCCTACTTAATAGAATGGTTCTATAAATCCTCTATTTCTATGACAAAAATTTTCAGCCATAAAAATGTTTCCAAGAAAGCCGTCAAAATGTTTGAATATTTTTAGTTCAACTCAATGGTTAATCGCACTGCTTATGACTCCCATGAGCTTGCTGCTAAAAGGACTCCCATGACTCTCTGAAATAATATGTAAAATATGTGACAAAGCTCTATGTTTGTTATAACAAGATCTCAATTGAATAAAATTAAATTATTCTTCATTTATGGCTATTTGCAACATTTAAAAGTAGACTTCAAGTACTATATACCGATAACATTTTCAACAGAATTCCAACCTTGGGAATGGTAAATCCATATTACTTTATTTCTATCGCTGGTATTGGATGAGGTCTGACGAAAAATATTAATTCTATCATGATTTCTAAATCTACTATATATTTGAATAGGAAATCCTTACCAAATCGGGAAGATATTGCGATTTCTTTGAAAAGAGAGAGAGTGAGTGAGAGTATGTGTTAGTCATTATTTCCTACAAATTAGTATGACTTATGTTTTTGAGCCAAATGGAGTAATTGATCTTAAAATGGTTTTATAAGCGCTCCCATAACACATGAGGCAATAATTAATTCTTGATTCAGTGTTGTGTTAATCAAATTGATGTAAAATAAAATAAACTGACACGGCATGATCGTATTGAAAAAAAAATAAATGCTAATTTTTAAATGAAAATTTTATTAGTTAAAAAATGTGGTCCAAAATACTTTATACAAGTTCGAATTTACCGTGTAGAATTTACTCTTTGTAGAGATGCAGAGTCAAGAATTGATTATGGCCTCATGTGTTATGGGAGCGCTTGGAATTTATGTTATTATGGAGCTGAGTATTAATTTCATCACATTCAGGTCTTGCATTTTGAATTTTACATTATTAATTTTTCTCGCATTTAACAATAACTTATTTTTACAAAATGCAAACTTTTAAAAAAGTTCACCAATCAACTTTTCCCTACTAATAAACTAAGGAAATCAAGATAATCTTACAAGTATTGTGAAAATGATTTTCATTGATTTTTTTATTTTGATATTTCTATCAAATTAACATTAACATTATCAAATTATTGTACGTATGAAAACAATATTGAAAGTAAGTTAGTTGAGAGTCCTCCTCTAGTAATATTTCTTCGATCTCAAAGGAATTTTGTTTGATTAATTTATAAACTTAAATAATCTATCCATCCTCACCTTTATAATCTTCATCACTACGTGCATCCTAGAAGACAAGGATTAATGTATCATGATTTCATGTTGACATAAAATATTAATATAGCAGGATCCATTTAACTTGTCATAAAACATATGATCGACAAGCAATATCACAATACTTTATCTACAAATGCTGAATCTTGCAGATTATTGAAAAGGTATTTTAAAAAGTTATTCTTTGTAAGATATTCTTTAAAAAGGTCTTTAAGACTTTTAAGCCTTTTGATTATTGTGTCGAAATCAATGTTTGATTATAACCAAAACAGCTGATTTCTGACAAGTTAAAAGGATCCTGCTATACCTAGATTATAAATAAACAATAATAATAATTGATTGTAAACTAATTGAATCGATTATAAGAAACAGATGATTATGAGTTAAGGAATTTCATAAACATAATCGTAAAAGTAACATCATTAGCCATTCTCAAAAACATCAGTCAGGTTCTCATTTTTCATTACTGGTTTTGGTTCTCTTAAATAATATTCCAACAATGGAATCAATTATACAATTTTGAAAAAAGAAGAAAAGTATTACATAATAATAACTTTCTTAGCTCAGAGGATAGTTGAAACGATCAATTTTATTGAATTGAAGAAGAAAAACAAGAAGTATAATAAGAGAAAAACAATACAATAATATACACATATAACAATACATAAATTGAAGAGAAATACAAGAAAGTTGAGAATAACAGATAAAAGGAGAAATAAATAATGGGAAAGATAAGTAATAGAATTAATAGAGTTTTAATAGAGGAATAGAATTTTAGAGTTTAGACTAAAAGAGTTTCAGCTAGAGTTTAGTATCATTACTTTAGTATCTTTAGTAGGCTATCATAGAAAATGACAGTTTTGTAGTAACTGCTGAAAACATACCGTCAATGCAGCACACATCAATATAGTCATTGCTAGTGTATAAGATATGGATCTCACTTCCATCACCAACATTTTCAAATCCAGAACTGTAAAAAAATTGTGCAGACAAAATCTGAGAAGAGAGAATGAGAATAATATATGATTGTTGGAAGGATAATAGTTGATGATACATGTTAATCAAGGAAAACAAGTTGATCAACTCTCTCACAGTATATTATCCTTCTTATAAAATTTTAATATTATGTATTTATCAAATTTAATATTATACATGAAAAGAGATTCGTGCCCGACTTTGGAAAGTTTATGGAGAAGTTTGAGTGGACCGATTTTGATGCGGTTTGCGCCAAAAGAAAGATGAGAAATCGAATTTTTGCAGGCTCTATTTGTTTTTCAAAAATAATCATTTTAAATGCGAGAAATTTGCTGAAAACTTAAAATAGTTTCCTGTGGCACTATCTGTTGGCAAGTTAAAATGCCCCATAGATAGCTTAGAGATCTTAGAAGCTGAAAGTAGTTTACGTGACCAGTAATCAGTAGAATTTCATTGGTATGACTGAGTTGCTGTGAGCATCTAATAATCAAAATAGCAACTATTTAAAACTAAGAATTTTAGAAAATTCAAATGAGCGACGCTTTGCGCTGCAAGGAGAGCCTCGTTTTCATATGAAAAATAATAATTTATTAATAAGCACTTGAATGCATTATAATGCATAATGATAAATAGTGTGACAAAAATCCAAAGAAAGCTATACCGTACGAAACAATAAAAAATATACAGAGCTCTGCAAACCTCAGCAACTTACACCAAACACTGATAATAGAACAAACCTTTTGTTTAAACCCTTTTTCAAACCTTTTTGTTCAGATCTCTTTGAACAAACCCTTAAATTTTTGTTCCCTTGTCAATGTTTATGTTGAAGAGAGGTCTTCAGAACTCTTAATACCCAGCTTCTTTTGGATTCTCGTTTCTTTAGACTCTCGATTCTCTTTTGGTAGGCATTTAATAGCAGTTGATCAATATTTTTTCAGACTCCAATATAATTCACTATAGAATGTTCCCAATGTTCTATAGGATTGAATTGAATTTCTATTCTTGTATTACATGAATTTTTGATTCTTGAATTTTTGTATACATGACAAAGAAGCAACGAAATAATAACCATACAGTATTGTACATAATAATAGAAACCAAACAAAACCAAACTTATTGAGAACATACATTTCAGCAGCAGAATAAAGGTTACTTAATCATGAAAATTCTTAATTATAATTTTAAAAATATGAGGAAAGTCAGCTAATTACATAAATTCAATAAATTATTGTACAAATTACATAAATTCAATAAATTATTATGGAATAAATAAATTTGTTACCTTCTTAAATCAGAATCTGAAAGATAGGCAGAATCTGGAAGATACAGAATTAGGTATAGGCTGCTTCTCAACCAATTAATCAACCAACTGTATAAAAAGCTAACATGAGACAAATTTTCATCCGGTACCGTATGTGTGCAGAGTTTTATGGCTTCATGTTAAACAATTGTTTATTGTTCCAACGCATGTGTCAGGAGTTCTCAATTATTAAATTGATGATAGATTTTATTAGTTTGTGCAAGTGTTTTATGATGGATTTTGAAAATGTCAAGGTCTTTTTCTGGTTGTTGTGGGTCCATCCTTTTCTCACTTGATCAATGTTCTCTACATCAATGCTTACATGAAAACTGAAGTTCTTTTTTTGTCTCGAAAAAGGCAAACAAAGAAAAGTAATTAAGTTACTTGTGTTGGATATGGATCAGTTTTCAATGGAATTGGAAATAATGTTTCATTTTTTTAAACGGAAACAAGTAACTTAGTGCACTATTTATCGAGAATCACGTTGTTATTCAATTAAAAATAAAAGTGCAACATTTTGTTGAACAGATAGGATATTATGAGTGATTAAAAATAAAATTAATTAGGTACGGTAATTATCAATCTCTTGAATGTTCGCCTGCACTTTTCTTAATAAATCAGGATAGTCTTTCTTCCATTTTCATATCAAAATGTTAACTTGTGAATGTTGATTACCCAGATACTGTGTCACATTTTTCTTAATGACTAGATCATGTAGAGAATTCAGATCAAAATATGAATCACTGAATGTTATAATATTATCATGTATCTGTTTGTAATAATCTTATCACGTATCTTATCTTATCATGAATCTGAATTGTTATAATATAATTTAATATTCAAAATTATATAATGCTGTGGAATATCTAGATTATTAAAGATAACTTCTGACACAGTGTCTGGTGAGATGTTGTGATATTCATAATACATAATGAAAACACTTGGATGTTGTCAAAATTATCACTATATTCAGTAGGGAAATTCACAGAATCCTGCTATATTTCAATTTTCTTGTAAATCTGAATCCAAGTTCTGGTCATATCGATATAAATACAGTGATATTCATTTAATTTGATGCTTGGCATTGGATAGATAGATAGAGAGATATTATTTCTTTGCCATCGTACTCTACGGTCATCAGCAACGTCGAGAAATGATATCTCTCTATTTATCTATCTATCTAATGCCAAGCGTCAAATTAAATGAATGTCACTGTACAAGTACTTAGAAGGTAACCAGCACAAATGGAGAATAATAAATTTTCAATTAATAAAACTCACTATCATCAGTTTTTAACAAAACTTGAAGAAAATTTAATCTAAGTACTGCAGTTGTATAGTCTTCGATTTAAAACAAAACGAATAATGACATCCTAAAATATTAATAATTGCAGGAGACTTGAAATATATATACTCGTATTATTATTTTTTTTTTAATTCGGGTTCAGCCTACTTTTGCTATGATATCCGTTATTAATTTCTTCTACTCATCGCCTCTCTTGTAACGTAGATCTATATGGCAATGTATAGGATGCCAAAGTAAAGCCGAGTCATCATTTTTGATCAGCAATCAATGCCTCTTCAATGAGCAAACCTTACTTCCATCAAGCATCTACTTCTGTCAAAAACAATACTTTTGTCAGACTTGAGATTTGACAGCGAAATACTCTTCTTCAAAGTGGCGCACATTATTTTTGTACGGTAACAACTGGACAGAGTACAGTTTCTTTTTCTATTGTTCCTCTGAACTGTAGAAAATAACTTTCTCTTCCAAGTTCGACTTTTAAGTGAAGAGTGACTTAGTCTTCTGTGGTTCAACTACAAAAGCACAATAATATTGTGCTTGTTGAATTACAGAAGATGGCAGTGGCGAATCCAGCTTTAGAATCAGGGGGGGAGCAAACTTAGTTGTGGATCCCCCTCTAACGTGATTGCGTTTATTATTGGATTGGTTTTACGTTGGATGATATTGATGATAAAGATATAGTTGCAAAACATGTTTAACCAGATGCAAAGTGAATAACTACACTATTTTTTACAAAATTTCAAGTATTTTAAAAACCTCTGAGCCTGAGGGGGGGAGACCACCCCTTCGCTCCCCTCCCCTCTAGATCCGCCACTGGAAGATGGTATCAGGAAAATTTGAGTGATGCCTGGTTTGAACTCACAAATTACCTCAAACAATTAGCCCAGGCAATTACCCTTTCAGATACCAAAAAATAACATGATACTGGAAATAATCTTAATCCACTCTGGGCATCCCAAATGAGTGCGACGGTTTCTGAAAAAAAGCAAAATTTTGCATTTTTTTCATGTTTGGCCAATTTTTGCCCTGAAGCATCACTTTGTCAGTAGGACATCCAACATATATTTCACAGTAAATGAAATTATCTACAATTTGAGACCAAATTCGTTATTTTAGGCCCAACAATTTACGAGCTTTTCAAATTTTACCAAATTTTCCATCAGTGCTAGTTCATTTCAATCGGTTTCTCACGATTTCACGTAACTTCTCGTGATTCCAGCGAGACCTGGCGAGAAAATTGCTTGCAATATCATAGCATTTATGAACTTTGAAGAGTTTTATATCTCGCAATCTATTAGGCCAAGATTGGGCAAAATTGACCAAACATGAAAAAAGTGCAAAATTTCGCCATTTTTTAAAAAGCGGGTGCAGGCAAAGCAGTGTTTGCAGGTGATTCGCAAGTTGACCGAGGTAGAAAACTTGGATTAAATCCCAGGACTATCACAGTCAACATTAGAAAAAGAAATCGACTACCCCATTTCATGCAAGGTGGACAATTTGATGACAATTTTACTGGGGTATTGTTGATATGGAATATTAGTACAGAGAAAATTTCAATCAAATCACACTGAATTAATTACTATACTTTCTCCATCCAGTAATTCAGCTATTGTTTATTTCGATTCAACTATTGAGTAACGCTCTTTAGTAGAATTCAACAAACAAAACCTTTTCAACTATTAGTCAATAGCTAGCCAATCAATCAGATAAAAATAAACCTACATACAGTAGTTACGGTAATAATTGTTTGGCTGAAAAAGGTTTGTATCTCATTATAAATGAAAGTACCCTAATTTCGAAAATGATATCCGGTGGGTTAATAGAATTCTAGTGCTGTTGAACCGGAAGAGATTGGATTGCGTTGTTTATTTACATGTGAAAAATACGAAATTAACAGCATTGAACTCACAGTTATTTTGTGAATACTGAGCTGATCTTGATAACAATTTGATGATTTCAGTTGTTCTTGTAATTGTAATTGGATGCTGGAATGACAAAATCATGCTAATTATTACCGAGAGGTTGCGCAATAATTCTTTCCAAGCTCCAGAGACTGTATAATTATAATAATATGATAAAATTGAAAGAAATTTCACTCATAGTTTGAATAAAACAGCTAGTGTTGTCCCATGAGCCTCCAGCCGCGGAAATATTGCAGCGTTGTCAGATTGTGTGAAATTGCAACTTATTCAAATTTTCAATTAAACCACATATCTGTATGTAGAATTTTATTCTCGATATTCCTGTAGTGTTGAAAAAGTTCCAGGATCAAAGGGTTAAAAGGAAATTAAACTTTTATGATAAAATTGAAAAATCGCGAAAATATGTTTTTCTTCCAAATATGAAAGTCTTCTGTGAAAAAATGAAGTAACCTTATCTGACGAAATATTTCAAAATGGCGGGCATTTGAAATTTTTAAATTGAAATAACTAGAAAACTTGTTGTTGTCCGCCATTTTGGAATATTTCGTCAGATAAGGTTGCTTCATTTATTTTACAGCAGACCTTCATCTTGGCCTTGACCATGCCTATTTTCAACAAAATTAGTCAAACCATTCTGGAGAAAAAAAAATAAAAAGTGAAAAAACAAAATAGCGACTAGGGGGGAAACAAAGCATTTTAGGACCCATGTTTACTGGAACTTTTTCGTAATCTCAATGTCAGAGAACCGCTCACGAAGTTTGTCTGTCTATTTTAGAAACACCCTGTATAGGTGGGTTCTGGAATTATCAGTGACACAGATATATCTATAGGCCACTGTATGGAATAACCATTGTATCATCCTTGCTTATTTGAAGAATTGTGAAATAAATTGCAATATTCCAATGATCAGCTCAAGCTTCCTTCTATAAATTTCAATCAACTGATAAGTTCCAATGACTAGCTCATGTCTAACATCACGACCTTTTTATTCTTTCAAAGAATACTTAGCTGCTTCGTGCTTAAGATCAAACTCGAGATAGAACACTGATGTGTTAAATAGAAGAATGGAAAACCTTGCCAGGGATTACCTTGCTCCTAGTAAGCTTGTTGCCTTGTATTTTGTAAGATTATTTGTATTGTTCTCGGCTTGGATAAAGTATCCATATCTCTATACACTGTAAGTTAATCTCTATTGTGAAAATAAATAAAGAATATCAATATCCCCATATACCTGTTCAGTAAGCTAATCTCTATTTGTAAGAGTTTGGTATATAGAATTTTATTTAGGCAGGCCTATGGTGCTTCAGCATTTGTGTAGGTACTAAACAACTATATATGTTTATACTTCAATGAAGGCTCGTCTATTGTTTAGTAAAATCGTGTCTGCCAATTTTATCAAGAAGAATATTGATAATATACGAGGATATTATCTTGGAAATACTTGTAGGAAAAGAGGTAAGTCTCAGACGGGATTACCCGTTGAATTTTTTTCTTATAATCGATGCAATGAGTAAGAATCGTTAATGAATTGAAGGATGACATGATCAGGATGGTTTACTCATTCTTGTAGGCTAATAAAAAAACTGGGTAAGCTCCTTTGACATTGTGGATTATTCCAACTGAATGGATCAACTTGACATAGATAGGCTACTGTGATTGTATTGTGTCAAATCAATGTATATAACTGGGTCAACTGAGTCAAGAAAATGTTTGAACAGAATTAAAATGCAGAGATCTAGACTAGGAGATATTAAAAATGATTCAGAATTTTATTACTCAGTTTGTCAAAATGCATTACTAGGAAACGCTTATGCTTCAAGCTTTAAACACGCAATATTATTGTAAGAACGAACAATTCTTGCTTGAATGAATATTCATTTGGAGGAATTGCCTGTTCCATATAGAATTGAGTTGTGTTAAATTGTCAAGGGTATGATAAACGGGTCAAATATGAAGGGGAAAATGTAGGCTTCTAAAAGAGAATTCATGATCTCAATAATCCACGGGGTTTCTTTGTTCCTAGTGAAAGCCATTTTTTGAATATTATTATCATTTATTGAATGTTATTATCAATGATACAGTTCTGAAATGTAAAAAAAAGTCATCAATAGGGACAGCGTCCCTATTTTTGTATAAGTAACTCCAGAGGAGGCTTCTGCTAAATTTAAAGCTTCAGGTTTATATATATAGGTTCTGATATTAATATGATAAAACTTTATAAATTAAATCGATCAATATAATTTTTGTTAACACCAACTTTTCATCCATCAATTGACATTTTTTGGAACAAATTCGTGACGATAAAAGGATGATTTGGATTTTTTTTATGCTGGCTTAACCAAACACGTTATGGTAGGTCAAAGTTATGGTAAGGAATGATTATATGAATTTCCAATGAAAAGTACTACCGTGATTACCAAAGTTTATTTAAATTTAAATAAGAAGCGACAAAAATGTTATACAAAAGTTTCACTTGCTCCAATCCTGTTTGATGCTAAGTGACAAGCAACAAGTATCTAAAGTTCATTGATACTGGTCTATTTTTAAGTAGAAGGTTGCAGGTATATGAAGGTAAAATCCATAATAATCAAGATTGTGCAAATACATCATGCCGCACGCTTTTAAAAGTCGGGGATTTCCCCGGTATCGTATTTCGGATTCCCCACCAGGCAGCGCTAGTAGAGTTACTACACACTTTTCTACCTTTCCATTCAAGCTGCATTCATCAGTCAGGTTCTGGCTTCTCTAGTGAAAGTTTCATCGTAGTACGGTGGATGACATAACCTTCAATCACAAACTTTCGTTTGAATTTTGAACATCTTGTGCGCGAGTTTAATTCGGTTGAAGTTAGTTGGTTTAATTCGTTTCAGCTCAAAAAACGTTTACAAATTGACAATCGTTAAGATTGCATTAAATCACGTTGGAAATTAACTGGAGTTCGCAGAGATTTTGCAGTCACAATCTTGCAGTTTTGCGGAACTAAGTTTGGAAAAAACTTCATACTTCCAGATTGGCTATTCAGTGTGAGTTTCAAGTTTTTTATTGTATTTTATAATATTGTTTTCGTGCTTTTGAATTGCTTAAAGGTGAGTACATTTGACAAACCGAATTTTGCAAAGGAGAACTAAACCATTCCTGTTGGCAATAGCCAATAAGATATTGCATAAATCAGTATATTATTGTAGTACTCATTTTTCAAAATAACAGGTAAGGTAGTGCTTATTAGCACGATAAGTTGGACGGTATTTTTCCTTTTCAGTAAGCTCTTATCCTCTTGAATTATTCCTACAAAAAATCTCCTTGTAAAAATTTAATCTAATACAGTTCAGTGTTTTAGAAAAAAAATCAATCGGGAAGTTGATAACTTATTAAAGAGATAGCTGAAAAAGTTAAAGCTGCCGGCAAAGCAAAAAAACATAATAAACTTTATAGACTATTTAAAAGTTCTTTCCTACCGTTCATCTATATAATCGCACCCTCATTCTCATTATTTCCCCTCTCTTTTCGTCACTATGTAATTTTTCAACTTACTGTACCTAACTTACTACTGTACTTCCAAAAATGGTTAAATTCTAGTACCGGTATGTAATGAAATTTTTATTTAATTAATAATTTTTTGTGATTTCAAGTTTATCAATGGTTGTATTTATAAACCATTAATATTCAATTTACCATCAATATGGTAATTTATTAATACTATGATTTTATGATATTAAATACAGGAATGTCAATCTACCACGGCTCTTGATGGTATTTCTATTATAGGATGTATGTGAGCATCATCTTCAGTAAAAAAACACACATCATTCCACTGATGTTAACCAGTTTTATAGAGTTTATTTACACTGGATCGATCCTAAAAATAAGCTACATTATAAATCAACTGAATCTATTTTTCTGATCCTACAGATGATACACAGCACGACAATGCATGATTAACTCACCACAAATTGGCTAGAATTAGTTCAGATTATTTCCAAGGAAGTCTGGATCTGAGATTCGTTCAAATTATTATGATTACATGTTTTTGCTTCGGGTTGAGTCCACTTGATTAGGTTACTTACTTCTTCATCAAGCCATTATTCACTTGTAACGTCATAGAACTGAAGCTCGTTCTAACCACAGAACATCAAATTTATTACAATGTGGGCTACCTATTATTATCCAATTCTAACAAAATTAGCCTATTGACTATCATCTTCACGATATCAATGAGGAAAATGAAGCTTAGAATTTATTAAATTTATTAGAGGGAATAGCCTTGAATAATGCAAGTCACTATCAATAACTTTTTAGACAATTTTTCTGTTGTGGAGTTTATTTAAGAGAAAACATTTTCATTTTTCAACTACTGTAGAAACCACTGATCACAAAATTATAAAATTACTTGGAAAATCTTTTTTGAGTAAATTCTGAAACAAAAGTTTTATTTTTCATTCCTTGGTATTGTATTTTTTATGAAATGAATTAATAAATATTGTAATGAGCTGTTGGTAATCACAGTTCTTCTGTATCAATGAAATTTTGAAATAAAGTTGTTTCCAATTGGTAAAAATGTTCCATGATAATAACATCCCATAGGAAATAATAGGATTTAAATAAACTAATTCTAATTTGTCAAAATTCTTGAAAATGAGCGCCTGAACTTTATTTTCTGTTGCTAATTATGTTTCCAACTTCTTCAAGTTTGTCTTGTTTTGTTTTCGTGGTAATTACAAGCTCTTATTTTTCAGTAGTTTATCTTTCTTAGGATTTAATCTTGGACAAAATAGATCCTCATGATTGTTTAAAAATCTAGAAAACATTAAAGTCAACTTAATGTCATAAGACCTGGGGCATATTTCATAAAAACTTAGAAGTCCAGGAAAAGGTGGATAAACATTAGATAAGTGTATTTATCACAAAGTGAACTGTGGTATCCATATATCCAGTGTATGTTCGCTTTTTTCCTCTTTTACAAAACTTCTAAAATTTATGAAACATGCCCTAGATCACGAACTTTGAACTGAACCTCTAAAAATCTTATTTTAGAAGGAAAATTTCATTTTTAATCTAGGAAATCTTTAACTAGGATGATTTGAAACTCTTATAAAATATTACTCTACTAATGAATGATCCATAACAATATTTTCTTTGACCGTTATGTTAAAATTAACTGAAAACTATTGTTCTTTCCAAGCTATTGTCATGTTTTTACAATCAAATCCTGCTTCGTGCATAAATATACTTATAGTCAATTAATCAAATTCATTTAGTGTTATATCGTAAAATAAAAAAATACATCAAAACAGTAAAAACTTGAAACAATTAAAATAAATTGAAAATGAATATTGCATTGAAATTTACTTTGTTCTAAAAAAATCATGACCGCTTCTCACCTTTGAGTGTAAACTCCCCATTGCCCTAGTCATATTTTCATTGTTTTTTTCCACAAAACAGTAAAAACTTTTATTTTATTCGTCTAATAAAACTCTGTACTGCCATCTAAAAATGGCGTGGGTTCAAATGGCGCCTAGTGGGCCTACTATGACTTCCAGTGAATACTACTTTCTCCAGTCGCTTTCTTAATACACCGGGTTAGCTCTCCAATGTTATTACACAGCATTTGTTATGAAACAAACAGTCGTTTCAAAACAACAAATAAATTCAAGTTCAGATAAATTTATACTGAACTACTGATTTCATGATAACTTCAAAAATCTTCCCAAATATCCGAAATCTATTTTTATGAACAGAAAATTCATTTATAATGTCATAACGCAATCATTACAGTTTCATAAATTGAAATCGAAACAGTAGCATTTTCGAAATGGAATTTAAACTTGTATCATAATGAGGTCATTATGATTCAGATTGCATATTATGGAACATTTTTTTGCTAATTGGAAGAAACAGTAGAAACTAAATACAGTAATGTCGAAAGTTTTATTACCGTAATAGAAAAGACAACCAAAATTGTATAAATTAGTTATGTAGTTGTCTTCATAATATCTACCTCCCAGTTCATTAAGAGTGGGCAGTAGTAGTCGGCCATATTGGATTGATGTCCCATAAGATCAATGTAATTTTAAGCTAAAATATGAATTTTTCTGTAACACATCACGTCTACAGTTTACGTCGGATCTTCTTGAAAAAATTTAATTTCATAAATTATTAAATGTTACAGGGGTATGGCTTTTTCAAATTAAAAATAGCTCTTCCAAAAAAACTCCAAAAATGTTCAAACTTTACTTTTGCTGTAATTACTGCAGTAATTTTCTAATTAAAAAAAAGTAGAAAGCTAAATCCCTGAAGAATTTTATTCTCTTTCCAATGATACTTCAAACGTAATTTTCTGTCCAAAAATAACGGCGCTACATGTTTCAGAAGATTACATTGATCTTATGGGACCATTCCCAATATGGCTGACTACTTCTGTCCACTCTTAGGCTAGGCGTACACCGGTTAGTCAAGACAAGACAAGATTAGTCACGTTTAGTCACAGTAATTTACATATTTGCTTATGAAGCAGCACACACTGATGCAATGACTAATCGGTGTGTGTTGCTTCATAAGCAACTATGTGAAGTACTGTGACTAAACGTGACTAATATCGTCTTGTCTTGTCTTGACTAACCGGTGTACGCCTAGCCTAAATAAACATACTAAAGCTGTATAAAAATTATGATAAAAATACCAACTTTTCATTGAAATTGCTCAACTTATTGATCTTCCTGTAGATTATCAAGTGAGTCAATAGCGTGCGTTGACTTACCGTTGATGATAGCTATAGTGTTTAGTAGGCCTAACTACCAGCATAGACCTTCAATTATTACATGCCTAACTTTCAAAGTGTGCATGTCAGAGCCTTATCTACGGGCCCCCAATAGGTGTCCTATTGCTTAACCGGCACTGTCAAAGTAATAAGTCACAAATTTCAGCTAATATTTCAACAAATTTGTGAAATTCAAAATAAATTTCCCATTATTACATTACACGTTCGACTAGAACTCTCAGGCTAGGCGTACACCGGTTAGTCAAGACAAGACAAGACGAGATTAGTCACGTTTAGTCACAGTACTTCACATAGTAGCTTATGAAGCAACACACACCGATTAGTCATTGCATCGGTGTGTGCTGCTTCATAAGCAGCTATGTGAATTACTGTGACTAAACGTGACTAATCTCGTCTTGTCTTGTCTTGACTAACCGGTGTACGCCTAGCCTTAAACCTATTATGAAATTTCGGTTCATATTTCAACCAACTCATGAAATTGAAATTAATTTCGTGTACAGTATTTCATATTCAGTGCTCTGAAATTTATTTTGAATCTTCAGTAGGCCTGAACATCTCAAAAATTCAAAATTGAAATTGATTTTTCAAATTTATTTATTCAATTATATATACGTTATTGCATATAGCAGGATTCTTTTAAATTGTCAGAAAACAGCTGATTGATGTACGCTCGTTTACTAACGTTAAATCAGCTGTTTTCTGACAAGTTAAAATAATCCTGCTATATTTATTTATTCATTTATGCATTACACGTTATTGACTCATGAGCGATTGGTTTCGTGGTCGTACCGGTGTCTAATCGCAGGATTAGATAAGACACTTGCACCTGTTTCTCCCATTGTAAGGGTTACCACTTTCATTAAAGGACTTTTTCCGCTGAATGTCATTCATTCATGAGATCAAAATCGCTTCCCGGTGGTTTGGAACCCACCTAAAGCTGTAGGTCAGTGCAGAATTGAGAGATTTTAGTTCTATTATATTTGATTAATTAATTGTTATCAAATAATTTTCAGTACTTACTTATTCTCGTGTTAATTTTTTAGAAACTATTTTCTGACGAAATGTTCTAGTCAGTTGGTGCATCCCACTATGTGACCAGTGTCAATGCAAAAGAAGTTGTAGTTTTTAGCAGTCTTTGATTTGAGAAACAAAGAATTGAATAATTGACTACTATTACTTCGCATTTCAAGGCCAAAGAAGATGAGATGAAAAATTGATATTATTATCTTGAATAACTTCGTCTACAGAGAGTGTATAGTAACAGTGTGGACATTGCATGTCACACTTTTGATTGTTTAGCTCCGACAAATCCACCATACTTTTGCCAATTCCCATGAAATTTGCATTGGAATGAAAAGCAAATCATATGTTATGATAAATGATTCACTTCTAACCTACATTTTGCCTTTGCCAGTGTTATTTTTTCATCATTTTAGCTTTTAAAGCTATACAAAGAGTAGAGAGACTATTTTTAATGGTAGAAAAGTTAGTTTTGATGTTGTTTCTCTTAAAATAAGTTTGACAAATGAGTGAATTGGTTCATGTTTGCCTGTAATCCCATATCAAAATTCAAAAATTTGGCAAAAGTATGGTGGCGGCGGGGAAAAAATCATCTCCACATATTCTTATGGAGTGCTTCACACAAATGGCCACACTGTTACTATACACTCTCTGTAACTTTGTCCATGCATTTCATCTTTTGAGTTCGAATTCATTGAAATATAGGTGATGGATTCGTTGTCTTCAATATTATAAGATGGCAGAGGTGCATCTGGCAGCTATGCAGCTCTCTGTCTCTCTCTCTCACTCTCTATCTTCTCTCTCTTTCACGCTCTCTTTCTCTCTCTAATAGGTTTCTCAAGACCTGGCATATTAATAAAATCAATCAATCTCTTTATAGGCCTATCTCACTATCATTGGATACAATTACCTGATACATAATTATTACTTTAATATTCCAGTCAAATGGTGATTCAATGCCCTACTTTGTAATTTCTTTGAGAAGAAATTAATTTTCACCAGATTCCTCATCTGGGTAGGGTTCTTGAACATGAGCCTCAGGACTCATGAAATCAATGTTCTCCATAATTTTTATTGTATTCTATTTAACTGGAGGAAACTTTATTATTAAATTAAAATATGTTTTTATGGTGTTGTCAATTGAGTGAGGATAGTTTCCCTTCTCTATTGGTACAGACTTTATTATCTAAAAAACCTAATCAAGCATCTTAAACTGGTTTTGTCTGGTATTCCATCGCATTCCATGGATTAACTGTGGCCTTGATCATGGCATTGCATATTTTATTACTTTGGAACTCTGTTCATCCTTTAGTACTGTATAGTTATAATAGTCGTAAATGGTAGTAATTATAATATTCGCTTTATAATATATTATGTTCGTATGTCTTTATATCGCTGGGGAGACCCTTATGGGTAGATTTTGTGTCAGTCATCCATCAATATGTGTAAATACTATACTAGTGTCAATGTCAATATCATACAATGTACTAAAAAAATACATAAATATATATGTATATATGGATTTATACAATATACTGTAGTATAAGTTTTTATACTATTTTTTTGTACATTTTTTATGTATAATTTTGATATTTTGAATAAACTCCTCTGGTGGTGCTGTACCCATGACCAGAGAAATTATTATTAGTATGAACTAGAGAAAATACTGTACTAGGATGAATTGAATACATAGTATATCAGATCATTGTATCCTATTTCTTATACTAGCCACTCATTAGTCATTACATAAGTTAATTTTTATTATACAAGTAATTATTAACAAGTTATAGAACATTATTTCTCATTGTAAAGAGTGTTTCAATTGTTTCAACTCATTTGAGACAATGCGTTCATAATATGTGGTGATGCCACACAGGAAATTAGACAGTCCTTCATTCTTTGTACAATAATTATTTAGTTGTATAGGCTATAGTGATTTTAGTTGTTGTTGTAGTGGTGTATGTAGGCTACTGCCCACGAAAGTTATTGGCTTGTGCGTGGGTAATGGGAAGGATGATGATGAGATATGAATGGATCTACAGCTTTTGGTGGGCTCCAAACCACCAGGAAGCGATTTTGATTATCTTGAATGATATTTAGTGAAGAAAGCCTCAAAAGTGGCTACCATAACGGGAGTTATAAAACAGTTGCTCTTGTACTGTATAATCTGAGGGAATGGACACCGGCAGGTATCTAGTATTGAATGAAATAGTATTGAAATAATAAAGTATGTTGGTGAATTTTCAGAGAAATTTTGATTCAGTTTCCTTTATTATTTTCTGTATACAAAACTCCTCTATGGTCTCTCAACCTTGAGTAGGAAGAGAATGAAGAGATGGAGGAAGAGAAGATGAAGAAGAAGAAGAAGAAGTGGAGAAGAAGAAGAACGAGAAGGATATGGAAGAGGTAGTGGAGAAGAAGAAGGATAAGGAGGAGGAAGAGAGGAAGGAGAAGAAGAACGAGAAGGGTATGGAAGAGGAAGTGGAAGAGAAGAAGAAGAAGAAAAGGATTAGGAGGAGGAAGAGAAGAGAGAAGATGAGAAGAAGAACGAGAAAGATATGGAGGAGGAAGAGGGGAAGAAGAACAAGAAGGATAAGGATGAGGAAGAGAAGAAAGGTGGATGAGAAGGAGAACGAGAAGGATATGGAGGAGGAAGAGGAGAAGGAAAAGAAGAACATGAACGATAAGGAGGAGGAAGACAAGAAAGTAGATGAGAAGAAGAATAAGAAGGATATGGAGGAGGCAGAGTTGAAGGAGTAGAAGAAAAAATAGATATAAGGAGGATTAAGTGGAGAAGAAGAAGAACAACAACAAAAATAATGATAAGGTGGAGGAGAAAAAGAAGACGAATAATACGAAGATAAAGGAGGAAGAAGAGAAGAAAAAGAAGAAGAAGATTCCTTCAGGATACTAAAGGAAAGTAAACCAATCTCCTCCATTCATTAATAAAACCAAACCATTCAATATAATACCGGATGATATATGATAAGATGAGAGCAAACAGTTTTCTTCACACAGTTTGCGCAACCGTCATAAAAGTAGAAAGATTCTCGGAAGTAAAAGGCGAAAACTACTCATAATTTCATCACAAATATGTTAATGAACACAGGACGGAAATTCCGCCTCTCAAGGAACTTTCAGTGTGGTGATGACTCAATACGGTACATGTTGTTATTCAATATCTTGGTGACATTTTTTGAAACAAAAATTTCCTTGATTAAGTTGATTTTTCCAGATTTTACGACAAAGTTTTCCGTTTGATTGGGGATAATTGAAAACTGATGACACTAGTAATATTTACCTTGAATGATTCAGTCTTTTTAAGAATAGAAAACATTTCTTATTTTTGTTTCATAAAACAGTTAATCAACTTCTCAGTTTTTTCAAGATATTATTCGATCTTGTTCAAGTTAATATCCAGTTCTTTGCTCAATTTGGTATCAAGTACTTTTCAAATTTTGTATTTAGCTCTTTTCTCTAGCTATTATAAAAATTCCCTCTCTCAATCTGTGAGTTTCTCAAGTTTGATTCAGTACTTGCTTGATTCTTTTGATTGTTTGAGTCTTTCCTCATGTTCGTATTCAGTTCTCTCCTCAAGTTCTTATGGAATAAGTTCACTTGTGACGCTATAATAAGTTATTTTCTCAATTGATTCTTCCCTCATATTTTTATCCAGTTATTTTCTCAATTTGTCATCAAAATAAGTTTCTCTTTAAAGCTTGTAATCAGTTATTTTCTCAATCTGTTATCAAAATTAGTTCCTCTTTAGAGCTTGTAATCAGTTATTTGAAGTTTCAAATCAAAGTTATTATTAAAAGTTTGAATCAGTTCTTATATGAAGTTTCAATTCATTGCTTCTCTCTAGATTATTTGAAAAATCAACAAAAGAAAATTTAATTCTGTAAAAGTTTACAATCTAACTCCTTCTCATTTTGATCCAAACACATTTTCAAGTTCTAACTTTCCTTCTAATCTTAATCAATCATAATAGATTCTCAAATTCTAAGTTTTTGTTTAGTTTTATTTTTAATTTTGCGGATGAATCAGTTGTTTACAAATTGGGAAACAAGCATAGACTTTTTTCCAAATATCGGGACATTTTTTCCAAAAATCGGGACATTTTAAATTATTTTCATAATATTTCATAAGAGATTCTCAAATTCTAAGTTTTTGTTTAGTTTTATTTTCAATTTTGCGGATGAATCAGTTGTTTACAAATTGGGAAACAAGCATAGACATTTTTTTTCAAAAATCGGGACTTTTTCCAAAAATCGGGACATTTTGTGTTTGGAGTCTCTCAACAATCATTCGCCATCCGCCAAATTGAATAATTCTACTATAGGCTTATTTCTAAAGTATTCAATGCGTTCTTTCAGTCTGATTAAAAAGAGTGTGAATAGAAAAATCAATTTTTTCTAAGGTCTAGAAAAATCTATTTCTGTGAAGCAGCGTTCCCTCAAACATGTTAGCATTCCGCACTTTTCTTCTCACATTGAGTCGTCTAACCAGTTCAACAAGTTACTCCCGCAAAGATATTGTTGATTTCTGTGTTTGGCCGCGCTTTTTGTGGCAGCAGTAGGCGTTGCGGATTATTTATTAGCTGTGATTAAGCTGGGGAAAGCCGAGAATAATAATAGTTGGACTTGAGAGAAGCCTGAACTACACTGGCATGAAGGCTACGACCTCGGATCACAGCGGTGACAGTGCATTTTCAAGTCGGAACATTTTTTAACAGGCAAATAATGACCCGACAAACTCAAGGAGAAAGCTAGCTATCAGATTATCGTAAACGTAAATCGGAGAACTAAACTCAAATAATCGAACATTTGGAGGAGGAGAGGAAAGAACAAGAAGGATAAAGAGGAGAAAGGAGGAGGAGGAAGAGAGAAGAAGAACGAGAAGGATATGGAGAGTCAGAGGAAAAGGAGAAGAAAAAGAACGAGAAGGATAAGGAGGAGAAAAAGAACAAGAAGGATAAGGAGAAAGAGGAAGAGAAGAACAAGAAGGATAAAGAGGAGAAAGCCATGATGGAAGAGGAGAAGAAGGAGGAGGAAGAGGAGATGGGGAAGAATAACAAGAAAGATTAAGAGGGGTAAGAGGAAAAGGAGGAGAAAAAGAACGAGAAGGATAAAGAGAAGGAGGAAGAGAAGAAGAAGAAAGGAGGAAATAGTCATATTGGAAGAGGAGAAGATGGATGAGGAAGTGGAGGAGGGGAAGAAGAAGAACAAGAATAAGGAGGAGAAGGAGAAGAAGAAGAAGAAGAACAAGAACAAGAAGCATAAGGAGGAGAAGGAGAAGGAGGATAAGGAGATGTAACAGGAAAAGGAGGAGAAAAAGTACAAGAACAAGAAGGATAATGAGAAAGAAGAAGAAGAACAAGATGCATAAGGAGGAAGAGAAGAAGAAGGACAAGAAGTATAAGGAGTAGAAGGAGAAGAAGTATAAGGAGGAGTAAGAAGAAAAGAAGGAGAAAAAGAAGAACAAGAAGCACAAGGAGGAGAAGAGAGAGGAAGAGGAGAGTTATCGTGAACGTAAATAGAAAAACCAAACTCAAATAATCAAACATTATCTAGAAAAGAAATATTTAAAAAAGAATTACAGTTTTTGATACAGTGTCTGAATCCATTTAACTCAGTGTCAGAATTCATTCACACATTCAGGATCCATTTACGTTTTGTGTAAACGTAATTGAAAAACTAAACTTAAATAAGCAAACATTACCGTAACTAAAGAGAAGAAATATTATTAGATAGAATAGAATAGCTGTCAGAATCTATTCACACATTCAGAATCCATTTACGTTTAGTTACATTTTCATTATTTAGTGTGAATGTAGGCTAAATCTATTCACACATTCAGAGTCCATTTACGTTTACAGTTACGTTACATTTAGTGTGAACGCAGTGCTTCTTTCACCATCCGCTGAATTAAAAAAATCCACTATACCTACACAATTAAGAACTTTATAGTCGCCTTCAAAATTTATTCAAATTGGAATGTCATCTTCCAAGATTTCAAAACTCTCTTAGTTTCCATGTTTTAGTAATGTTGGCCTTAACAATAAAACGATTTGAATTGATTCGATTCTTGCAATCCTGCTTTTTTCATGGCTGCTAGTTATCTCAGAGCTTACAAGGAAGGCGCGCCGATTCTCCCGTTTTTGTAAGTAAAATGTTTGCCGAGCATTGTTCAGGTTATTTAATCATCCGGCCTGATTTCCGTTGTTTGAAAACCAGGAAACAGAATAATAAAGTGTCTGTCACTGCCAGTCTGATTCCTTGACTGTGATTTCAGCCTCGATTCAAATTTGGATGAAATTTCACAAAATGTCAATGCGATTACTGTCGTTTGTCTGTTGGACCGTTACTACTATAAAAGACAACTTATTTAATTTAAGTAGTTAATTTGATAATTTGTCTATGCTACAATGCTAATCGGAAGCGCTGTAACAATGATTAATGAACGAAAATTAAGGTGAACGAAGAAGCTTAATTCATTAAAAAAGTCTTATCGGAATAGGAGGAGGAGGAGGAGGAGAAGAAGGATAAGGAGAAGAAGGCGGAGGAGAAGAAGAAGAAGGAGAACAAGAAGCATAAGGAGGAGGCGAAGGAGAAGAAGGAGGAGGAGGAGAAGGAGACGAAGAAGAACGAGAAGAACAAGGAGTAGGAAGAGGAGAAGAGGAGAAGAAGAACAAGAAGGATGAGGAGGAGGAAGAGGAAAACGAGAAGAAGGAGGAGAGAAAGAAGCATAAGGAGGAGGAAGAGGAGAAGATTAAGGATAAGGAGGAGAAGGAGACGAAGAAGAACAATAAGAATAAGGAGTAGGAAGAGGAGAAGGAGGGAGAAGAAGGATGAGGAGGAGGAAGAAGAAAACGAGAAGCAGGAGAAAAAGAAGCATAAAGAGGAGGAAGAAGGAGGAGAAGAAGAACAAGAAGCATAAGGAGGTGAAAGAGAAGGAGGAGAACAAGAACAAGAATCGTAAGGAGGTGAAAGAGAAGGAGGAGAAGAAGAGCAAGAAGCATAAGGAGTGTGAAGAGGAGGAGAAAAACCAGTAGGATAAAGAGGAGGAGGAGACGAAGAAAAACAAGAAGCATAAGGAGTAGGAAGAGGAGAAGGAGAAGAAAAATAACAAGAATGATAAGGAGGAGTAAGAGGAAAAGGAGAAGAACAAGAAGCATAAGGAGAAGAAAGAGAAGAAGAACAAGGAGGAGAAAGAGAAGTAGGATGAGGAGGAGTAAGATGAAAAGGAGGAGAACAAGAAGAACAAGAAGCATCAGGAGCAGAAGCATTAGGAGGTGACCGACAAGGAGGCGACGAAGCACAATAAGGATAAGGTAGAGGAGAAAAAGAAGGCGAATAAAAAGAAGAATAGGACAAAGAAGAAGAAGAAGAATAAGGAGCAGGAGAAGAATAAGAAGGAGGAGGAAGAGGAGTCTTATTGATAATTTATTGGATGCGTGTTTTCAACTTTGATTTGAATGGTCTTTAGATTAAAAGCTCAAGATTAGCTTTTAGATTAAGCTTAAAATCTTCATATTGAAAGCTTAGGCCTACTGATAATGGGCTTATGATTACGATTATCGAATTGAAATTGACACAGAAAAAATTTAATTGAAGAAGTTAATATTTCGGTGTAAAGTGAATCAAAAGAAAGAAATTGATTCTTGAAAAAAATTGATTCTGATCGAAAGAAATTTATTCATCAATAAGGTTGAATTTATAACCATAAACTTATTCATTGGGTTGTGAACTATCCATTCTTTTTTCTACTTGAAAGTATTTTTGAAGCCAGTGTAACTTATTCATCGTCAAAGATCGTTTTTGGTCATGATTATTTTTGTAATGAGCTTTCTAACATGAGTAACGGTTCACTTGAATGCCTCATTGATTCTTAAACATTTGAACATCACTCCTCAAGAATTTGACTCCTAAAAACTGGATCAGAACTGTCATCAAGTCTTGATTGTCATTTGTGCAATCAACCTTCTAAATTTGAATACAATGCGTTAGTTTGGCAATCTTATGATCCAATGTCATCAAGAGTGTACTGTGTTGGTGACATAACCCATGCAATAGATATAGCCTACTTACAGGCTATTCTTATTCAGTATACTATTAATAACCCGTGTATGTTATATTTATGTCCACTACATGTATGTATATAGATACAATGTAGTATGCTATCTTAATATCTAGAAGCGTCGTCTACCGATTCTATTTCATTCAATAACGGATTGCTTGAATATAAATGAATAGCATAAATAAATAGTATTAGTATAAGTAAATAATATAAAATGCCTACTTGTTTGATTTTTTATGAGGGTGATGCTCACATGAGCTGTATAGACTTGTGCGTGGGTAATGGAAGGGGTGCTGAATGATTTATACTTGTATCAATAAATGAATTGAATTATTGTAGGCTACACCTACTTTTGGTAGGGGGGGGGGGCAGAATCATCCAACAATAAGACCAGCAACGCAACGTTTAAACGTTCTTAGTTCAGTCGTTGTTGAAAAATCTGCAAAAACGCAAGGAAAACTGCAAAAAACGTCGATTTCTAGTGTAATTTTGGGAGAATCTCAAACATCTTTTAAGAGATTATTTTTGGACCTTAAACGAACCTAAGTACCAAATTGTAACACTTTCTGCCAATTATTTCTCTAAAAAGCTGAGAAAACGCACAAAATCGCTAGAAAAACGCGATTATCGGACGTTTCTGTAGGATGTTCTGATAATCCGTTTTTAGTGCGCGTCTAGACCTAAAGGTCCAACTGAACATGTATGGCTTTTTATCGGTGGGGAGACCCTTACGGGTAGGTTCCACCTCGCCCAATTGCACAATTTTTTGTGTCGGTCACCCATCCAAGAGCAGTCTTGAATGCTTTTTGTTACTTATGCCCGGTTTTTCAGTCGTTCAATAAACTTATTGAATCAATAACTTCTTTCTTGCATTTGAAAACACATGTTTATTGATTCAATAGTGCTATTGGATCAATAAACTGTCTATTGAGCGACTGAAAAACCGGGCATTAACCACGTGATTACTTAGCAACCGCTCTCACCGAGTGAATAATTGAAGTTGTAACATATTCAATATTTTTAGAATAGATTATTCTCTATATTTATCAAGATTTTGAATCGCCGGAGACAGAGTATATAGTAAAAAAGGTCAAGGCTCATCGTAGGAGCTATGACACTAACTGAACGTAAAGTCCAGACAATTTTCGTCATTGAAATGACAGAATCATGTGACTAATGCATTGTGGACTGGAGCAGTGTGCTATCAACTAAGCCGGAAAGAATGAAACTTTCACTTGGATCCAATAACGTCCACACCTTATGCAATACAAGACGCCCCATAGGCTAGTGCCCTACTCTTGATTACACATACACTATCTACATCCGTCAGCTATTGTAACTTGACGATTTTGTTATTTCCAAACTGGATACAGTATCACACAAAAAGGCCCCTAGATATCAGATAACTTGTTAAATTATACCTATGCATATGAATAATAGAGATATACAAAACGGTTGTATGGGATTTTGACATTTAATTTGAAACCCGTAAACCCTATGGAGCAATAATACTTTAATAAAACATTTCAAAAAATACAAATCTGTATTTAAAAAAAATACAAGTCTTCATTTTTTTTAAATAACGAGAAATTTCAAATCTATCCTTCAAAGTTAACTTTAATTAGAAGACAACTAATTTACACTAGGTAGTAAACTGATGAATGAAATACATTTTGGTAGAAATACATTGGATAGAAAGATATCAAATGAGAGTGTGACAAAGTGGATAAAGAGTGAATATTTTTTTACTTTAAACTTTAAACCTAGAATTTTAATCTTAGTTGAGTGTTTTTCTTAGAACTTATTATTTTTTTTCTCTTTAACTTTGTTATACAAGCCTTTTCGTTTCAATTTCATGTTATTTTAAGGATTTCTGATGCACTCTCACCAGTGGTCACTGGTCAGTCATCTTTTTGCTGGTGATGCCTATAATAAAATATTAGATTCTGTTTTTTCTTATATGTATTCATGTATTATAATTATTATGTACATTTTATTATCATTTTGCACATATGTGTATATATGTAGGAGTGAATTGTTTGTTTTCCTTTTTTGGCAAAATAAACGGAATTGAATTGAAATTGAATTGAATACATATGGGCATTTGTACAAAATATAATTGAATTTAATCAGCGTAAAATGACGTCATTGCATTGATGTCAGATTCGTTGTATCAATTTTGTTAAATTTCAAATTTAAGGACGGTTAAATTCAATTGGATTTTCGTGCAAAAAAGCCTAAAAATTAGTTGTCATCCCATTCAATTAATTGATTGTCATTGCTGACTGCTTCATGATTACTCAGCAACCGCTACCTTCTATTAAATACCTTAATATTGTAAATAAATAAATAAATAATGGCCTTTATTGAATGAAACAGTATTACAATTTTGAAAATAAACAAGTACAATGATGAAACTTTATCGTCAGCTTATTCTCCATGGCAGAGTGCCGTCAGGAGTAATATTGTAGTGTATCGATACTTACAACAATAATCAGATTTAGTCTAAAGATAACTATTTCTTGGTCCATTCACAAACTGAGATGTTCACACTTTTGATTCCACAATTACACTATTTTGGTAGTGAAGTGGAAGCAAAAATTAATTTTAAATTGACATTTTTTGTTTTATAATAATTAATTTAAAAGCAATTGAATATTTGCAATATCTCATTTCCTTCCATCTTCATTTTCTGTTTTACCTGAATATTTTTCAAACACCATAGAATTTTATTCAGTATTATTTTTTAATTTAGATAATTTTAATTTCTGTTTTCAGATAATTTAAAAGCAATTGAATATTTGCAATATCTCATTTCCTTCCATCTTCATTTTCTGTTTTACCTGAATATTTTTCAAACACCATAGAATTTTGTTCAGTTTTTTTTTTAAATTTCAATAATTTTAATTTCTGTTTTCAGATGATGATACTGTGGATCTGTGTATTTGCGGTAACGCTACCGGTTCTTACCAACCAGCAATGCCTTACCAAAGATGACTCAAAGTCTTCAACCGACCCTCAAGCAAGGCTGGCTCTTTTCAGAGGTGAATATTTTGTTAAATTTAGTAGAATTTGATATTTTATTATAAAGAATTAAATAAAAGAAGAATTATTGAGATTGTTGAATGGCTTTTCCTAAATGGCAAATGTACATGAAGATTTATGTTATGTTATGTTATCTTTCCCCAATTCTTCTACAGAGTGGCGCACATAAAAGTTGCCCCATGAATAACATGCAACACAATTGAAATATAATAATCAACATAATTAACATGAGTTTATTTACGACATATAATTACATTAATAATATTAATTTCAGTTACACTTTAATATTTCATTTAATTACACTGATAAAATAAAACCGATTTTTAAAAAAATAAGAAAATTTAACACGAAGTTACATTATTTTCATACACAGTTTTTAAAATCAGTTTATTTTCCACTTTTCATACCTTAATTTATGTAAAAATTTGGAACTCGCAAGTGTAAGGGGTCGATTAAATGTGGCGAGTTTACTAGCTACAGTACTATCTGGCTTTTTGGGAAGGCCGCCGTAGCATCGACAAACGTTAGGGTCGACTCGTTTTTAAAATCAGTTTAGTAATTACTCGTACGAGTAATTAACAATTTAAAAACTTATCACGCTGTGATTACATTGGACTCGCATCCAATGTAACCACAGCTTTATTGTCATTTTTATTATTGAGTGAATGAAATCATGATTGACTAGGAAATTAATTTTCAAACAATAGTGGATCATCATCAAGTTTTCATGGCAATTTAAATACACTTATTTGCAAGTTTTATTACTCTTGAGTTTTTAATTTGCTGTTCGAACTCAGAGAAAAGCAACAAGCTCATTTCATGCTAATTCATGAATTCAATTCATGCATTTCAAGCTCAACAAGCTAATCTCTTGAAGCTAATACTACGAAGTACAGTTCGAATAAAACTAGTTGTCCCTTGGCCTGGTGCTCAAGAACCACTCAATAAAAACGTTTTTGTCAGAAAGTCCGATGTCTGAACAGCTGACCATTTGATTCAATGATGCTAACATTGAATCAAATGGTCAGCTGTTCGGACATAAGACTCTCTGACAAAAACGTTTCTAGTGAGTGGTTCTTGAGCACCAGGCCAAGGGACAACTAGTTTTATTCGAACTATAGTTACCTATCTTCTTTTAAATGAAGTTAAATTTTTTCATTCAATCGATTACACGTTTTTATTACTCTCTCTAGTGGTATAAATCCTGATTATATAAAAATAACTAACAGCATTTATTATTCTCTTAAAAAGCAAATTGCCAAATTGCTCATTTGCGCTCCACCTGAAAATATTGACAGTTTATTCACTGTCATCGGCTAACTGATTCCAACTATTCAATTATATTGTGGAATCTCTCTGATTGATGTTTGATAATAATATGACATACAACTATTGCAGTGTAATACCGGCCATAGGTTGATGATTTTGTGAAATTGAAAGCGGTGTTGTCATATTGATCAATTTCGGTTTCAGGCCAGCAAGAGTTCAGTTTGGCAATGTTGCAAACTGTAAACCACATGTATCCGGGACAGAACATCTTTTTCTCGCCTCACAGCATCTATCAGGCAATGCTGCTATCTTACTTTGTAGCCGCCAACCACACTGAGGCTTCTATCAAGAAGGCTATCTTCCTTCCTAAACAACAGGTAAATTGATAAGATATAGGACTAATGCCGGGTTTCACCAAGACTGGTCAAATATTTAACGATGTTCAAACGCATCAACAGGTGGAAAGGTTATAATCACACTATGTGAAAATTCAACCGTCAATTTTTAAGTTGCCGCAGAAAATTGATCTGTGTACATTGGTGCATTGCTATACACATTTAGCATTTTATCCGGCTGTTTATGTTTCCAATCACTTGAAATTCATTATAAAAGATCAGCTGGAGTTTCCGTTCCTTTGCAAAAAAATTTTACCGTGTGTGCCATGGCCTTTTTTTGAACATGGTCAAATTCTATTTGACCAAGGTTGGTGGAACCCAGCATAGGGCTCTACAGAGTGTTCAATAATCAACAAAACAAAAATATACTCGCTTCGCTCATATTTTGTATCTCACTCGTGGTTTGAAGGCTCTCATAATACAACCATTGCATAAACTACTATTACTCATAGATGTATAATACATATATACTCCTGCTAGCAAACAAATTCTAATTGAATTTAGCAAGCAGTATCTTATTTTGGATAATATTAGTTATTTTATAAAAGACAATACATTATTTCGCTTTATTACTCTGTATATTCATAATGTTTTATAAAATACTTGTATGCCTATAAACATAATGTATATTTCATGTACTTGTAATATTGTTTTTCCAAAATAAAGAATTATAGCAGGATTCTTTTAACTTGTCATAAAACAGCTGATTTAACATTAGTAAACGAGCGTACATCAATCAGCTGTTTTCTGACAATTTAAAAGAATCCTGCTTTACTTGATTTGATTATTTGGTATATGTATTATAAATATTTACATTGATTTACACATATTATACATATAGGATACACTATTATTATTATATGTATAACTTACTAACTTTGTAGAACTATATAAATATAAACTAACTTCAACTGAAATCGCCTGTTCTACTAGCCTTCTAATTTTTTATGAAACAGGTCCCAGTTCTAGTATTTAAGGTGGGTTTTCGTTACTGCGACAAAAAGACAATGCAATTGATGAAAATTCCCCACTATAAATAGTTGGGATTTTCATCAATTCGCATCTGGCAACGCTGGGTCGGGTTTCGCTGCGGCACTTTGTCGCAGTGTCGAAAACCATCCGAGACCCGTCTTTTTATGAAACAGGTCCCAGTTCTCGTATTTACGGTGGGTTTTCGTTACTGCGACAAAGTGACAATGCAATTGATGAAAAATCCCCACTATAAATAGTTGGGAGTTCTCATCAATTGCATCTGGCAACGCTGGGTCGGGCTCCGCTGCGGCACTTTGTCGCAGTATCGAAAACTTACCTAAGAGAACTCTTTTCAGATTATTTCACACAAATTGAATGATTTCCCTTCCAGGATAAACTGAGCACCATGCAAGCGTACCGTCTAGAAAAGTTCTTCCAGAGTATGCGCGCCGTGAACGGCTCCGAGTCTTACGAGCTGCGCAGCGCCAACCGGCTGTTCGTGTCGCCCCAGCAGAAGGTCAAGGACTGCATGACGGAGCTGTTCAAGGACGAAGTGCAGACGCTCGACTTTGCCAAGTCAGCGGAAGCGGCGCAGACGATCAACAAGTGGGTGGCCAACCAGACCAAAGGCAACATCAATGAGTTGGTGCCCGAAGGCAGTATCAGCGAGAATACGCAGGTTATCCTGGTGAGTTGAAAAACAGGACTAGTATTGCATACAGATACTGTATAATCACAGTGTGGTCATTGGTGTGAAAAGGTCCATAACAGTGTGTTGTACAGAGAGTGTATTCGCTGTGATCATCTACGGTGCTGCGCTCTGGCAGATAATCATATGCATCCTTCCGGGAAATTTAACATGTCTTTAATACTTTTGCCATTTTTTTTAAATTTTATATGAGATTACAGGCAAACATGAAGCTATCCACTCAAATCAAATCAAATCATTTATTCATCCTTGAAACAAAATAATAACATAAATGAAACTTAAAAAGCATAAAAATTACAACTAAAAAATAATAGAATTAATAATATAAGATGAAACTTAAAGTATAAAAATTACAACTGAAAAATAAAAAATTAATAATATAATACTTGAAAGAATAAAATAGTTTTTTTTTTGTAGTAAATGGAAGAGCTTACATGGGCAAAATTTGCCTGTGCGTAAGCTCGAGTTGAGTTGTTAATTAAATAACATTAAAGAGATTTGAAGGATTTCGAATAAAGTAATGAAACAAAAAGAAGAAAAAAAATAAAGAAAAATACTAATGATAAAATGAAGATAACTATAGCAATAAGAAAAACGGCGAAGTAAATGTAAATTATTATTTTGAAGTTGTAGAAGAGAACAGAACTTATTTGAATGAGATGAAAGCCTGTTCTGAGCAACCAGAAGGAAAGGACGACGCGGGGGGCAAGTCAACAAAATCATTTTTACTCATTTTACTCATTTGTCAAGCTTATTTCAAGAGAAACAACGTCAAAAATAACATTTTTGACATTAAAAATGGTCTCTCTACTCTTGATATTGCTCTAATTGAAATGATGAAAAACTAACACTGGCAAAGGCAAATTGTAGGTTGGAAATGTATCACTCTTCACTCAACATACATATGATTCGCGCATAATATCATCTCAATGCAAATATTGTGGGAATTGGCAATAGTATGGCTGGATTTGACTGAGCTAACCAATCAAAAGTGTGACATCAAATGGCCACACTGTGATTATACAGTCTCTGTAGTATTGCGTTGTAAGGTCATGATAATTACGAAGATTAACCCCATCATTTTCTAGGGCACCTGATTAAAAATTTATTTATTTATTCATTTATTAACACGCAAATCATGACAACATGATTTGGGAAAAACAACAGGCTTGGCCCAAAACTGCATCTCTCGCGAATTATGTTATTAATAGCCAAATGTAGTCTAAAATTCGTGAGCAGTGAGCAGTTCTGTGCATTGTTAAGCTTTTGCTGAGGAAATTGAAAATTCTATTAAATTTGAAACGTAATACCTCATTTTCTATTACAGACAAATGCAGCCTACTTCAAGGGACTGTGGAAGTCGAAGTTCTTGAAATCCAACTCCCGTAAAGAGATCTTCTACATTAGCAGTTCTAAAAACGCTTTCGTTACCATGATGAGGCAGAAGGGAACATTCAACCATGGTGAGTCCTATTTAAACTCGTTCATACTGTCAACTCTTGAATTAATAATTTAGAAAAACGTTGCTGATTATAAACTGAAGATAATTTCTTATGAATTTATATACTCATTATTCATATAGTTTTTTAGTGAAGATTTCCCGACTGCCTAAAAACAGTCGTCATCTCTCATTACCCACGCACAAGCCTAGAGCTCATCTGGGCATCACTCTCAAAAAAATTCCCGTATATTAGTTATCATTCACTCTAAATATTGATCGGGATTATCAATAAAATTAATCAGCCGTTTAAATAAAACTGTTAACTAAAATAAATAATACTAAATAAATAAATAGCTATCAACACTAATCTGTGAGTAGATTTCACTATCAAAGTAAAATTATTTTTCAAGTATAATAATTTTGAACAAGTGAAAAAAGAAGATGGATCCACATCAAGTAATAAATAGTAGTTTATTCAGTTAGATTAAATTTGTTATCTAAATAAAATTGGACAACAGAAACATTGTTGACCGTATTCTTCATGAGTTTATTTAATTATGTTTTGAGTACAGTATGGGTTTATTCATTGTCCGTTTCATTACAAAAATGAATACTGTATTCTGTTATTTAGGAATTCATGTACTCATTATTCAGGTCTGGTGACTACCGGTCATGGATAGAAGATACTGAATTCTTTAGTAGAAGATCTTCTTTATTGTAGTTGTAATTTTTTACTATACTCGTTCTTCTCTTTAGTACAAGATTTTCCATTTTATAGTACAGTCATGTTACTCGTCGATTTACTTTTCAGTCTTTATTCTATGTGTTTATAATTTGCTAAAACATTTACTGCAAGGTTGTGAAAAAATTAAAGATTCTTACGTCAAACGAAATCTAGTAAAAAAGTACAAAATATTATTCCTTTCAAAACTTTGCTATATTCACTTCTGCTACTTAATTTGAAAGAGAAATTGTGGAATTGATCTGTTTTATATTCCTGTATAGTTGATTGTACATGCAAATAAATAGATAAATCATTCACTTATCATTATATGAATAATAATCTTAATTAGAACTGTTTAGTTCATTTAATGAATAAAGTCTAGTACTTAATGACATTATGGTCTGTCATTGGTGTATTTAAAATGGAAATTGCCACTCTATTTATCATTTTTCAAACTCTTCATGAAAGACACTCCGTTGTTGAAATGAATCAAATAAAATATCCAATAATTTGGGAAATACCACAGTAGAGTTGCGTTTCTTTTGTGGAGTACCTTCCATTCAAATTATTATAGTAATTACCATTGTCACGCATTATCTTCACAACAGATAATTGCATTTGAAATTGAGTTTGTTTGTACTGAGCTGTCAAATTTTTGACAGTTGAAATGACAGTTACTGGCCCTGTTTAGACTATGTCCTTCCTCAGTATGTATTGCCTCAAAACAAACACTTCAAATTTCCGCTTATTTGAGAATTATAAAATGTTTTTATGAAAAATTATTATGGAAACTATACTTCCTCTTGTCATACAAAGAAATATTGGGAACTATACTTTCTCTTATCATTCAGGGAAATATTGGGGAAATGCTATTCTAATATTATTACTTCATGATGATACTCTCGTACTGTAGTCTTTTATTTTAATTTCAAGTGATGAAAATATGCAGAACGTTGTTCTTTTACCACATATTTATTGTTGTCATTTTGATAGGTGCTAAAATGAAACACAACCATTGTATTATTTACTACTTTTTATATTTATTTATATATCTACTACTTTTTGGCCAAATCATTTGAACAAACCTATCTCATTTTAACAGTTCTACTTTACTCTATTTCTTATCAGTATATTTCTTTCTCAGTAACTTTCTAATAAGTTATTAAAAAAGTAAAAAGAAGAACCCCTGAAGAATTTTATTCTCTTTCCAATGACACTTCAAACGTAATTTTCTGTCCAAAAATAACGGCGCTACATGTTTCAAAAGATTACATTGATCTTATGGGACCATTTCCAATATGGCTGACTACTACTGCCTACTCTTATATATTTAACATATATTTGTCAGAAAATTACGATTTTATCTGATATCATTGATATGAATGTAATTAGGTTTTTGTTTTCTTGTGTTCTATTTTGTTTTGTTTCAACGTTTGCAAAATATTACTTTGTTATTTGTTTCTTTCGATTAGTCTAAGATGATTTTATATTATTTGATTTACTAGATATTAATAGATGATGGCAGCTAAATTTTTTTGTTCTATATCTTTAACCAATTTGCTGTATTCCTTTATTTTTTGTAAGATTAATTCTCGGTTTCTCAGTCGTTCAATAAACAGTTTATGGATCCAATAGCAGTATTGAATCAATAACTATGTGTTTTCATATGTAATCAAATTTTTATTGATTCAATAGTTTATTGAGAAACCAGGCATAAGCTCCGTTAATGATAAGACGAGCCAATCCTCCCCATAAGCTTTGCCTAAGGCTAGGCGTACACCGGTTAGTCAAGACAAGGCAAGACGAGATTAGTTACGTTTAGTCACAGTACTTCACATAGTCATTGCATCGGTGTGTGCTGCTTCATAAGCAGCTATGTGAATTACTGTTACTAAACGTGACTAATCTCGTCTTGCCTTGTCTTGACTAACCGGTGTACGCCTAGCCTAATGGCTGGGTTTCACCAGTCAGTGTGCATTGGACTACTTGTTTGTATAGAGTAGGCGATCTTATGATCCACCTTCCTCCAGTAACCTGAACGTCTACTGGAATCGTGAAACCCAGTCATAATGAGGAATGCACTCGATATTTTATTTCTCTATTTTTTGTATGAGTTGTACTATGAAGTGAATGAAATATTTTATTTGATGATGAATTTTAATGTATTTCTGATGAATTAATCTTTTTTTTGCAGCTGTTTCAGAGCAGCTCGGTGCTCACATCCTAGAAATGCCGTACAAAGGTGATGACGTCAGCATGTTTGTGCTGCTGCCTCCGTTCGCAAGTCCCAACGGCATCACCAACATCCTCAAGCGGCTCACGCTCAAAACCCTGCATGAGATCATCGATGAGGACTCCATGATTCCACGCGCTGTCGAGGTCTCCATTCCCAAGTTCTCTGTTGAAAAGTCCATCGAGCTTGTTCAGGTTTGTCATCTTCCCACTAAAGTATTCTCACTACACCTTTTCCAGTTGTATTTGAGAAAGTATCAATTGTAATTGAGAAAACATCAGTTGTAAATGAGAATGGTCAATTGTATTAGAGAAGATATCACATGTAATTGAGAATGGTGAATAAATCATTTGTAATTGAGAAGATGTCAGTTGTAATTGTTACATTAAAGAAAGTGTTTTTCATTTTCAATTCAAACCAGCTGACCTTTTTCACGTTTTCAACTTCTCATTTACATGTGACGTTTTCTCATTTACAATTCACCATTCTCAATTACATGTGATATCTTCTCAAATACAATTGACCGTTCTCATTTACAACTGATGTTTTCTCTATTACAAATGACCGTTCTCAATTACAATTGATACTTTCTCAAATACAACTGGAAAAGGTGTAGTATTCATAAAACCTTATGACGTATGGTTCTGACGTTGTAGTTAGATTGCATACAGGGTGTTTCTAAAATAGACCGACAAACTTTGTGAGCGGTTTCCTGACATTGAAATTAAGAAAACATTATTATTCCAGAGACATAAATTATTTCATACAAGTAATATTCAATTCAATCACAACATTTGAGGGTTAAGTGTAAGAGAGGGCCGACTGCGCCTAACTTCGCCCTCCCAGGTTCAAATAAAGGCAGTCATTCAATTCAATTCAACATTATATTCACATCTTATATTTTCCATATTTCATCTATTTACGTTCAATATTATATTTTATAGCACTACATATTATTATCTCATTCTCTTTTGGAAAGGAATGCTTTTGGAAAGAGGATCAAATTAAAATTATCTTTGATTCTTTTCTCTTGAAGAGACAACTGAAGTGTTCTTAAACATCGTAGCTTTGATTTTATGAGTTACTGGAATATTTTAGCTGAATATTTATCATAAACGATGGGTTTGAAAACAGGCATTTTTACATTTGATTCAATGATAACCAAGCTTCAATCCCCCCAGGTTGTTTCTCTGTCTCTCACTTGAGCGCGCTGATGTTTGGGAGCTACTTCTCAATTGAGTACATAATATTAATTAGTTGAACAAAAATCCAAATGATGCTACAAATCATCACCGTATCTTATAATCTAATCTTTTCAAGTTATTTACCATGATCCAGTGTTTGCAGTCGCAGAAGATTTCCGAGTATCTTGTAGAATTATTTATAACATTATTTATGTAGTATATATTTGGACCTTTTTGTTCTATCAATTGACAAGTTTAATCATTACTGCATCAACAACTATAAAATAAAAAATACAAATAAAATAAAATAAAATAAAAATAAAAATAAAATAAAATAAAATATAAATAAAAATAAAATGTGAAATAAAATAAAATAAAAATAAAATAAAATAAAAATAAAAATAAAATAAAATAAAATAAAAAATAAAATAAAATAAAATAAAATAAAAATAAAATAAAATAAAATAAAATAAAATAAAATAAAATAAAATAAAAATAAAATAAAATAAAATAAATAAAATAAAATAAAAATAAAATAAAAATAAAATAAAATAAAAATAAAAATAAAAATAAAATAAAATAAAAAAAAAAAATAAAATAAAAATGAATAAAAATAAAATAAAATTGAAATAAAATAAAAAAAATATATCAAATTCACAACATCTTTGTGCAACTTGCAGGTGCTCAACTCATTCGGCATCGACATGTTCGAGGATACGGCCGACTTCTCGTCACTGACCGAGCCGGGAGCACCAGCCGTCAAGTTCAGCGACGCCGTTCACAAGGCCAAGGTCGAGATCGACGAAGACGGAACAACGGCCGCCGCCGCCACCGCCATCCTCTCCTTCCGGTCGTCGCGACCCCTCGACCCCGCCCAGTTCATCTGCAACCATCCCTTCGTCTACATCATCTACGACAAGGTGGCTCAGGTAGTGCTGTTCACCGGTGTGTACAGTACACCGGAAGGTAGCAGTGACGCCTGAAAAGTGACCTAACCTAACTTAAATCTACATGAACCGTGATTTGCTTCTAATTTATCATCTATGACTAAAGTATTCGCTGTGAGCATCTACGGTGTTCCAATCTGTGTGTACAGTACACCGGAAGGTAGCAGTGACGCCTGAAAAGTGACCTAACCTAACTTGAAACCTAACTTAACCTAAAAGTGACCCAAATCTACATGTACCGTGATTTTTTCATTTTTATCATTTTTTCATTTTTATCATCTATGACTAAAGTATTCGCTGTGAGCATCTACGGTGTTCCAATCTGTGTGTACAGTACACCGGAAGGTAGCAGTGCAAAACCTAAACTTAAAAGACTTAACCTAAATGACCCAAATCTACATGATACCGTGATTTTTTCTAATTATCATCTATGACTAAAGTATTCGCTGTGATTCTACGGTGTTCCAATCTGTGTGTACAGTACACATGGGAAGGATGGTGAGAAAAGTGACCTAACCTAACTTAAATAACTTAATGAAAAATGACTACATCAAATCTATTTCTACCGTGATTTTTATTATCTATGACTAAGGTATTCGCTGTGAGCATCTACGGTGTTTGCCGGATTTGCCTGTGTGTACATTACCATGGAAGGATAGCAGTTTACAATGAAATTGAAATAAATTCCTGTCGCTATTTTCCTACTTAATGATTGTGGAATTATAATTAAAATGAAAAATCTACATGTACCGTGATTTTTTCATTTTTATCATCTATGACTAAAGTATTCGCTGTGAGCATCTACGGTGTTCCAATCTGCCGGATTTTTTGTGCGAAAAATTTTGTACATTTAACATGGGAAAGGATAGGCTAAGTCAGTTTATAATTGAAATAGAATTCCCTGTCGCTATTTTTCCTACTTAATGATTGTGGAATTATATTTAGAATGATAAAATGAGCTAATCGTATGTTCTTAAACACTATTTTTTCTAATTTATCTTCTATGACTAAAGTATTCATTATTGAGTTATGAGTTCTAATACTTTTTGAATTTATGATTCATGTACACTGATAAGTCTGTTTTTAATTACGGATAATGAGCTAAGGTGAGCTGAATTCATTTTGACCTATTAATGAAAATACACTGATTTTTCATTTTTATCTTCTATGACTAAAGTATTCGCTGTGAGCTTCTACGGTGTTGTGCTCTGGCGGATTTTTTGTGCAAAACGTTTTTTACATACAACATGGGAAAGGATAGGCTTAAGTACATAAAAATCAGTTTATAATTGAAATAGAATTCCCTGTCGCTATTTTTCCTACTTAATGATTGTGGAATTATATTTAGAATGATAAAATGAGCTCATCGCATGTTCTTAAACATTATTATAATCTTTAATTCAAGTTTTAAAATCAACTTTGAAGGTTATGTTTCATGCTGATTGAGCAGACGATGAGAGTTTATTCACAGCTGAGTTCATTCTCATTGGTTATTATTTCAAAATGCATCATGGGCGCGGAACTTCAAATCAATCATATGCTTTTCAACTGGATTTTTCACTCGATTAATTCAAAACTGAGATCCGATTTCTTTGTTGAATCAATTTACGTTTGGAAATATGGAAGGAATAGAAGACGCAATTACTATTATGAACGGTATTTATACAATTAGGAATGCGACAATACTTTAAATGCATTGTAAATGCTTATGCCCTATCCTTTCCCATGTAAATGTACAGAATTTTTCGCACAAAAGCAAATACTGTTGGCCTACTGGATTGGAGTGTCTATACTGAGACAGTCTATACTGGAGGGAAGCAGCCATTCTTGAAACCTAACCTAACCTAAATTGAATCTACTTCAATAAAATGAACCATGATTTTTCTACTTTATCATCTATGACAGTGTTCTTCAAAATATACTGTACAGTAATGTAAACCTTGTCTTCTAGGGCAAGGTGGCTCAGATGGTGCTATTCACCGGTGTGTACAGCACACTGGAGGGTAGCAGTGATGCTTGAAAACTAACCTAACTTGAATCTTGACTTGAAACTTAACTTGAAACATGAGTTTTTATGTTTTTCTACTCTATTATCTATGACTTAACAGTGTACTGGTGTCTATAGGACACTGGAGGAAAGCAGTCATGCTTGAAACCTAACCTAACTTAACTGGAATCTACTTGAATCATGAACTATGTTTTTCTCTATATTTTATCAACTATGCAGCCTATAGAACAAACTTACTCTATTGAAATATTATTATAGTTATTTATTTGAAAAATAACAAGTAAAAGCATTGAGAACAAACGTAGTCTATCACTATTCTCTATCAATTTTTAACTGATGTCTTAACTGTGCTTCAAAAACATCTTAACATGATCAGTAATTTATTTATTTTGCTAATTTATTAACAAACATCAGTACGGTACCGTATAGAAAACACCACGATGTTATGTATAAGCATTAAATTTTGCAATAAATATATGTTTTTGAAAAATACACAGACTAATAAGAGTTTCAAAGCTTAATTTTTGGGTGTTTTATTAGTCTAGATTGGTCACGTTTTCATATTTTGAAAATTACAGTTCACTCCCGGTTATCCGAGCACTGGTTAACCGAGCCTGTCATTCAAAAATAACGGCCAATATAAAGGTCTCAATAGCGAGGGTACAGGTTATCTCAGAAGACAATCAAATACTTTTTTAAGAAATAATCTATGTTTCTACTTGCTTACAGGTCTGTAATTGTGATTATTACATATTTTTGCTTCTAAACCAGATTTGTAACCTTTCACGGGGTTCTACATATTTTTTTAACTAACTCAACTGAACTTAACCTTCGTATTATCTGAGTTTTCCCGTATCCTAGGTCGTCGCGGTCCCAATTACCTCGGATAATCGGGAGTCTTCTGTATAGGTACTAAAAAATGTGTTTGTTTTTTTGTAGAAATTTTATTGACAAGTTTTGTTTTTATGTGTGGCTTTCACAATTAATTGATATTTAAAGTTAAATAAGATCAACTTATAACAGTATTAGGTTTAAATAAATTAAGTTACTCTTTTTGTTTTGAATAACACCATTTTAATAATTGTACAGAATTAATGTTTAAGCTGTGATATATTTTTTAATAATTTGTCTGTCGTAATTGTTTAGTTGGTATTTTGTTTGGTTTAGGAATTGTTGCGTTGTAAGATCTTAGTAAGGTATAAAATTAATGTTAATGCAGTATTAGTATTCACACATTATTAATATGTACTGTCAATATAGTATTAATGTATGGGCTATTGAACTGGAGATTTTTCAATAGCTGCTGGATATGATTAAGGAAAACATGATTATGTGTTTTTTACTTATACAGTATTATCATAAATCTATAAAATGTAAAGGATTCATGCAGATATGATGCAGAATTTTATAGGAAGAAAACGCAAATTACACAAATTTTTTGCTTGATAAATTATTATTATAAGTTTATAAAATACTGTATTTCGTTTTGTCTCCAATAAATGTGAATAACACTTCATCTTCCTATAAATTTTATTTAGAACTAGTGCTACTTGTTTTTATTTATTCACGAAAACCCTTGTCGATGAATTTTTGTCTATAAATAAGCAAAACCTTACGTTGAGAGAGAATTTTCAACTGAATGTTATTCTCAATATTCTTACAACAGAGCAAATCATATGCAGAGCAAAATACATATACATAATACAGAGCAAAATATTATTACAACTGACTTGCCAAACAATTCAATTCAGGTGATAATATACATGTATCTTTAAACGAACCCCGCTCATATCGTCTTATATCTTATATCCTCTGGACTATCTTATCTTGACTCCCCTGAGTTGACTCTTATAGATTATGAAATTGTCAGAAATACAACAATAGCAGCAGTCAAATCAAATCAATTTCCAAATTGATCCGAAATGCTTTTAGAATTTCTTCTGAATTGTACAGCCTATTTGAACTGTTGATTAAATATAGCTTGATTGTGCGTATGAACTTCCACATTTATAACAGGACTCACGGTTATGCTAGCCGTAGGCGCTGAGATTAAAATCTTCTACTATTATTACATAGTAGGTATTATATTATCTATTATTACATAATATTATTTGTACTGTAATAGGTGATGCAGGCTTTGTAAAGAATAAAGAGTATCAGTCCTCTCACTCTATTTTTGCCACATATATTGGAAGAAATTTCTCTCAGATCAGATACTCCTAATCGAATTTATTCAAACATTGTGGTCAAGCTTCAGAAACTAGAGGCAGTGAATTTAGAAACTTGAAACATAGATAACAGATTAGATAGATTTCCCATCGTACTTTAAAATTTGTGACCAGAAATGAAGGGGCCGATCCTAGCGACATCTCTTAGAACTCAGTGTAACTGAGAAGCGTAACTGTAAACTCGCAACTGGCGATGAGACAGAAAATGGGTGTGCGAATGAGAGTGAGTGAGCGATCGATTGAGAGAGAGACGCCAGCGTCAGCACTATCTTACCTTGCGGTATCCGAACTACGTGACTACGTGGCCAGCACGATTTGACAGCACACAAAACTGGCTCACTGTTCCCTATGCATTGAACGATCTACTACTATCTTTCTCTATGCTTAAACCTAATATTAACTAACAGCTATTTTTTGATTCAAGCATAAGATGTTGACAGGCGGATTTAGAATTTTGGCAAGTATGGATACTGTTCATGGTGAAAGTTATAAAGTAGTGGAAAATCTTCTAATGAAATATACATAGTGACGATCGTTGCATCCTGGTGTGATGATGTCTGATTTCAGTCTGATGATGTCCTACACCAGGATGAAACGATCGTCACTATGTAAGTGAAAATCAAGTTATTTCAACTTAGTGTTTTTAAAAATATAGTGTTATTTACCAGTAGAAAAATGTATGGAAATGTTGGAAATCCGGCCCTGGATTTTGAGGATTCATCTTAGTATTAAATTCAATCCTGTAAATCTCAAGCTCAAAAGTAACGTTTATTAATACAACACATCAATGCGTACCGGTACTTCAGGTTCTGAAAGTAAGCCTTTTAGAGAGAAGAATAGATTCATATTAGCCTACTCATTCACCACTCTATTGCAGTCTTATCAACAGAAGAAATATATTGTAGCATTGTAATTCAGATGAAAAGGACTACAGGATAAAAGTTGTTTCCCATACCTATCTGTGATTAATAAAGGTACTGTATATATCCTCTCCAGTAGATTAAGCACACATCTTTTGATTCATACTCATACCAAAGTCTTTGAAATGTCTGGATTCTTATAACAGAGCAGCTATTTTTGAATTATTAAAGAGTTCTATTGTTAGACTACTGATTACGGTTTTATGACTATTGTAATAAAACAATGCACAATGTTTTTATTAGTGCATTGAACATTATTGTTTCTTACAATTTTACTTCAATAGTATATTTCTGTGAAGTGTTTCTTCTATATTCTATTGGCATTATTGTCTTCTCATTACTACGTACTGGTGAATGCATTTTGAACATGATATTCAATATCAAATGCAGATAGTACAAACCTTTATAACTACTCAAGTAGACAGACATCAAATCAAGCATAACTGTAAAGAATTAGCAGGTCATTGCTTTACATAACTAATCAAATTGCTCTAAATCTGTAGTGAAACGAGTTCAATTGAACCGAAATAAATTGTAATCAATAATCAGTAGGTGCACGTAATCAAATCATTATGTATTCAAGGTGTAACTCATCAAATTCTTGAAATTTTATTACATAAAAGGAAACAAAACTATCCAAGGCGAAGGAATGTTTCAAAGTGGTTTAAAAACAGCGCGCAATGAAGATTAGTTCTCATTTTGCTCGCTAGGTGGTACCAGTGTATTTCTGCCATCTGATCAATACGGTACTGAAAGTGGGTCTAGAACCGCACAGTGTGAGATAGAGTGGGGTAGTGCGAACTTGCTGCAAGGACCTGCTTCCAGCAGTCAATCCTGCCGGTAAAGACGTTAACCATGCTGTTTGTGAAGTGATTTAATTAGTGCACAGACTTAGAAAATAATTCATTACATTCACGTTTCTTTCACCATCTTTCTGGACTGCACATCAATCCAAATTTCACAACTGGTAAGTCAAAATTCCATAACATCAACAACACACTAGAGCAGAGGCTTTTGCAAAATCCATCTCTATAAATATAGGTTACCGTACTTCCAAGCTCCATCGTAAATCAAACCACGTGTTTACAGAATTTGCTTTGATATTCTTTACTATTCTGTATTTAATCTTCAATATTTTCGCATTAGGAATTCCCGTACCTACCCTCACAAATTGAAATCTGTGTCAAAATGGTGCAATCTTGCAGAATTGATTTTATCGACCGTTGCCAAAGTATTCTTCATCGAATCGTTTCAATCTGATTTATTCTGAGCATTGATTTGTTTTAGCTTGGTAGTCAGCGTTTTATTTGTTACTATTTCTCAATCGATTTCGTTGAATATTATACATTAGATATCAATAAATTTACACAGAAATTCCTGAATTGAATAGGTTTGAATATTGAATGCTTGCAAAATGGGGACGTCCCACAAAATAATTTATTGTTTCTTTGCATTGAACTAATTTGAATCATCAATTTATTTATTACGTATCAATAATATTTATTGAATCCTTCCTAGAAATAAAAAAAACAATTCTTCATTTTATGGTAATGCTGGATAGGTAGTCTAATTGAACTGTTTTCACTGTGAAAATAATTTACGTGAACTAGCACTTTTGAATGGTGTTAACTTTTGGAATAAAACCAGGAAGCAATAGTATGTTCTTATAAAAGAGCGTCAAAATTATATTTGAGTGAGTAATTTTATCAAATTTCTATCAGAGCATCAAATCTTTTAAACATTAAAATTTCTAGCTTGGCTTTCTTCCATTGCTTCACTCCAATTACTTGACAGTTTCCAGTATTTTCCAGTTTATATGTAGACTATTTACAAGTAAACTATAAATAAGTCTCTAAGTCACTATTCCAATTTTATTTTGGCAGGCTGGATAAAATATTTGGATAGCGTGAATTTTAAATTTGTTGGAATTGCTTATTACTTGAACAGTCTCCTCAAACTTAAAATAAGCTATTAATTATGATACAACTTTATCTATTTATTTTCAGAGTGGAATTACTAGTAAATTTTCCCTTTAGCGAGCGAAAAATTTCCTGTTTCTCTGTCTCAAGGATCAATCTATTGAGAAACTCATTAACAGAGTCTCAGGCTTGAGGCTTAAATCTTTCTCAAGGTTTAAGAAGTGGATTTTCCTATAAAGCTGAAATTTTTCTTTAAAAGAGTCAATGAAGTTTTCCCTCTCCCCAGTACAGTCTCTCAAATAATTTTCTAATCTAGAGAGAAAGGCTGTTATTTAGCTATACAGTAAACGGTAATGTTTATCAGGAATTTTTATTGGAAATTTGCTTAAAGTATTTTTGACCATTGACAAATACTAGCTTACTGATAAATCCTTTCTGCTCTTCTGTTTAAAGCTAGAGATTTTTTTGAAAATATTTCTTTAGAATCTTACAAGAATTCCCCACACTAAGGCTTAAATAGCTTGGTAGAAATTAATCCCTATTTTTTATTCTTTGAAATAAAAAGAAAGAAATTTTCCTTATAACACTTGGATTTAGCCTATTTTGAATAATCCTTTCTCTGTTATTATCAGGGTAGGATTGTTAAAACATGTTAAAAATACAGTGTTATAACTATATACACAATAAATTATAACATTATTAATAATTATAATACATTATTTCATTAGAAGTTTAATAAGCATGATATTTTATAAATTTCATGAATATTTCTCCAATTATCCTTTACTAAGCTTCCAAAGTATTGGAATTATCCTGAGTATCCACAGCTCTTTTATAGAGCTTAAAATCATTACTTATTAATTACTTATTACTTAGGTTAGTTGAAGATCATTAGGCCAATTACTATTGAATAGCTCACAGTAGATTATTTTTTCTATAACTGTGATCAGGTATAGGACTATACCGGTAGATGGTACATTTTCTATTTACATACTACATTATATTCTATTCTATCTTCTACTTACATTCTTCTTGCATAAAAAATTAAGGTTTCTTTTAGTAACTATCAATTAAGTATCATTGAACAGTTTGAACTAAGTGCTCTCATGAATTAAAAATAAAATTAATAAATTTTCTGAAAAAAGGAGGACACACACTCTAGGCCTGAATAGCACGTTACTTTCATAGTACGCAATAAACTGCAAGGTCTAGTGTCAGTTCGCCTTTTTCCGTTTTACAGGACTTATAAAGTTTACCCGTTTTACAGGTTTTGAAATACAGTTGTAGAGCTTGAGAAATAGATTGCAGAATAATGGGTTAAAGAACCTCCAAACCAAGCTTCAATCAAAATAAATTGATAGATTAATTTATTTTTCATTAGACAAAAAATAATATTTACTTACAATAACTTCAAAAAATCATAAATAGGCATATGCCAACCTGAGCTATCGCTGCCTTGGGTCGATCTTTGATAAGAAATCAATATTAATTAGACCTAAACAAGAAAAAATAGTTTGTTTTTCTACTTAAAAAGGGTTTTGCAACATTTGTGTATTCTTATAAGTAGAAAAAAGAATTTTTCTATTATCTAGATTTTCTTCTATTATTCAGAATTAAATATTATTTAGATCTACATCAGGACTTATATATTATTATGAAACAGATCCCTGATTTGAATAAGAATAATAAAGGCTTAGAATAGATTGTAGAATAAAAGCTTATAGAGCCAGCAAAACAAGCATCAATAAAATTAATGAAATGAAAACTGAAATATTTTTTTTATTCTATAGGGCCTAGTTGAGTTGCGGAATTATAATCAGATTCATTTAATTTGACGCTTGGCATTCGATAGATAGAGAGGTATTATTTCTTTGCCATCTTACTCTAGGGTCATCAGCAACGTCAAGAAATATCTATCTATCTAATGCCAAGCGTCAAATTAAATGAATCTGATTATACTTACTCCGATTAGTTATTTATTATTTAGGATTGGAGTCCATTTATTTAGGCAAATGAAGCTGTAAGGTCGAAGGAGAGCGATTAGATAGCTGACAGGCCTTCTGACCTATCTCAAGATCTTGTTTCTATTCAAAACTCAATCTCTTGATTGAGATTACTGCTAAGTACTGAGTAGATGCCCGTGAGTGGACAATCCTTCAACTGCACCTGAGGAAGAAGAAGAAGAAGAGGAAAAGGAAGAATAAGAGGAAGAAGAAGAAGAAGAAGAAGAAGAAGAGGAAGAAGAAGAAGAAGAAGAAGAGGAGGAAGAAGAAGAGGAAGAAGAAGAGGAGGAAGAAGAAGAAAAGAATAAGAGAAAGAATAAGAGGAAGAAGAAGAAGAAGAAGAAGAAGAAGAGGAGGAGGAAGAAGAAGAGGAAGAAGAAGAAGAAAAGGAGGAAGAAGAAGAAGAGGAGGAAGAACAGGAGGAAGAGAAAGAGGAGGAAGAAGAAGATGAAGAATAGGAAGAAGAAGGGAAGGAAGAAAAGAAGAGGAGGAAGAAGAAGATGAAGAATAGGAAGAAGAAGAGGAGGAAGAATAATAGAATAGAATAGCTGCCTTTATTTGTTACCTGGGAGGGCGAAGTTAGGGCGCAGCCGGCCCTCAAGGAGAAGAAGAGGAGGAAGATGAGGAAGAAGAAAAGGAGGAAGAAGAAGAAGAATATTAGGGTGAAGAAGAAGAAAAGGAAGAAGAAGAGGAGAAGAGAAAGAGGAGGAAGAAGAAGATGAAGAAGAAGAAAAGAGGAGGAGGAAGAAGAAAAAGAGGAAGAAGGGAGGAAGAGGATGAAGAAGAAGAAAAAGAGGAGGAAGAAGAAGAAGACTGACGTAATGTTTAGCCAAGCGAATGCCCCATCCCTCAGAAACGCTGAGTAGTCATTTATTTGTCTTGTCAGTTTATTTGTCTTGACGCTACAAGACCATTATTTTGTACTGGAATTGTCAAATCTCTGTTCTGAATTGGTTCAGAATAGTGGATACCTTGTTTACCATTCAGTAGCACATTGAATTGAACCTTGTCATGGTCAGTTACTAGAAGTGATAGGGTTGATTCAGTTTCATTCAAATTGTTTGTTATGCTATGCTGGTAAACAGAATAGAACATTACAATATATAGCTATCGTATAATAATTATCATATACAAATAGCCAATCATTGACAAAGAGTACAATAGTTATCAGTTTCGGGGGGATGACCACCGGTTGGGGGCGGTATGGAACACCCCCAGAATAAACGGGATGTCCGGGAAATGTGGAATTTGAAGCCTAATAATGTATTTTTATACGTATTTGAGCTCTAAAATATGCTCAAGCTACTATAGTGCGATTCACGTCAAGACGTCAGCATTGCTTAGATGGGAGTTTGCTATCCTTGTTCAGCACAAGGCAGTTGCTGATGTCTCTATCCTATTCGCACTGTGCATTGTTGTCGCACACAGTCCCAACAAACACGTTTGGTGCAGTTTTCTCTTTCTCTCTCAATGAAACTTGGCATCATTGCTCCTCATATAAGCAATGACTGACTTCTTGATGACTTCTAACGTGATAAGCTGACTTCTTGACGTGAATCGGACTATAGTAATAACTCTTGGTAGCCTACTTAATTATTATTGTTTCTGTTTAGGCCTACATAAAATTAATCCTGAGCATATTTTTTAGTTGACCAACATTTTATAAAAGTACCGTTTTGTAGAATGCTTTCCGGCTCATATTACCCTAATTCTGATTTTTGCCCCCCAAAATTCATGGCTCACGCTACGCCTATGATGGGATTCACTAATTTTTCAAACTTATTTTGAGAGAAATAACATCAAAAATAACTTTTCAAACATTAAAAATTGTCTATCTACTCTTGGTACTGTGTTGAAAGCTTGAAATGATGAAATCTGACACTGGGAAAGGCAAATTGTAGGTAAGAGGTTACTTAAAACATACATATGATTTGCGCTTCATTTCAATGCTACTCTTATGGGTATTGGCAAAAGTATGGTGGATTTGTCCGAGCTAACCAATCAAAAGAGTAACATTGAATGGCCACACTGTTATAATACAGTCTCTGTAGTTATATATAACATAGTCATGGATAAAGGTATTATTGGAACGTGTATAGATTGGATACATGGGTTTGTTTGATGAAACTTTAATATAGGAAAAACACACTAGACGTATGAATTTATCACAAATTATAGTGGGATTATTTCTTGGATGAGCCTGAATCAAACAACTTCACGGAACACCCTGTATATTGATACTGATGTGTGTAAAGCAGGATTAATTTATAGAGTCAGAAAACAGCTGATTTTGGAAATCAGTAAGCAGTGATTTCATGCAACTTTGACACAATAATCCAAAGGCTTTTAAAAGTCTTGAAGACCTTCAAAGTCTTTAAAAGACTTTTTAAAAAAGACCTTTCAAAGAATACATTTTTAAAAGAACTTTTCAATAATCTGCGAGATTCAGCATTTGTAGGTTAAGTATTGTGATACTTGAAACAAAATCAGCTGTTTTCTGACTCTATAAATTAATCCTGCTATATCTTCTTCATTCTTCCACACACCATTCTTTAACGCTTCATTTCTCAATCGATTCTATTATAAAAATCACTTCTCAGAAGACACCTATTGATGTGCTCTGATGCAGTGCCTTAGAATTATGATATGAATACCCTGACAATGCATGCTTCTGCTTTGATATTGATCTAGTTCACCTTCACCTTGGCTCTGGTATGCGAATCTTCGCGGTACACCCGGCCTCTATAGTCTTCTTTAGGAATCTTCTCTTCTCAAAGCTTTGTCCAGCATTGATCTCATCAATCAATCAATTCTATTCTTCCAAAAGTTACACGCATACTATTAATAAAACAAAGAGATAGATGAATACAAAAAAAGTTGAGAGTACTTAATAGTACAGAGACTGTATAATAATTGATGTCACACACTTGATCAAAACTCAGTCAAATCCAGCCATACTTTTCACAATTCCCATAAGATTGCATAATGGGAATTGCAAGGACAATTCCCCATTTGGATATGCAATTGAAGATTGCATATTTTTGGATTGCATTGGAATGATATGCAAAACATATGTTATGTTCAGTGATTCACTTCTTAGGCTAGGCGTACACCGGTTAGTCAAGACAAGACAAGACGAGATTAGTCACGTTTAGTCACAGTACTTCACATAGTTGCTTATGAAGCAACACACACCGATTAGTCATTGCATTGGTGTGTGCTGCTTCATAAGCAACTATGTGAATTACTGTGACTAAACGTGACTAATCTTGTCTTGTCTTGACTAACCGGTGTACGCCTAGCCTAAGCAACTATGTGAATTACTGTGACTAAACGTGACTAATCTCGTCTTGTCTTGTCTTGACTAACCGGTGTACGCCTAGCCTTACCTACAATTTGCCTCTTCCAGTGTTAAGTTTTCAACATTTTAAGCTTTTAAAGCAATGCAAGAGTATAGAGACTTTTGCAATGACACTCATTTTCTAGTCACCCTCACGGATACTAGAATACACGGTAGTGTCGAGAAACACAGAGGTTTTACAAAAAAACATAAATAAATAAAATAAATGAATAAATAATTTATTTTCCAATCAAAACAAAACAATATAAAAACAGTATCAAAAATACAATGCAGTATGGAAAAATAAATTGATATGCCACCCCTGAGACAATGCTGTGCGGGGTCAAAACTTAAAGTCGTAACTGAAAATTAGACAGAAAAAAAGCTTTGCTTCTCTTGAATATAACATTAATATTGGAATACTCCATCCAGAACATTAATAATACCATAGAATAATTCAATTCTAAGAAAATCTAAGAAAAGACTAACAATTCAACAAATACGGTTTCCTTGTTAATTAATTAATTGGAATAATCCTTACTAATTATATATAAAAAATACATTAAAAATAACATGCTTTCAAAAATACAATATTATACAAAGAATAGCCTACCCTAAACAAAATTAATACAACACTCTCATGCCCGGTTTTTCAGTCGCTCAATAGACAGTTTATGGATCCAATAGCACTATTGAATCAATAACCATGTGTTTTCAAATGAAAAAAAGTTATTGATTCAATAAGTTTATTGAACGACTGAAAAACCCGGCGTCAGTCATAAAATATCCCTCTGCATGTATACTCAAAGAATATGTATAATCTACTACTATTGTAAATAGACATGTTCGTCTATTTTAAAGATGTGAATTTGTGCCCTGTTTTGTCTGTGACGAGTCTGTCTGATGACTGGCCTCACTGTGATCGGATCGATTTGTCGGAGTATTATCAGATTACAATAGCGGGCTGGGCAGGGCAGGGCAGAGCAGCAGGCTTCCAACTCCGGATGTGGAGCTTGATTCGCGTGGATTGCACGTGATTTTCTCTGTTGTTGATTCACAACGGTAACTGTTACATGATGTTGTATATTGTGCTAGCTCTGTCTGTCTATCAACATCTAGAGATAACTTTTACCGTATACTTTGGCGGAGATTTTGGCGGCATATTGTGCAGAGAGAGAATGATGAGAACCAGAAGGGGAAGATTGAGAAGGTGAAGAACGAGAAGGAGAAGGAGATGGAAAAGAAGGAGGAGAAGAAGAAAAAAAAGGGGCAGGGGAAGAAGAAGAAGAAGAAGAAGAAGAAGAAGAACGGAAAGAAAAAGGAGAAGAAGATGGAAAAGAAGGAAATGGGGGAGAAGAACAAGAAGTAGAAGAATGAGGAAAATATTGAGAAGTTGGAGATGACAAGAAGGAGGAGAAGGAGAAGAGGATGGAGAAGGAGGAGAAGATGAAGAAGGAGAAGTAGAAGAATGAGAAACAGATTGAAAAGAAGGAGGAGAAGAGAAGAAGGAGATTTTGGCGGCATATTGTGCAGAGAGAAAAAGAGAAAGATAGCGAGTGAGAACAAGAAGGAGAAGATTGAGAAGATGAAGAACGAGAAGGAGAAGAAGAAGAACAAAAAGGGGGAGAAGAAGGAGAACGGGATGAAAAAGGAGAAAAGGATGGAAAAGAAGGAAATGGAGGAGAAGAACAAGAAGTAGAAGAATGAGAAAAAGATTGAGAAGAAGGAGGAGCTGACAAGAAGTTGGAGAAGAAGGATGAGAAGGAGAAGAAGGATGAGGAGAAAAGGAAAAGAAGAAAAAGGTAGAGTAGAAGAAGGAGGAGATGGAGAATAAGAAGAAGGAGAAGAACGAGAAGAAGAAGAAAAGAATATGGAAAATGAGAAGAACGAGAAGAAGAAGAAGAAGAAGATGGAAAAGAAGTAGAAGTAAAAGAATGAGAAAAATATTGAAAAGGAGGAGAAGGCGAAAAAGGAGGAGAAGAAGAACAAGAAGAAGATTGAAAAGAAGTAGATGGAGGAGGAGGAGGATTGGAAACTATTCCATGTAGTTCAATAGTCGTAGTTTTATGCGACCTGGAATGTCCTACTCATAATACATAAGAGAGCACAAGGATGATATCCTATAATTGTCTACAATTTGACTACAGAGACTGTATAATCACAGTGTGGTCATTGGTGTGAAAATGTCCATAAGAGTGTGTTGGAACACTTTTTCCCCGGCACCGCCTTACTTTTGCGAAATTTTTTAATTTTAATATGGGATTACAGACAATCCTGAATCCATTCACTCATTTGCCAAATTTCTTTTAAGATAAAAAACATAGGAAATAACTTTTCTAACATTAAAATCTATCTTGGCTACAACTAAATGATATTAGATAGTTGTCATATTTGATCTGATTGTAGAGAATTTGTATTGTATCATACTATATTTTTGAGAATTTCCTATGACGTTTTCCCCACTCTCTAACCTTCAAGCATAAGAAATTGTAATAAAACTTTCTGATTCGCTTATTCGACCATGTACGTTATTCAATTGGGATACATCCAAATTAACTATTGGTTCTTTCTCTTCTCTTTCATCACTTTTCTCCGTCTTTCTCTCTCTGTCTGTCTCTGAAGATTTTGTTCTCAGTTTTCCGGAATTCTTGCCAAGTATACACTGAAATGAAAAGAATACATCGAATATAATTTCGAGTCTTGAAGTGCCTATTGGTTCGTGATTGAGAAATCGGAATTATTTAAATAATAATAAAAACAACAATTAAATAATTGATAATAGTTAATTATTAATTGATAAATAATAATTAAAATCTAAATTATCAATTCAGAATTTGTCTGGAACTTTTCATTTTCAAATCATTGTTTCTCACAATATTATCTAGGTGGATAGCAAATCTTCGACTGGAGTCTGACAATAATATTCATTCCAGAGCTTCAATCATTAACTTTCCAATTTCACAAATCTACGTCATTGCATACAACTTAATACTTTCTTTCATTCATACATACTTTGTTACCAAATTCCAAATGACATGTCTGCATCATTATATTATACAACCTCATACATTCAACCATCAACGCTTTGACTACATTATAGTGCGATTCACGTCAAGAAGTCAGCATTGCTTGGATGGGAGTTTGCTATCCTTGTTCAGCACAAGGCAGTTGTTGATGTCTCTATCCTATTCGCACTGTGCATAGTTGCCGCATTGTGCATTTTTGTCGCACACAGTCCCAACAAACACGTTTGGTGCAGTTTTCTCTTTCTCTCTCAATGAAACTTGGCATCAATGCTCCTCATATAAACAATGCTGACTTCTTGACGTGAATCGGACTATAGTAGTTTGTTTATGCAATGGTTGTATTATGAGAGCCTTTAAACGACGAGATGGATACCGAGGTTAAAATACGAGCGGCAACGCCGCGAGTTATTTCAAGGTATCTGAGTCGTTTAAAGGCTAAAATACTACCATTGTATACACGATTTTATCCAACAAAACCAATAATATCTACATTATCAATCTGAACTTACCTTGATTTGAACGACCATCTCCTATTTCAATGTTTACCGTATAGGTTCAGTGTTTTAAAACTGGATCAGATTAAACAAGGAACGTTTCATAATTTTCAGTCCGTTTTATAATATCGTCATTACGATACAAGTTTCAAATTTCATTTCGAAAAAGCTACTGTTTCGATTTCAGTTATGAAACTGTAATGATTGCGTTATAACACGGTCTTAGATGAAATTCTAAATGACATGTCTGCATCGTTATACAAATTATTGAACACTTTGACTACAAAATACCATTTGACAAGTTTGCATCATTCAACTTAATACTTTCTATCAACAATACTTTGACAAGAAAATTTCATTTGACAAGTCTTCATCACTTCATCATAATTGATCAAATACTTTCAATAACCAATTCAGAATCTTGTCTGGAGTTTTTCTTCCCATTTTGGCCCTCCCAATTATTATTTATCACAATAATGTTCAGGTGGATAGCAAGTCTTCGTCTCTCAATAATTGATTCCACTACTTCAATCATCAATTTTCCAATTTCACAAAATTCCGTTTGACAAGTCTGCATCATTAGAATACACCTTTTCAAATACGCTCAATTATCAGCACTTTGACGACACAATATTTGTTGGTATGCATCATTGTAGTAATATTGCAGATGAGAATTGAATGGCTATTGGGGGCAATTAGAGTCTGTCGCTTAGTGTTGCTTATTGAGAAGTGAGTGGTGAATGGTTTCCATGGTTACAGATGCAAAATCACCTCAATATGAAATCGGTGAAGTAATGATATGGGGGCGGCGACCCCAGACCAAGAGTAAGAATTTTGAAGACTGCTTCAATAGATTGTTGTCCCCTGGAGTTGAAAAGGAAGTTCTATTTTTGAATTTTAATCATTTTGCTTGTGGCGCCTGGATTGCTGCAATACTGATGTAGCAATGCTCAGTTTTTTGCTCTTAATACCACACATAGACGAATCTGTGTGTCTGTGTGTGGGGAAAGAGTATTATTATCTCTAGAATTGTAATTTTATATGAATGAAGTTATTCTAGTCTCCTTCATTATTATTATTATTGAGCTTATGGCTTTTTTGGCGGAGAGACCCTTTCGGGTGTTCCACCTTGCCGAATCATCCAGTTTTCCCTAATGAGAAATATGGAAAACATTATAGGTTAAGTCCAACACTGAATTTTCAACTTATAAGTCCCGAAAAATCTTCAAAATCAAATACTTTCAATTTATAGATTATTACTAGCACTAATACGATACTCACGAAAGCACATTTCAAATTAAATATTGAATTATACAAAAAATTTGTCTCCTTCATTGAACAATTGTCTTGATAACAACATCGTTAAAAAAGGGAACCTTTTCACCATTATTTTGATTTTCCAATAATCAAACCCCAAGGTTAATAGATAGAAGGTTGAACCATTCCTAAGGCTAGGCGTACACCGGTTAGTCAAGACAAGACGAGATTAGTCACGTTTAGTCACAGTAATTCACATAGTTGCTCATGAAGCAGCACACACCGATGCAATGACTAATCGGTGTGTGTTGCTTCATAAGCAACTATGTTAAGTACTGTGACTAACCGTGACTAATCTCGTCTTGACTAACCGGTGTACGCCTAGCCTAATGCTTTTTGAATCCACAAGCTATTGGAGTGGGGACTGATTCAGCCGCCGTCATTCTGATCACTTTCATCATTTTGATAATATCAGCTGTTGATAATTGACTGATAATTGGTGTGACGTTAAGGCCTAAATAAGGCTTAAGGCCTAAATGAATCAAGAAATCAGACTTCCCCCTCCACTTTGCGCCTTACACCAGCGAGTGTTCAACCTTCTCTCTAATAACCTTGATCAAACCCAATACTGTATTCAAATTTAATTGTCCAAAGTAGAAAATCGTTGAAAATGGAAACCATCCAGCATTATTTTGATTCGCCAACAATCAAACCCAATATTTAAATTTGTGTTTTAACCTTAAAATCCCAATGGACTCCTCTGGTTGAAGTTGATAATGATAACATTTTCGGTGTTTTGTTGACTTGCATGTTACACTCTATCTCTACTATGACCTATGAGCTTTGTAATTGGCCATTAGCTAGTACGGGGATGAATTTGCTGGCTTCAAATTGCTCTGGGTCCTACAGGAAATTGAGCCTAGGACAACAGGCGAGACCTACTCACTAACTCAGCTGATCTGGTGCAGGTTGTTTTTAGGGAGGAGGGGGGTTTTTAAGGGGGTTGGGGAGTGGTGTTTGCAAAGGGGGTTGAGGCGGGAGTTGACAGGTGAGGGGTAAAATGTAGATTGGGGTGGAAAATAGGATACGGGGGGTGATAAAGGGGGCTAGGCGGTTTGAAAATGGATTGGGTTGAGGTGGCAAAGGCGGGAGTTGACAGGTGAGGGGTTTGCGATTCAGAAAATGTAGGTTGGGGTGGGAAATAGGATCCAGGGAGTGATACAGGGGGCTAGGCCGTTTGAAAATAGAGGGGGGCTTCAAAATACGGTTTGGGGATTGGAAAATAGGGTAGGGGTTTGAAAATAGGGGTAGGGTGTTTGAAAATAGGGGTAGGGGCTATTACAAATGCTCCAAACTCGTAATTTTCCCTCGCCCAATCTCTAATAGAGATTTTTTGTGTTGAAAAAGTTGAATCTTTGAGCTGAGCTTTTTTTAGAAAAAGTTCTCAATGTAAATTTGTTTCCAAGAACTAGGTATTAGGAAAGGTAGGTCGGGATGGCTAAAGGAGGTTTGGAGTATTGAAAAGTTGAGTATGAGTGAACGTGTCTATGCCCCCTTCCCCCCTCTCTTTTGCCAAAAACTCGCATACAAAATTTTTCCAGTCATGTGAAATCACAGAAAATGAAACGGAATTACCCCTTTTTCTCACCCAAGTGGATCCGCGCCTGTTTCAAGACCATAATGCAAGTGGATCCGAAGCCGCTTCATTGAACACATCAGATCGAGAAATCTTTCAATTCATTGCTTCTCATACTTTTATTGGAATTCACTTCTCAAATACGCTTAGCTGTCTATTCCAATTGTCTTTTCCTGTTGGAGTTTTCCTTGTTGGATTCTCCGTGACCTGATATAAAAACTTTATTTCTTCTGCGAATCAGTCTCAACCACAGAGAATTATCTCTGGTCTCAACTTTTCATTTTTATATTGTAACAATTTTATTCTCCTTGACATTTTTCGAGGAATTATAAGATAGAAAGAAAATACCTACTACAGAGAACGGGTGTGCGAATGAGAGTGAGTGAGCGATCGATTGAGAGAGAGAGACGCCAGCGTCAGCGCTATCTTACCTTGTGTAACTAGAACTACGTGGCCAGCACGATTTGATGTAACACAAAACTGGCACACAGTTCCCTATGCCTTGAACGATCTACTCCTATCTCTTCTCTATGGTATCATATTATTGTTCTAAATTTTACAGGAAATACAAAAGAAATTGAAAAATTCATAAAGGAGGAAATTTATCATTGGAGACTGAATCTTGCTTCCTCATTACAAAAATGATAGATGATAGAAATGAAATGAATGCTACTAATTTGTTTCACATCTATATTCAATAATCGAACTCTATAATTAATCATTCGGGTTTGAATGAATTATAACATTAGAAGTAAATTTCAATCATTGATTCTTTCATTTTTACTGTAAATTGCATTCTGAATCTTAAAAACCATTACTACAAAACATGAGATAAATTAAAAACTATACAATACAAATCAAATAATGGTTTATCATTAATGGCTTATTATTGCTAATTTAATAATCAATAATGGCTTAGCAATAATAAACCATCAATAATAACACCATCATTTGATTTGCATTGTATAGTTGTTGATTTATTTCATGTTTTGTAGTAATGGCTTTTAAGATTCAGCATGTAATTTAGAGTAAAAAATTAGTATCATGATAACAATAACTTTTTCTTGTATATTTTTACTCCTAATTTATATTGTTTGATATTGAAAAAGTCCATTGTAAGAATATGTATTCGCGCCAACATTCTACTTGTAATAAAGGTTATTGACCTTGAGCGAGTTCAATGTTCAAGTTACTTTGTCATTCAGAAAAATATCGTTTGTGTGTCAGTCTGTTGAGCCCAAAACATCAAATTTAAACGTTAGTGTAGTCGAAGCCCAATAGTATTTTAGTAGCCTGTTTTAAATTAGCTTGACATCCGTGTAGTATGCCCTATCAATATTTTTTAAGACGGCATGTCTTTCAGGAATAGCATAGTCTAGTTGGAATAGCTCCTATATAAAAAGAAAATGGGTTATAAAAATAGACAAGTACCTGTTGCCAAAATCAAATCTCTCTCTCAGATTCACACTTTCTCTCTCGCTCTCTTCCTGTTTCCCTCTCATCTATTTCTCGCTCTTCTCCTCCTCCTCCTCCCACCCTCCTCCTCCACCACCACCTCTTTCTTCAATCTTTCTTCATTCTTTTTTCCATCTTCTTCTTGTTCTTCTTCTTCTTCTCCTCCTCCTCCTTCTCCTCCCCTCCTCCTCATCTATTTTTTTCTTCTACTATAACGCGTGTTGTAAACTTGTCCTTAAACTTTCTGTATACGTTTCCTTTTGATATAACAGCGTTCTACTAGCGATGCATTCAATTTTTTGGCCCATTTAAAAGTGCGAATTCAACTGTTTTCTTTTCAACAAATGGCACGCCTCATTTTTGCGAGTAATTTTTTATCTTCACTCGTAGTAAAACAAACTTTGAACTTGCCTGTTTTTTGTGGTTTTTTAATTGTTATTTTCTCACTGGCGACAGGGGTCAATGGATTATTTTAGTAGTGGTTTTGTAACCTCACCTCAAACTTTTAGCAATTGATGCCATATTCTTTGTTCTAACTAATTAGTTCTTAAAAATCGACTCACTACCAGACAGTATAGAAGGAGAATTTTTCTTCTGTTTACTACTAATCTATTACTTCTATTTAGAAGAATTTTTATCTAATCTTCTACTTCTATACTATTCTACTACTTATAGTTACTTCTATTCTCTCTGCTCACTACTCACTAAAGTCACTACTCACCGTCGGTCAAATTACTAAAATTCGAATTCAAAGTTAGTTTTATTGGTGTTTTCATGGTAGGCCTTGAGAAATATTTATCTACAGGAACATTATTTGTATAAGAATTCTTTAATCGATGTATTTCTTATAGAGGAATTTAATTTATTATAGATGAAGTAGTTTATTCACAAAAATTACTAAAATTTGAATTCAAAGTTAGTTTTATTGGCGTTTTCATGGTAGACCTTATGAAACGTTTATCTACAGAAACAGTATTTGTACCGGTATTGTATAAGAATTCTTTAATCAATGTATTTCTTATAGAGGAATTTACTTTATTATAGATGATGTAGTTTATTCACATCAATCACACTTTTTTCTTCTACAGTACATTGCGTTTACTTTGAAAATGGACCTCGTCTGACAATCTAATTTTATCTGTGTTATTATCATGGGCGGACTTGGAGGATATTTTTTGGAGGGGTTACTTGGGGGGCTTCTGACATAAAGTTTTGCTACAAACTAATATATCAAGATTACTAGACAACTATGTTGTCTAGTAATCTTGCTAATATATAACTACATTTATTACATTTGCTACACTAATTTTGAGAGGTTAGCCCCCCAAGCCCCCCTTTAAATCCACCCATGGCTATTATTCTTATTCTGAAGACTGGATTCATTACATCCATTTCTGTTGATTTCATTATGAAATTGTGTTGTGCAACACAAAAGTGCTTGAGAAAAGTGGATTATATAAAAGCAAGATTTTTATGTAATTTGTAGTAAATTAATTTTAGTTGATCAGGCATTGACAGGAAATAATTATGAACACTTTTATGAATGTCAACTATCATCATTGTAGTCAAGTGGCCTTGCTCTGGAAATTAACGCAATAGTTTTCGCCAAACGTCAATAGATCGTGAAGATGGCAGTGATCAGTGAACAGTGAAGTTTTTCCTCGCAGAAATATTACAGTATTTAATTGTAAAATTAACCTGTTCTTCATCTAATATTTTTCTGTATCTATTCTGATCTATTTGTTTCATCTATTTATTATTTTCATTTTCTTCTGCTAGGGGTGCCTGAATAAGGCTTTATAGGAAATGATATTTCCGGTTGGTTAAGTTTTTTATGTCATTTATGTTAATTTTAATCCGAATTTGTTGTATGTGTTCAATTTTTGACAATTGCTTGATTGACAATTATTTTCTTCTTGTAATTCCTTTTACTTCAATGGTCTTTAGAATGGAGTTCAGGATAACAGTTACGGCAAAGAGGAATTAATATTGTTGGCTTGGTTACCAAGGGAAAATTCTAAGGATGCTAAAGAATCCTTTGCGTCTAATTTCCTTCTTATTATTGATTATTAGACAATATGTCATGCTAATAAAAAAAGTATTTTGAATTTTAAAACTTTAGGTTCAGGATAAATTTCTGGGGACCGAGCTAAGTGGCTAATGATGAGAGATGACACCTACATTTCAGGCAGTTTGGATTGGTAGTTTTGTGCTGAAAATCCATACTGTCAACTGGGATTGATCCCGGAACCTTTAGAATCTTTAGATTGTCAGAGCGGCTTTTATTGCCCTTGGCTATGGCCCACTTGAAACTTGTGTTCGGTATTTTGAGTTCCTCTTCTTTCTTAAATTCTTACCTGTGAGTAGTATTTATCTTTGAATGACATTTTTGTATCTTGTTTGTTCCAGATACGTCCAACTGCACATCAACAAGTGGCAACATCCTTAGCAACATCTCCAGCAACTTGTTGACGTATTCATCAAAATTCACAACCACCTGTGCCGCAGTCTTGCCCTTTGTGCATCAACTTTTATCTTCAACTTTATCCTCAACTATCTAGTTTGCAAACTTTTGAAGGTCAAATTCACAAAACTCCAAGGTCGTGCTACTTTCTAAGTTTATTTGAGACATCCTTCAATATCACGTGACTCTTAAAGGTCAAACATCAAGACAAAGTAACTGTCAAGGTCATTTATTGAAGACACGCAACTGTATAAGGTCAAACATCAAGACCAAGTGACTGTCATGGTCATTTTTTAAAAGTGCATAACTCTCCAAGGTCATTTATTGAAGGTGTTCAACTATCCAAGGTCAAACATAAAGACCAAGTGACTGTCAAGGTCATTTATTGAAGGTGCACAAGTGTCCAAGGTCATTTATCAAAAGCGCGCAAGTTTCCAAGGTCAAACATAAAGACCAAGTGACTGTCAAGGTCAATTATTGAAGACACCTGACTTTCCAAGGTCAACCATCAAGGTCACAATGTTACTCCACTTCAGGCAGCGCTGTCTACCAACTCTGGCAACCAAAAAGAAAGGCGGTGGTCACTTGATGTCCAGTTGAACACGCTTCAACTCAAATCTGCCAATAATTTCCCAGCTCCCTCCTGTTTTTAGTTCCAGTGTGCAAACTAACTGTGATATTAGGCATAGTAAGGCTCCAAAACCAGTGATTACATTCAAAAATTGTACTTATTCAAGTTTGTTTTGCCTAGTAGACACTCAAGGTCAATTTTAGAAAGAAATAACGATATTTATTAGTTTTTGAACAATTTGCAACCCAAAGATTGTTCTTTGAAACACTAATACCAGCTTTACTCTGAGAGTTTTAATTCCACATTATTTATTAATCAGCTTTAAATTGAGCTTCTCAGTTGATATTAAATTGAATCCCTCTTTGATAAATTATATTTTTATTTTACTCAAGCATTTTTAGCTCAAACAGTAACTATTCATGTAAAGGAGTATTTACTTTAAAAAAGTAATACTACCTTGGTTATCTTCCAATATTTATCAAAGCACTATCCATCAGGATTACTGAAGGTCAATTTTTTCTCTTGAAAAAACCTCTTATAAATCAACCAGTGATTGATAGCTTACAATCATTGCTCATAATCAATAAAGCTTCGCTTTAACAGGGTTTAATTAAGAATTAACCCAATAACCTCCAAGGTTAACCTAATGTCACATGTAACCTTCAATCTGATAATATATTTTTATACATAGACTTAATTAGAAAGTATTGGGTAGGTAGAGGACTGTGTGTGGTTATTAAGATTGAACTTTTGAGATCTGGACCAAATTGTGATTTGATTACAAAGAGAGTTTATTTTTGAGGTTAGGATTTGACTGGAAGTGATTATTGCAAGGTTAGAACAGAATTTCACGTGTATTTTGTGTCCAGAAGGCGAAATAAGGTTTGTGGAGGACTTTGAGTGATTTTTGAAGTCAGTTAGTGATTATTTTGAGGTTAGAACAAGATTGCAAGTGATTTTCAAGGTTAGGTTAGGAACTTTAGTGATTATTTTGAGGTTAGAACGGGATTGCAAGTGATCTTCAAGGTTAGGTTAGGAACTTTAGTGATTATTTTGAGGTTAGAACGGGATTGTAAGTGATTTTCAAGGTTAGGTTAGGAGCGTTAGTGATTATTTCAAGGTGAGAACTGTATTTTGAGTGATTTTTGAGGTTATTTCCAACAATGGAGCCATTTGATGACGATGTTCTATCCCTGGTGATAGCCTGTTTCGGCGTTTCATTCCTGTTGGCATTCGGCATTGGTGCAAACGACGTTGCCAATTCGTTTGGAACTTCTGTGGGTGCAAAGGTGCTCACCATCTTCCAGGCGTGCTGTTTGGCAACTGTGTTCGAGATTGCTGGATCGGTTTTGATTGGTGAGTAGTATTTTTCATTCATCAACTATTTAAATTCCTAATTCACTGAATAACATCATGATCATCATTTAGGGCCGGTTCATGAGCTCGGGATTTAGCCAAGTCCTAGACTAAAACGGGTGGCCACCGTAGCATCGACAAACGTTAGCCTCGATACTATGTACTAAGGGCTCTCTATGCTGCTAACCCACTAACCAGTCGAGACAAACGTTTGTCGATGCTAGCCACCCGTTTTAGTCTAGGACTTGGCTAAATCCCGAGCTCATGAACCGGCCGTTAGTCTTCTATTAAATATAGCAGGATCCTTTTAGTTTGTCAGAAAACATATGATCAACGAGCATATGATCACAATACTTAACCTACAAGTGCTGAATCTCGCAGATTATTGAAAAGGTATTTTAAAAAGTTATTCTTTGAAAGGTCTTTTTTAAAAAAGTATTTTAAAGACTTTAAAGGTCTTTAAGACTTTTAAGCCTTTTGATTATTGTGTCGAAATCAATGTTTAATTATTACCGAAACAGCTGATTTCTGACAAGTTAATTGGATCCTGCTATAATTTTTTTCAAATATTTGGTAATACGTCATTCATAAGAATAATAACAATCAGAATGCCAACAATTATTAACAATTAAAATATACCATTAATTTAAAATCAATCAATTGAAAATGATTTGAAGGCTAAGATTGTTGGGGCATTCTGGCATTGGGGTGATCAATCCTAAACGTTGCTATAATTTGCTAGACACAGTAATGCCCTCTAAAAACTCCATTACACTATAAAACTCAATGTTTACTAGCCAGTTCCTCAGGCAATTCTCAAATTGGTTCAAGTCAGTAATTTGTGTTGGAAGAGCACTCAGAATTGTTTGCACCTATACTGTGGTTTTGTCTCATAGATATGACATAAACAGAATTTTATTCTATTTTAAAAATGTAAATCTAGCCGTTTAAATAGAATATGAATAACTAAATATACTGACTGATTTTTCAAAAGTTGGAAATTAAACCTAGGACCTGTTTGATAGAAGTTACAAATCTTGTAATAAAGGAAAAGGCAGACCTACTACACAAGACTTATGAGTTCTCCTGTTTTACAGGTACTTTAAATGCTTATGAAAAGACCCCCCAGGGCTAACAAAATGAAAATTAACAAATTAAATTAAACTTGAAATTATAGTTACAGTAATTATTGAATTATTAATTTGATTTAAATTATTAATAATAAATTATAATTATTATATTTTAAAATATATTTTATTAAAGATGATTATAACTTGAATAATAAATAAAAAATTAAATTAATTTAAATTATTAAAAAGATCGTAATACTGTAATAGAGACCATATAAAACTTGAAATAGAAATACTGTAAATGTATTGTCATACATGCCAGTCAAGCTTATCTAATGTATTTTAAATTTGTCTCTCTAGAGAAATAAAGAGATGTAGTTTTTCAGATAAATTATCGTGCTGAAAGGTTATCGGTATGGCTAAGGAAAGTTGAGAAAATCAAAATTATTTTAGTCATTATTTAACTATATATATGGTTGTTGGAAATCATAATATTAGAGGCCTTGAAATAAAAATACCATGAATTTATTGTCGTATATGCCAGTTAAATATATTTAATCTCTCTCGAGCAATTCAGTTCCTTAGATAAATTACTATGCTAAATTGATATCCGAAAAATCTATATACCATGAGCTTCGGCCGTTAGTCAACTTCGTCTAGAAATTTTGAAACGTTTTCTAATGTTTGCAGGAGACTAACTTCAGTCCATGCATGCAATCCGTGGACTCTGGATTTCAGAAGTCCTGCTTGAATCAGAAAATGGTCTTAGTCACGAAAATGTTTCGTCTTGGCACTTGAATCTCAACTGGCCAATAATAGTGCTTCAAGGTGTTTGATAAAAATTGTGCCATCAATTTAAGTTTCTCTCACGAATTACAAAGATTTTTTAATTTTTTTAGGGGTAGGAGAGTCATGACTAATGTTATCTTCTGTTCTAATGAAAATCGATATTAATATTCAGGCTTAGCTCACGAATTTCAAAGATTTTTAAATTTTTCTAAGGGAAGGAGAATCATGACTAAATTTATCTTTTGCTGCAATAAAAATTATTGTAGAGGAATCACATTATTATGAATTATGAAGTATGATTTTTGAAGATAATTCTCGCTAAGAGAATTATAATAACTTAGTATTTTATTATTGATTATTACTTAGTTTCTATTGATGCAATTTCTTTGAGCAAATCAAGATAGATAAAATATTTATCTTTTGCTGTAATAGAAACTATTGTAGGAGAATCATAATTATGAATTATCAAGTATGGTTTTTAAAGAGAATTCTCGCTGAGAAAATTATTATAGTATTTTATTATTGATCATTACTTAGTTTCGTTTGATCCGATTTCTTTGAGCAAATTAAAATATTCGAATGTATTTAAAATTGAATACAATATCCTCCTGTCTAATTAAATTTTCCTTAGGGTAATTTATTCATTGAAATTAATTTTCTAAATTTTTTTGTTCTTTGATTTCTTGGGAGTTTTGATTCTTAGGCTAGGCGTACACCGGTTAGTCAAGACAATACAAGACGAGATTAGTCACAGTACTTCACATAGTTGCTTATGAAGCAACACACACCGATTAGTCATTGCATCAGGCGTACACCGGTTAGTCAAGACAAGACAAGACGAGATTAGTCACGTTTAGTCACAGTAATTCACATAGTTGCTTATGAAGCAGCACACACAGATGCAATGACTAATCGGTGTGTGTTGCTTCATAAGCAACTATGTGAAGTACTGTAGCTAAACGTGACTAATCTCGTCTTGTCTTGTCTTGACTAACCGGTGTACGCCTAGCCTTAAGGAAAGTATTTAGTCAGAGGCCGGGGCCCACAAATTCACACCCAGAGAGTACTGTCCGCGTCTAAGCTCCGTAGCCCTGACGGCTGAAGAGCAGGGACGAAGAGTGTTATACTTTTGCACTACAAAAACTGGGTTTCGATTACGTATCGCATTCCTCCCAGATATTCGGAGGCTAGACGCAGGCAGTATAGAAGAAGAATCTTCTTCTCCAACTTCAACTTCTATTCTCTGTGTTCACATCATAATGGCGTACTTGGGAAGAAGGTTAACTGAGAGGAAATCACAACTAGGAAAAGAAGAAAAGAGTAACACCTATCAAGAACGAAACAATGGAGAAAAATTAGGATAAGGCAGAGATGGAAATGGAGTGGCAGGAGGGGAAGAAGATGAAAAAGAAAATTAGATTTAAGAAGCAAGATCATGATGAACAAAACAAGACAATCAGATTAAGACGAAAAAGGAGAAGAGAATGCCGTGGAGTGGATGAGTGCGAAGAAAGAGAAGAAATGAGGGTGAAAAAAATAGAAGAGAGGAAGGTGAAGAAGGAGGAGGATAAGAAGAAGAAGTTGAAAAAGAAGAGGAAGACGAAGGAGGAGGAGGAGGAAGAAGAAGAAGAAGAAGAAGAAGAAGAAGAAGAATACGAAGAAGAAGAAGGAGAATATGAAAAAGAAAAGGAAGAAGAAGAATACGAAGAAGAAGAAGGAGAACAGGAAAAAGAAAAGGAAGAAGAAGAGGACAAAGAAGAAAGCATAATGGAAAACCGGATCGGCCTTTTGCAAACCGCTATAGTTGATGATGTCTGTTGCAGAATTGAAATGGGAGTGAGTGAGGAAGAGAGACTGATAGAGAGAGAGAGGGTGATGGATTAATAGATAGAGAGTGAGAGAGAGAGAGGATTATGAAGAGAGTGAGAGATGGTGAAAGAGAGATTGAATAGTTGTGCTGGTAATAATGGAAGGATGACAATGATAAAGCTAGCTGATCATGAATAGAATTAACAAAGTTGGATGATACATTGGAGTAGCAAAATGTGTACTGGGAATGAATGAGATTGATGAGAAGAGAAAGAGGGTGATAAAAAGGGAAAGAGAGAGAGTGAAAGAGGGAGTGAGAAGGAGGTAGAAAGAGGGATTGAGAACAATGAAGAACACCTTTGAATGAGTTTTGAGGAGGCTGGGCAAGTTATACTGTACAAGATCTACACTACTTAATTATTTTATATCTACTACTTTTAGGTTTAGTGTGAGCCGATGCGGTAGTGAAAAATCTTTGAAATCATCGATTTTTGAAAACCGATGTTACTCATCGATGATTAGGAGAAAAAACATCGATTTTTTTATATCCATACCCATCCCTACTCTAAATACTGTATTAATATTCTCTACTTGACTCTACGCTAATATTCTACTCTCATGTAACTGCGAAAATAATTGTTATTATTCAATATCGGTTTTATTGCAAATAAATGATTTTGATATCTTGCATGGTTCCATTCTTGAGATATTGATGGAAATAAAGCAAGCAGAATGCTAATTTTCTAGCTTGCTTGGTATGGGTGAAGTTGAATCTTAAATTATTGATATATATATGGTCTATAAAATACCATCAAATATCATATTGATGAATAATTAAGATAAGAACAACATTTATCATGACTAACATTTGAAATAGGACTTTTTATGGTCACAAGTTTATCTTTTATTGTTACAAGTTGGACTTTTTATTGTTCAAATAAATTTCCAGTCTCAAATTGAACCATTGCACACATGACTGACTAAGAACAACATTCATCACGACTAACATTTAAAATAGTGCATTTTTATGGTCACAAACCTTTTATTGTTCAAATAAATTTCCAGCCTCAAATTGAGCCATTGTTTACTCGATGAGTTTCAAACGAGACGCCTTAAAAATTGATGAACTAATGTGAGTCTACATCAATCGTATTGACCCATATAAAACTTGATTGACTCATATAAATCACGTTCGACCATTAAGTGCTTTGCTTTATTGGGTGCTAGATTTTTTATTGAGATTGTCAGGGTTAATGTTGAACGTGCTTCTGATATCGTTTTAAAAGGAAGTCAACTAGCCTACGCTTAAAAATGTGAATCTGTTACTAAGGAAACTTAAATTGATACATTTCAGATATTCTATTCTAATAATACAATTATTAAAGAATATAAATTACATAGATTATAAATACAAAATTAAACTAAGTTACAATTGAAAATAGAAGTCAACAGAAAACAAAAGTGTACTAGTAATCGAATAAAAAGAAACAAATCAACATAATTTACTAATTAAAGGTTAATGGCTATCCAAAAGACTTGAAATGAAAGTGGACAAACTTACTATGGGAATAGTCTGGTTTTGAAGTTTGAAGATTTTTTCAATGTAATCATCCAATAAGTTACTTGTTTACATGACTACTAACTTTTGCTCTTTTTTCGTTGTTTTTCAGGCTTTCGGGTTTCTGACACTATGAGAAAAGGCATACTAGACGTTTCATTGTATGAAGGAGCGGAGGAAGAACTTATGGCTGGATGTTTTTGCTGCTTAGGTGAGCTAAAACACTCTGACAGATCGAAAAGTGGTTTATTTGTTTGTTAAATTAATTCTCTATAGCTTTTATTTTTTGTGTAAAACATAGTTTTTTTTTGTAAAAATAATTCTCAAAGTTTTTATTAGCTCAAGAAAAATACATCGACCACATAGTAACACTATAGCAGGATTAATTTAACTAGTCAGAAAACAGCTGTTTTGGAAATCAGTAAACAGTGATTTTATGCAACTTTGACACAATAATCCAAAGGCTTAAAAATCTTAAAGACCTTTAAAGTCTTTAAAAGACCTTTTTAAAAAAGACCTTTCAAAGAATACCTTTTTAAAAGACCTTTTCAATAATCTGCGAGATTCAGCATTTGTAGGTTAAGTATTGTGATATTACTCGTCAAAACAGCTGTTTTCTGACTCTATAAATTAATCCTGCTATTCATAGCGCACTACAATTTTTGAAGCTTATCTGATTTTGGTTTTGCGTTTCTAGACCAAGGGAGGACTGCCGAACCGATTTCATCGCCCAAAATGCTGTTCTAATATAAGTGTTCCGTCTATTACACACCCAGTATGTGATCGCTGGAAAACCCCTCATAATAATTATATTCATAAACCTGTTCACGGCCTTGAAATCAAACGAGTCATTCACAATTAAACTGGTTATGAGTAGAATAAAAAGTAGAGAAATGTTTCTGGGAAATTAACAGAGATTGGGGAAATATTCGTTAATTTTAATAATCCTTTATTTATTCTGTGTTCAAAGTATCTTACGATTTTTGAAAAGAGAGAAGGGAAAACCTATGACGTAGGAATCTTCATTTATTTTTATTCTGAACTCAAAGCATTTAATAAGACTAGAGTTTCAGGTATCCTTTTATTATTTTCTTTACTCTTGGAGGAAAGTATTCAAAAAAATACTAGAATAATGTTATTTCCAAATGAATGAATGAATGAAATATTTTATTTGCCATTTTACAAACATTATTTGAATAACAATTCACAATACAAATGGAAAGAAAAAAAATCAATTATAAACAAAACATTTTTTTCGCTCACCTAAATTTAAATTAGAAATAAAAATAAAAATTTACATACAGGTACTTAGATTAAATTACAAAAAAATGTATTACTTAACAATTATTTTGTAAATAATTGTAAACACTTTCCATTCAATATTTGTGGCAAAAACACTGGCAAAAGGAAAGGTACCTTGTGCGCCAGTGTGAGGTGTAGCTTATATTAACTGTATTAACTGTGTTTACTGTATTAACTGCATCTGTATTAATTATATTAACTGTATTTTAAACATCAAAACATCACTTCAAATCAAGGCTAGGTTTAACACTATAAAAGAGTCTATGATTATCATATGAAACTCAGTGATGAGAAATAATTTAAATACAGTGACATTCATTTAATTTGACGCTTGGCATTAAATAGATAGATAGAGAGAGGTATCATTTCTCAACGTTGCTGATGACCGTAGAGTACGATGGCAAAGAAATAATATCTCTCTATCTATCTAATGCCAAGAGTCAAATAAAATATGAATATCACTGTACTGATATGATTGAAAGCATCATTAAGTGGGCTCGTACACCGGAGCAATAAGCAACAAGCAATAAGCAATATTATCGCCAATGTGTTTTCCATTAGGTAGCAATAAGCAATAGAATAGCAACATTTGGATCATGTGATCTTCACTCTGTAGAAACAAATAGTCCAATGCACACCTAAAGCAGCTGTTTCGGTGTGCATTGAACTATTGGTTTGTATAGAGTAGACGATCATATGATCCAAATGTTGCTAGTTATAGCAGGAGCCAATTAACTTGTCATAAATCAGCTGATCCAGTAATAATTAAACAGTGATTTCGACACAATAATCGAAAGGCTTGCAAGTCTAAAGAACCTTTAAAGTCCTTAAAAGACCTTTTTAAAGAAGACCTTTCAAAGAATAACTTTTTAAATGACCTTTTCAATAATCTGCGAGAATCAGCATTTGTAGGTTAAGTATTGTGATCATATGCTCGTCGATCAGCTGACTTATGACAAGTTAATTGCATCCTGCTATACCTATTGCTTATTGCTCCGGTGTACGACCGGGGTTAGATTTCAACTGAACTCGCACACCGACTAATCTTCCTATCATAAGTCCGTTCTCTACAGCTGATCTGCCTGCTCAGCGTGAGATTGGAGTGGTCCGTAGCCGAGGGCGATAAGCGCCGGTCTGATAATCCAAAGGTTCCTGGATCGAATACAGTTGAAGGAAGGGATTTTGACAACAAAAACGGTCACTCCCGTCTTTCGGAGGAGACGGAGTTGGTCCCGACTGCCTACAAACAGTCGTAACCTCTCATCATCAACCCACGCACAAGCCTGGAGCTCATGTGGGAATCACCCTCAGAAAAAAGATTGCCATTTTTGAAATTTTATCTCACTAAAGGAGCGTTCATTAATACGGCCCTAATATTTTCTCCTATGAAAGAAAACATATAGTTGTGTAGCAGCTTCCCTCATTCTTGGGGAAGAAGATACAAGGACATTTTTCCCATCAACACTCAACCTTAAAGCCTGGTTTTCATTAGTAGAGTTAGTGGTCGAGTAACTGGCATACTAACTCTACCGAGCTAACTCTACTATACTTACTTGGTCGAGTAACTGTTTTCACTACAATTGAGAATAGTGTGTAAACTGTGTTGTCTAGTGAACAGATCTAACCTTAAAATGACTCTACTCTACTAGCAGACTCTACTCTACTAGCTCGAGACTTTTTTCATTAGAATAGTGGTGGTAGAGTAGAGTGAGAAGCGGTGGTGGGGGAAGGCAAGTGGTAGAGTACTATCCCACGGTGCTATCCCACTCTACTCTACTAAAAACAAATACTCTACCATGACTCTACTCTACTATGAACGTTTTCATTGGGAGAGTTCACAAGAGAGTTAGTATTCGCCCAGGGAACTCTACCACTAACTCTACTAATGAAAACCAGGCTTAAATAAGAAGGATGTCCCATAAGGCCGATGATGAGAGATGAGATGAACTGTTTGTACAATATCATTCTCTATTGTTAACAAATTACTTTCCATTGATTTTGCTATCTGTGCTAAAAATGTTTAATTGTTGTTTTTCAGCTGGCAGTGCAGTGTGGTTGATATTAGCTACTTATCTGAAATTGCCCATATCGGGGACCCATTCAATTGTTGGTGCTACGATCGGCTTCTCCCTGGTCTGCAGGGGGGCTGATGGACTGAGATGGGGAACTCTCGGATTAATCGGTAAGAATCTCTGAATTTTCGTTATCGATTCGATTAAAAGATACCGGTAACCCGGGGCGAAGTCGATCAGTATGGGTGAAGTTGATTACACCTGACTTTTTCAAATAAACTGCTTTTCATCCTTACAATGAACACTATAAGAACCAGGAAAAAATATATATCTATGAAGGATATAATTTCCTTTGAACTTCATTTACTAAAATTACAATTAATCCCCCTATGGATGCTGGAAAAAATTCCAAAGAAAAATGAAATTGATAATTGATCGAAATCACCTCATGTGTGGAGTGAAGTCGATTTTACACTGTATTATATGGCTGATCAACTTCGCCCCACTATATGGGGTGAAGTCGATCAGTCTTCAACAAAAAAATAAGGATTGTTTAAAATGTTGAAAATTATGTTCAAACTGTAATAATAAGGACAAGACTGATAGAATCAATCTTATTTTTTTAGAATTTTATTAGGGCTTCTAAAGCAAATTTATCACAAAAACCCGCAATTTTTGATCAACTTCGCCCCGGTTTACGGTATATAAATATGACTCCGATGGCAAAATATTAATATCTCTCTATCTACCTATCTATCTCATGCCATCCGCCAACTTAAATTAATATTACTATATTCTCGTCCATATTATTTTGTAGGATTTGTAGAAGTGATGTGTTCTCTAGGGTTCGTTTGCTGTTGCATTGCTGATATTGGTGCAGATTTGGGAGATCAATTCAATCCAATGATTTCAATCATGTGAATGAAATTATTAGAACCTGTACCTGGAAATCTGAACCAATTATTCTAAGATTTGTAAGTTTGTAGTATTGAAGCTGATATTGTGTTAGTTATCCATATTGAATAAAAAGACTCTCAAGTTGTCTCAACCACAAATTTATGATTGTGTAAAATTTGAGGTTGTGACAACTTCGAGTCTTGAAGTTGATCATACTCTTCAAATCTTCAATCAAGATTTGTACTGTAATTTTTGACCTTGATAAACTAACCTTATGCTTTCTGATTACAGTTCTGTCGTGGTTCATATCCCCAATTCTTTCGGGATTCATATCTGTGATTTTGTACCTGTTGATAAGGAACTTTATTCTACTTGCATCTGCTCCGCTGAATATAGGATTACGTGTGTTGCCCTTTATATACGGATTGACTGTATTTGTAAACATGTTTTCCATACTGCACGACGGATCCAAATGTGAGTATATTCACTGTATTTTTTATATTAGTTATGACCGTTTCCACTCCTCCCAATTTTTTATAAAAACTTATTTTTGATTTTTGAACTCCCCCCCCCCTTGATTTTTTTCACCTCAGACTACTGTAGTAACCACTGAGCTAAATATTTCCATCTGGAGGTAGCACAAGCTAGGGCTGCTAGCAGGATTAGTGTTCCGTCTAATTTCGTTAGGTTGGTAATAAAGTGAGGATGAATTTTTTTTCTAATACAGTATGTAGTACCAAAAAAATTAAGTTGGCAATGAAGTGAGGATTGATTTTTTTTCCTCAAGAACAGTATGCTTAAAAAAAAAAATAGGCGGAACCCAGCTTTTTCAATCAGTGCTACATCCAGATGGATAATTTAGCTCAGTGGTAGTAACAGTAGTCTGTAACAGACTGTATAATCAGTATACAGGATATTTCTAAAATAGACCGACAAACTTCGTATTGGCGGGTATTTGAAATTTTTTAATTGAGTTTTCTTTAAATATAAGTTATATTAATCTTTTAATTTTCTTCTTATTCAATCTATCCACTCTATTTAGACGTTCTCCTATTTTGAATTGAAGTATCTCTTCCTTATTGATGATTTTTCACTATCATTTATTTGAGGTACCTCTTCCTTATTGCTGGGGATGATGCCCACTTAGGCTAGGCGTACACCGGTTAGTCAAGACAAGACAAGACGAAATTAGTCACGTTTAGTCACAGTAATTCACATAGCTGCTTATGAAGCAGCACACACCGATTGATCATTGCATCGTTGTTTCCAGCAGGCTGTTGGTACGTACACCGGTTGGTCAGAGACAAGACGAGAATTAGTCATGTTTGGTCACGGTAATTTCACATGAAGCTTGTTTGCACACACCGATGCAATGACCGATCGGTGTTGCTTCATAACTCATACAATGCTATGTGGTCTTCTTTATGATATTGTGCGCCTAACCAAACTAAATTTCGGTGACCTCAAACAATGCTGTGACTTCGCTGTGAAGCTCAAGGTTGTCTTGTCTTGACTAACTGGTGTACCTAATCTAAACTCTAAGCTTGTGCGTGTGTAATGTCTTTCGATCCTGAAGTGTTTTATGTTTCACTAGAAAAATAACTTGTGATTTATTGATATTTCACTACGGTACCTGAAGTTACTGAATTGAAATATAGGGAGTGACTGACTTTCCCGTTACTGAATTACATTTTGAATTTTAAATCTCTTGTACAAGTGTGACTCTTTTTAATACATATTTGTCTTATAGGCTACATCTGGCGGCTAAAAACAAACTTGAATTGTTGCTAATAATTCATTCTTGTCTTTTTTACAGTATTGGCCTTCGATAGAATTCCGCTATGGGGCGCAATAGTTTTATCAATATTGATAGGTATAGCATGTGCCCTAGTTGTCCAGTTTCTGTTGGTTCCAATGCTTAGAAAGAAGATTTTAGGTGAGTTTTTTCAGTAAATTTCATCTTTAGAAATTAAAAACAAACCAAATTTGCATGCAAGGGTTGTAGGTTGGGATCGGTGCATGTTTCACATAACCTAACCTAACCTAGAAGCTTTTCCACACCTAACTTCAACCTAACCTAACCTAACTTCGGGGGAGAACAACTGAATGGCCTTGCATGATAGCTAACTTAACCAAGTTATGCTTTCACGATTATTTAATGCATGTTATTCTGCCCAAACAGAAATTCAAAGCGATGAATTTTTAACCTATAAGTTCACCATAATTTATTTCCCAAATTATTGGGGGATAATTTGACGAGGCGTAACACCCAAAGGGTCTCTCCGCCAAAAAGCCATGAGCAAATAATAATAATTTTCTATCCAGAAAACTTTATTTTTAATTGGGCCCTTTAGGGAGGAGTTTGTTCTCTTTGCCAACTTCGTTTGCCAAAAGAGCAATTCAATTTTTATAATTAAATTACATTCTTCCATCCCAACTCATGTTTAATTCTACCGTCTTTTGATACGTGTTTAATGAGTATTTTGTACCATAAGCTATAACGTTTCTGCAATGTACATTTTCAAATAATTTGTTATGTCTGCAGTGAAAACATGTAATCGATAATCGTGTGTAGAAAGTTGAAATAGTATTTGATACAATAAAATGTTTTATATAAATGAATAAAACCATAAACTCCCAATTATTTTAGTATCTGAAGTGCAACTTGGCTCAAAGTGATTTACCGCACTTCATTAATTGAAATTGAAATGATATTTATTCTTCTTTGTATAACATACATACTACAACAAAAATACATAAATATATAAAGAAGGCTCCTCACATGGGCTAATGCCTGTGGGTGAGGAGCGAGAAATTGGATGAAGTATATATAAATATATATATTATACATAAGCTTATGCTTTATGAGCCAACAAATAAATAAAATGGAAGATGTGATTCTTAAAAATAAAATTCTCATTCTTTTTTGTAATAGATAATATTGAATAATTCAATAAATTCCAAATCAACAGCGTTTTCGGTGCAGTGTAATTGAATGTATTTAAAAAATCTAATAAAATACCGCAATGACAATTAAAAAAGGAAAAATGTATTCTAACAGCATGAATGATATTGTTTTGATAGTTTTATGAGGCCAAGAACTGAGGATAACACGGAATAATTTAATAATGATGACCACATTGATAATGAACGCTTTTAAAGATTATTATGAAGAAGTTTAATAATCAAGAAGATTAAAAATAATAATAAAGATAACATTTGAAAAGAAAGTTTGGACCATAACTTGTGGCATTAGAGAAAAATTAATAGAATATCAATGAATATTTCGTCTGAGATACAAGCAATGAATTGGTGAAAAAATAAATGAAGTATCAATAAATATTTGGTCTGAGAGACAAGCAATGATTTGATGCTCCAAGGATTCAGATTATCACACAATTTATTGTTATTGTAGCTGGATATAAATTCTAAGACAATTATTGTTCCATGGTCTAAAAATGTAATAAAATCAATTACTAACTATATACTAGAGTTTGAAGTTTAGGATATAACTGGTGGGATTAGTGAAAAATTAATAGAGTATAGATGAATATTCGATCTGGGTTACAAGCAATTGATTATTGCTCCAAGGATTCAGATTACAATTTGAAATTATTAATGTCAAATTAATAATGCATATTTGATCTGAGATTCAAGCAATGAATAAGTGAAAAAGTAAATAAAGTATTGATAAATATTTGGTCTGGGATAAAAGCAATTGATAATTGCTTCAAGGATTCAGATTATCACACAATTTATTGTTATTGTAGCTGGATATAAATTCCGAGACAATTATTTGTTTCGTGGTCTAAAAAGTGTAATGGAACCGATATTGTTGCTGGCTATTTATTACGTAAACCTGTTTATTGTGTGAAACTTCAGTGTATTTTGAGACTGTTGGTCTTTTTTTTGCTAATCACGCTGGGTGGATGGCGGTATTTCTTATCTATTTTTTCAGAAGATGCCTTGGCACCTAGAATTATGGTACAGTTTTCCTGTGGTAGCTCCTCAGGTAAGGATATAATAATTACCAAACATAATATTAAATTCTTCTAAGGGCTCCCTTGTACTTGCAGTCTAACTGTAACTGCAGGCCTCGACTGTGACAGGCCCAGTATGCAGTTGGAAATGTGAGGTGGTGGGGAAACGGAGCAGGTGATCGTCGGACAGCTTTGCTTCTTTTTTCTTCTTCGTCTTCTTCTTCTTCTTCTCCTTCTTTTCTTCTTCTTCCTCCTCCACTTCCTTCTTATTCTTTCTTCTTCTTCTCCTTCTCCTTCTTTTCCGTCTTCTTCCTCCTTCTTCCTCCTTCTTCTTCTTCTTCTTCTTCTTTTCATCTTCTCCTCCTTTCCTTCTTCTTTGTCTTCTTCTTCCTCTTCCCCTCCTCCTTCCTTTTCCTTCTTTTCTAACTTCTTCTTTTATTCTTCTTCTCCTTCTCTCCTTCTTCCTCCTCTTTCCTCCTCCTCTTCCTCCTCCTCCTCCTCCTCCTCCTCCTCCTCCTCCTCCTCCTCCTCCTTTCTCCTCTTCCTCCTTCCTCTTCTCCTTCTCCTTCTTTTCCTCTTCTTCTCCTTTCTCCTCCTCCTCCTTCTTTTCCATCCTCTTCTTCCTCCTCCTCTTCCTTCTTATTCTTTTTCTTCTTCCTCCTCCTCCTCTTCTTTTTTCTCCTTCTCCTCCTCCTCCTCCTCCTTCTTCTCCTCCTTTTTCTCCTCCTCCTTCTCTTTCTTCTCCTCCACCTCTTTGTCTTCTTCCTCCTCCTCCCTCCTCCTCCTCCTCCTCTTCTTCTTCTCTCCCTTCCTCTCCTTTCTTTCCTTCGTCCTCTTCTTCTTCTCCTCCTCCTCCTCCTCCTCCTTTTCCTCCTCCTCTTCTTCTTCCTCTTCTTCTCCTCCTCCTCCTCCTCCTCCTTTCCATCTTCTCCTCCTCCTCCTCTTTTCCCTCCTCCTCTTCCTCCACCTCTCTTCTTCTTTTCCTCTTCTCCCTCCTCCTCCTCCTCCTCCTTTTCCTTCTTCCTCTCCTCCTCCTCCTCCTCCTTCTCCTCCACTTCTCCTTTTCTTCCTCCTCCTCCTCCTCCTCTCTCCCTCTTTCTCTCTACCCTCCTTCCCTTCTTCTTCTCTCCTCCTCCTCCCTTCTCCTCCATCTTCTTCTCTCCCCTCCTCTCCTCCTTCTCCTCTCTTCCTCTTCTCCTCTCCTCCTCTTCTTCTCCATCTTTCTTCTCCTCCTTCTTCCTTTTTCTTTCTCCTTTTCCTCCTTCTCTTCTTTTCCTCCTTCTTTTCCATCTTCTTCTCCTCCTCATCCTTCTTTTTTTCTTCTTCTTCTTCTTTTTCTTCCGACTGCAGTAGTGATGATTTTTTAACAGTCCACTTTTCACAGTTCTAACTGCAGTCCGGGACTTTCAGTTAGAACTGTGAACGTTGGACTGTTGAAACCCCTTCAAAACAGTTCGCACCGCAGTTAGTGGCGAAGCGTGGTATGCTTATTTGGTCATCGCCAGGTATATTTCTTAAGCGTGGTATGCTTATTTGGTCATCGCCGGGTATATTTCTTATAGGACTACCCAGCTATGACCAAATAAGCATACCACGCTTCGCCACGGACTTCAGTCCACTCTACTAACTAGCCAGCAGTCCAATTGTTGAACTATTGCACCGTACGATCCGCCTCTCGGACTCCCCATCCACTCACAGCTCTAACTGCAGGCTGGGTCTTTCACAGATCAGACCTGCAGTTAAAACTGTAAGTTGAAGGGAGCCCCAAAGTTAAATTAATATCAAAGGAAGAATTAATAAAAAACTCAATCGAGTTTTGGTTAATTATTAAATTAATTAATTATTAATTGACAATTATTTGCTAAGTAATCATGTGGTTAAGTAACAAACATTCGAGACCGCTCTCGAATGGGTGACTGACAAAAAAAGACATTAAAAAATTGTGCAATGAGGCGAGGTGGAACCTACCCACCAATAAAAAGCCATACGATAAAAAAAAATTTAATCGTAATTCAAATACTAATTTGGTATAGATATAAATTGAATATAATGAAAAACATGGACCAATGCAGTGCTGATTACAGAAAATTGCTTCAAATGTGTCTGCAATGCTGTACTGCAAAAACGTTTATTCCCCTTATTACTGAATAAATTATGAATTAAGAACGAAAACGGTTTCAAGAATTGATTTGAAATAAATTGGAATTAAATTGCAGTTTTGTCGTCTTGCTTTCAAAATGTCCTTCTGGCTTCTTACACTTAACGAGAAACATAACTGTTTGAATAAAACGATTGCTAAAATTAAAAACTTGAATAGATGGAGACTCTGATAGTTGAAGAAAATTGTTGGAACTTTAAGTAGTTCGGTAGTTGGAGAAAATTTATTTATTTATTCATTTATTACATACATATAAAAGCCATTTGTGTACAAGTACAGAATGTTTGTACTCAAAGAAGAAGAAGGAAGAGGAGGAGGAGGAGAAGATGATGGAGAAGAAGGAGAAGATGAAGGAGAAGAAGGAGGGGGAGAAGATGAAGGAGAAGAAGAAGAAGACTATCCAAGTTGTAAGAAGTAAAAACTTCATGAATATTCAATTTGTAGCAAATGTAAAAACATTTTTGAGAATATGTGTAGATATTTGTTGGGTATCTGGAGAGGACCGACTTCTATCTATTTTGTCACTTCAGAGAGAGCAAAGCTTTTTTTAATAATTTTTTGTGATATGAGAAAGGTTTCCCTGTCATATTATGAATTATTTGAATGGAAATTATTTATGAGATATTATGAATTTCCGTCATAAAAAGAGCAATCCTTTTTTATAATTTTTTAGGTTTAGGTTAAAGGGTATAATATTTTCTAGAGGAAACTAATCTCTCTCTGGCTATCTCAATTAATTTCATTATCTCTGCTTGAGCTGTATGGGCACCTTAGATTTTTTAATTGAAATTGTCAAGCTATAGCTATGCAAATGCGGCTAATTAATGTAGGCATAGCACTAACCTGGATTTGATCGTCTTAGTAGATGCTTTTCATGCAAAAGTTGGCTTGCACTTGCGTCAAGTATGCAAATATTTTATGAAACCAACAGTTTTCATTCTACATATTAGATTCTAGATTCGAATCATGAAGTAGGGTAGGTTAAAAAATTAAGCTCTAAATTGAAGTAACTTTAAAATCAACTTTTTAGAGAGAAAAATATAAAACGTAATTTCTATATTACATTCACTAGCAAAACAAAGGATACTGATTCATGAACTTTCCTTTTGTAAGATTAAATTTGAAAGTTGATCTTATGCTAAACAAACAGATTAGCTGTAGTAACTCGTAATAAAAAAGTCAAAAGACGACTTAAATCCCCTTTGAATTATTTCAATTCAAACGAATCATCACAATATATCAACGAAATTGTAGTAGGACTGGGGTCTGGGATTGGATTGGAAAATTATTAGGACTTTGAAAAATTGTTTTGATGTTGATTGAGTGACAGAGATGCAGTATATCCCTCATATCTATTCATCACCTTTCATCTTGTGAATATTCCATATTTTCAATGTAATATGTACACATTATTAGATTACTTGAAGGTATACTTTTGACAATATACCGTTCTTTGTAAAATGTAGAGCTAATGTGGGAATCACCATTGAGCTTATATCTAACTGGATATTCAGCTCAATGAGCAGCCCTAGCTACTGCTATCTTCAGTTACCTCAATGGGTATTACCTTTAAAAAACTTGTATTTGAACAGCTTTTGATTATATCCAGCCTTATATATCCTCTTGTAATATTTTTCTGTCTACCATTATTGTACCTTTGAGTAAATCATACGATTATATCTAGCCTATTTTATCCTCTTGTAATACTCTACATGAATTCTAATAATTTGAAATTTGAAGAATTTCTACTGATTTTTGGAACTTCATGACAGAAGAAAACACTTTTAATGTTGTCAACTCATCAACTTTATTACTGGACCGCGTAATTTTCTTTGAAAGCCTTTCTTTAACTAGCCTTCAATGCAAAAACATACTAAGTTCAAACAAAATCCATTCTTATTAGTGAAGTTTGTAGAAAATGATAAATTCTAATTACTTATTTTTATTTAGAAATCCTATTTATTCAAACATACTTCAAGTCCTACCGAAGAACCCCTTATTTCTTGAAGTAATTAAGCCTATCTTTTTTGCAATGCTTGGAATCCACCATTAGCTATAAATCTGTTAGTTACCACACTTATTTAATTCCATGATGACCTATATATTCTATAGAATATATTATATTCTATATTTCTATAGAATGCACTGCAATATCAGACTCGCACTACCTTCTACTTTTTAGAAGATCTTGCAATGGGCATGTTGAGCTACGTACGAAAATTTAAAACTTCAAGGCTGCAGTCAACACAGCTTGATGAAAATTTCTTTGGTTCTGGAAGCATATTACGTATTAGATTTTTCACCACATTATTTCAAACTTATTTCACTTCTTACTTAGATATAAAAATTTCTTTTTGGACCAAACTGTATTATATTTACCTCATTTGAACTTATCTTTCTCATCTGAATTAATTTGAATATGAAAATTTTAGTTTATTATCAATAAAATGGCTACCGGTACCATATTTTCCATTATTAGTCAACATGACTAATATGAGAGTAACAAATTTATATTTTATGTTATTGAAATGATTGATTAAGAAGCTTCAGGACAATAATTATTCTTTAACCGATTCCAATAATGTGCGATTACAAGAGTAAAGTACCGGGTAACAAACATATCTTTTAACTCTCTAAAAAGTTTTGTGAAGTGTTACCTTAAGAGTGTGTCAAACCAGTCTACTTAATGAATAAGCACAGTAGTTTGCCTCCGTGAAAATGGTAGTTGTACTATCAATGTTACATTTGCTACTTAGTAGCAACTAGTGAAGAAGCCTCGTTTGGCATAAGCTTGAAGTAGTTTGAAATTTCAACCTAGATATTGTTGATTTTATGATTCTTTGGTTCAATTCATCTTATCTTCATTGATAATTTTATCATGATAGGTTTTTATATTAAAATCAAATTATCATTCTCGAAAAATTAATTCCAGTTACAATAAAAGAAATGGAAATTTTCGCAAGTTTAAGATGCATGAATCTAAATTTGTATTCATTGGGAAACCAGAAGATGTTAAGATTGTGATGGTAATATAGCTTTGTTAGGGGTTTTGATTAAATTGGTGATGACATTACTGAATATACTGGTGGCATTGACTGAATTATAGAGGTGATGGATAAAAAATTAATTTGTTACAAATCTATAACATTGTAGACACTTTGGATAACCTGGAAGTGGAAATATTTCTCATATTTTGTGTTTATAGCTATTTTGAATTGTTTGCAGAACCAGATAAACCATCAATCAACAAATGTGCTTTAAAAAATGCACAAAAACTCGTAAATTCATTGCATGGCAGAATTTGAAATAACCATTACTTTCTAAGTTTTTTAAAGTGTCTACAATTCAATCACGTGAAAATAAGGTGGATTCATAAGTGAAACCTATAATAATACAATACAATAGTTTTTGAAACCATGTAATAANTTTCTCACTTCTTACTTTTTTGCCCTCTTCCTGTCTACTGCATGGGAAACCACGGCTAGGTATTCTTCCTCCTTTCTTCTGTCCAGTTCACCCTGCCATATAGCCATTTGTTTTTGTATTGTTGGTTATATTGTTTTTATTGTACTGTGTTTGAGCCATTTGGAGATTTACGAATAATTGCAATTAGTTAAAACCAGTAATAATCGTAACATACTGTTTGTTACATACATATTGTAACATACTGTTTTTTCATTGTTGTTTTTTGTGTATGTTTTGAATAAAATATCCTCTTTTAATCAAAATTCACAACTAATAATAATAATAATTCAATGTAACCTGGCTGGCTCAGGTCTGGTGTCAGAGTTTTCAGGTCACTCCTGATCAGTTCAGGGTCTCTGACGTGACTTAACGACTGTTTTTTAGGCAGCCGGGACCGACGGCTTAGCGTGTCCGGAACACGAAAAATTCACAACTAAACCCCAATTTTCTTGAGTTCGAAACACAAATTGATATAATTAGATAAAATAATTTTGTGGTTCATCCATCTCGCTTGAAACTCCAGTTTTGCCCACAGACTTTTGTCAGCATTGACCTGAATTCTATTTTTTGAGACAGGTAGGCAAAAATAATATTCAGAGATCGTTAGCAGCATGTTCCTACCTGTCCGGGCTCTGCCGCTGACATGCTATCTATCAATCGGTTTTGAACGCTGTTTAGTACCGGAAACTGCCACCGTAGAGCGCTAGTGTCGCACCGCGCATGCGTCCAGCTGCCAAAGAGGAATCGCAACTCGAGAGGAATACAATGACGCATGCTTTGTTATATTGAATGACTATTTACACCACAGATTGATGTTTAAATCGAATAGGGGGAGTTTTATTTTGGACTACATCATTAATCAAAATTTGAGAGAGAAATAATGAGAGATGAGCCTGTTTTTTCTATTTTAAATCATATTTGTTCTTCTTCTTGTTATTCTTTTTCTTCTTCTTCTACTTCTACTTCTTCTTCTTCTTTTCTTCTTCTTCTTCTTCTTCTTCTTCCTCCTCTTCTTCTTCTTTTCCTCCTCTTCTTTTCTTCTTCCACTTATCTCTCCTTCTTCTACTTCTTCTTATTTTCCTCCTCCTTCTTCTATTTCTTCTTTCCATTTACTCCTTCTTCTTCTTCTTTTTCTTCTTCTTCTTCCTTCTCCTTCTCCTTCTCCTTCTTCTCCTCCTTCCTCCTCCTCCTCCTCCTCCTCCTCCTCCTCCTCCTCCTTCTTCTCCTTCTTCTCCTTCTCCTTCTTCTTCCTTCTTTCTTCTTCTCTTCTTTCTTCTTCTTCTTCTTCTTCTCCTTCTTCTTCTTCTTCTCCTTTTCTTCCTCCTCCTCCACCTCTCTGGATTGGAGATGGAGATGGATTTAATTATGGTTAATGATTTCTGCTATTGTATCAATGAATCTACAAAGAATCATATTTAGGTATCATCTATTTATACTTATCATGATTTTTGCTATTCTTTCAATAAATCTATAAAGAATTCATTAAACAATTATTCCATAATTTATTAGTAAAAAAAACTTCGTATGGCTTTTTATCGATGGGGATACCCTCATGGGTAGGTTCCTCCTCACCTTATTTTTGTCTCGGTCACCCATCCAAGAGCAGTCTTGAGTGTTTGTGAAGGAGACGAATGATCACTCAGCAAAAGAAAAAGAAGAAGAAGCAGAAGAAAAAGAAGAAGGCAGAATATAATTAATTTTATTAGAAGAAGAAGAAGGAGATGGAGAATGAGAAGGAGAGAAGAGAAGAAAAGAGAAGAAGAAGAAGAAGAATGAAAGGAGGAGAAAGAAAGAAGAAGGAGTGAGGAGAAGAAAAAGGAAGAAAAAGAGAAGTACTGTGAAGAAAAAGGGAAGAAAGGGGAAAGAGAAAAAGAACAAAAGAAAATTGTATTGCACCAGTAAGAAAAAGGCATTCATTTGTGCAGAAGAGAAAAGAGAGAAGGAGAAGTAGGAGAAGAAGAAGAATAAGAAGAAGAAAAATGAAATAGGAAAAGAATAAGGAGAAGAAGAAGGAGATGGAGAATGAGAAGGAGAAGGAGAAGAAGAAGGGAGAAAAGGAGAATAAAAGGAGAAGAAGAAGCAGAAATAGGAAAGAAGAGGAGGAGAAGAAGAAGGAGAAGGAGAAGAAGAAGAATGAGAAGGAGAAGAAGAAGATGAGAAGGAAGAAGAAGAGAAGGAGAAGAAGAAGAAGAAGAAGAAGAAGAAGAAGAAGAATGAGAAGTAGGAGAAGAATGAGAAGTAGGAGAAGAAGAAGAAGAATAAGAAGAAGATGAAAATAGGAAAAGAATAAGGAGAAGAAGAAGGAGATGGAGAATGAGAAGGAGAAGGAGGAGAAGAAGGAAGGGAGTAAAAGGAGAATAAAAAGGAGAAGAAGAAGGAAGAAGAAGGAGGAGAAGAAGAAGGAGGAGAAGAAGAAAAGGAGAAGAAGAAAAGGAGAAAGGAAAAATGAGAAGAAAAAGAGAAAGGAGAAGGAGAAGAAAAATGGGAGAAGAAAAAAAGGAGAAGGAGAAAATTGAGGAAAAGAAGAGAAACAAGAAAAAGGAGAAGTAGGAGTAGATGTAGAATAAGAAGAACGAGAAGAAGAAGATAGAGAGGAGAAGAAGGAGAATAAGAATTAGAAGAATGAGAAAAAGATTGAAAAGAAGGACGAGTATGAGAAGAAGGATGAGAAGGTGAAGAAGGAGGAAAAGGAGAAGAAAAATGAGAAGGAGAAGAAGGACAAAAAGTAGATGGAGAAGAATATTGAAAGGAAGTAGATGAAGGAGGAGGATGATTGGAAACTGTTTCATGTATTTCAATAGTCGCAGTTTTATTGGACCTGGGATGTCCTAGTTCCCTATTAAATCTGCACTTTTGATGACATCATTTCATCACCCTCACAATGCTCATGAGACAACATCATGGGGAAATATTGAACGAAACTGTTGCTCCCCCGATAAAACATGCTCATCTTTCTTGCATGCAACAACGCATGCCACGTTGCAAGCTGCAAGGCGAGTTGAAAGCGCAAGACGAACGCTGTGTAGCTTTTGACCATGTATTGCAAACCCGTGGGATCAATAGACAGTTTCCAATTTTCGCCACAGGCTGCGCTAGTGGTCTGTCGTGTCGAAAATAATCTTCAGGGTGTAGACTGAGAACAATTTCACTGGATTAGGAGTGAAAATTCGCTGAAAAACTGTGAAATTTTGAAAATAACTACAGTTTTCCCAACTAAAACCAAGTGCTAAACTGCAAATTTCGTTCAAATTCTGTTAACAAACCTGAATTACTTCTGAGTTTGAACCTAACTCAACAAGGTAGGATCTAACTTTCATCCACTTATATTTTCACAATAATTCTATTATCAACATAAATTAAACTAATTTTTCTATAGTGATGTATTAATGATGGTTTAATACTGTTAATTAATTTTATTTAAATCAAGGACGAAATTAACCTAAGATCAAGAGGTGAATCTGTTAGATTTAACTAGGGGTTAAGCTACTGTACCTCAACTCATGAGTGTCTCTGAGAGATATGACGTATTGAATGGATTTCTGTAAACTGGAGGAGGGGTGGATTTCATTCAATATAATTCTAGACAGTATTCATGTTGTTTCAAGATACTGAAACTGACTGATACTGACTGACTGATACTGAAACTGACTGATACTGACTTTAGTAAATTGAATGGAATTTTGAAATTAAGGATTGGGAATTCATTGAGGAGAATCGTGGATTGATTTAGTCTCCAGTGTTTAGTCATACAGGAAAATAAAAATTAGTAAATTGAATTGAATTAAATTGAATCTCCAGTGTTTAGTCATACAGGAAAATAAAAATTAGTAAATTGAATGGAATTTTGAAATTAAGGATTGGGAATTCATTGAGGAGAATCGTGGATTGATTTAGTCTCCAGTGTTTAGTCTTACAGCGAAATAAAAATTAGAAATGTGAGAAATTAATTTTAAAAATCCATAGCGAACAATTCAATTTTGTTATTCCAAATAGCACTAAACAGAATAGAATAACAATACATGGAATAATTATTCGAAAAATAATTATCAAATATTAATTTGAAAGAGGTTTATAAAACTCAGCCAGTTTTGTAGAATTGTGAAACATTAAAAAATTCTGATTAAAGTTATTGGTGACTGTAATCATCTCTAAAATCTCCTTTGGAATTCCATAATTAAAATTCTTGTAGAGCATTGAGTTTATGAGATTCATGTTAGAATTTTAATATTCTTGAGAATCAAAGAGTAAACCTGAATTGCGTCATGATTGTGGTCTTCCTTGTCTCTATGAAATCAATAAATTACAAATCTGAGAACTTTTGTATCAAAGTGACACCAATTTTTACAAACAGTATAGCTTTGGCTCTATTCCACAATTTACTTACCGTACTTATATTCTTATTATTTCTAATATTAATAAATATAGAAATATTAATATTATAAAAATAATATTAATATTATTAAAATAATAATCTCTCATATTTTCCAATTGTTTAAAATAATTCTTATTATTTTCACTTGATTATAAGGTTAAACCTCAACTGTCTAAAGACGTTTCTATTGAATATACTAAATCAGGAATGTGAACGCTGTGCAATCTGGCAAAACTGAACGTACACCATAAACGCAATACTGCAACAATCGCAGATTACTGCAACTTGCTCATAGTACAATTTAGAATCCTGACATCTTAAGTGAAACTATCCATTCATTTATTTTCTGAAATGAGATGAGATTCATTTCTATAATGAGATGGATGAAGTTTTCTATATCTAGGATGAATTATAAACACTCTCATTTAGGGGCCTTATCATTGGAGTTTACAAGTCCTGTGATAAATATATATGTTTTTCAATCAGTATCACTTAAAAATATAAAAATACGAATGGTTACATTCTAATAAGACTATGGTTACAATGCTAATGATAATGTGAAATTCGTCCTGTCCTTTGGGGCTCTTTCATAAAAATTTACAAGACCTGTAATATGGGAAACTGGTAGACTCACAAATTAGACGGTACAAATTTATCCTATACTACGTCGTGCTATTCATGTATATTGCGTAACTGCATCTTCTCTGTACAAGTGTTACCGGTACTTATCTTCTGAATTCCTATGAAACAGAGAAAAATTGAGATGAAACTAGATGTGGTGAACTAGTGAGAGATCAGTTGATAAGGTAGAATATACAATAGAACACATACATATATATAGTTAAATGACTTTATTCTCCACTCTCTTCCTTGAAAAAGTGCCGTGAGCGAAGTTGCTCCTAAAAATCCTCCTTTTCTACTTGAATTGGAAATAGTTTTCTTTGTGAGAAGTATAATCTAGATTTGGACTGTTTTCATAAAACAGTATATGTATGAGCATAGCTGTGGTATGAGTCGCTTTAACCATCAATTATTGCACATTCAGATTCATTTAATTTGACGCTTGGCGTTAGATAGATAGTTAGATAAAGATATATTATTTCTTAACTTTGTTGATGACCGTAGAGTACGATGGCAAAGAAATAATACCTCATCTCTATCTATCTATCTATCCAAGCGTCAAATTAAATGAATCTAAGTGTACATTATAAATAAATGAACCAGCATATGTACATAGAGAACATAGGATAAAAACTGAATATAGTCATAACATGGAATGATTCAGTTTTATTGTACCGTATGTCGTTTTTATCATAGAGTACCGTATTTGAATAAAATATTTGTATGTAAAGCATAATAGAAGGATTCAATACATTACCCTAGTCTGGGGAAAACCGGCGTACCATAGCTAATTTCAATAGCGCATGAATTGAAGTGTGTTTTAATCGATACAACGTTATCCCACAAAGGGTCTGCCTTTTAACGTGTATTGTGTACCAGACACAATACAGCCTATTGTACCAATAATGCAGAAGCTCCTGATAAAAGATTATTGCACAGGATACGATTCAAAGCGTTTTAATTATCCATAGCCTTGGGATGTATGCGGTCAATATTATGAAGTACAGTACTGAATTCGAAAGTTATTGTATTTTGCAAAATTATAATCATTTCATAGAAATTATAAACATCCAATAGAAATTGAAATGAATACTTCTCAATGAGTTTTTATTGAATTTATCTTATTGAAATGCAATATACAATTTTAGAAGAAGAAAATACCCGCAAGGAAAATTCTGTGTGCAAGTATAATTGCAAAGAGCAAAACAAAAAATATCAAATGCAATAATAAAAATTACACTGAACAAAAATCATGCTTGATAAAAATTACAATAAAGAAATTTAAGTGAAAAATAAAATTCTAAGGAAAATGATAACTAGAAAAAAGAGAGAAAAGATGAGGGGAGGTAAGAGAAGGGATACAAAGTATACAACCAAATAACACAGAAATACATTTCTTGAGTTCACTAGATTGATACTAGAATACTGAGGCTATTATTTTAAAACAGCCATTAAACATTTTGAAACAGGATAAATACAATATTTAATAGATTTGAAACAGACTATTTTACTCATCTTATAATTTTTAACTCGAAAAAACTCTCATTTAAAGAAGTAAAACGATCTTCATTCCAAAGCCTAATTTAATTTTCCAATGGTCTTGTTACAACAAAAAAATTGATTAATTAATTACAAATTTCAATTGAAACAATGACTGCAAGTCAGTATTTCAAGTAAAAATCAATAGTATTTTACATCTAAAGTTTTACTACGGTATCTCAATAACCTGTAATTACACTACCCGTAGGATACTCAAGTACTACTGGCACTATTTCACTATAACTACTGCGTGGTTCGTGACCAATTTGACTCATCTTTTATTTATGAATTCCATTGATAATAGCTACCGTGCTAATAGAGGAATGACACCTGAAGTGATGAATATTACAGCTTTACATATTCAGTTATTCAATTGACTTCTATCTATCGGGGTTTAATTTTCCACTTTAAATGAGTTGAAATATCTTCAAATTGGATGATGATACCAGGATATCATTCAGAACAAAACTCTCATTATTGGATGCATCAAGCAAGATCAATTTTTAATCCAGGATCAGTTCAATGGGATCAGCTGATTCAAAATAGTTGAACCCGGTTGGTGCAACCGAACCTTATAGTGAAACTTATTGTTGCTATTTATTCAATTATTAATCAAGCAATTTATTCTTCTTCTATTTATCTATTTAATCTTCTGTTAAATAATCAATTTATACTCTTATTAATCAAGCAACTTGTCCACTTATCTATCAAGCTATTTATGTATTCAACACCTCTATTTATCAATTTAGATGCAATAAAATGTTTTAGCTCTAGACTGTTCTTGCCAAAATTTCAAAGGAGACTGACTATCTAAGCATCAATTTATTTAGGTATTTAAGTATTTATTTATTATTTTATTTGTTTATTTTTCATTCTTACATTCAATTCAAATAATGTAAATAAATCAATGTAATAAACTCAATAATGTTTAGATGGTCTTCATTGTAATTTTGATTCTTCCATCGTTTATTTATACATTTCGAAAATTAATCGTTAAATTCAATAATTTATTGATATGGTGTCCTAGAATTTCTAAAATTGGCTTCTATCTGACCTGAATATAGAGGGGAAAAGTTGATTGAGAAATTATAAATAATTTAGTCACTACTTATTCAAAAAGACCATTCAGGAGTTGTAGTTCAACTTGTAGTTACTAAACTAAATTGTAAACTTAAAGTTGTAAAAACAATGTGAAAATATCAAAAACCACCAGTTTGCAATTCAGTAAAACCATTCGCGTTTTCGACTTGTAGTTTGTAACCTCGGTATTGTAAACTCACAGTTTTCAAACTAAGTTTTTGAACAAACTTGCAGTTTGTAAACTCAGAATCCAGTGAACAAAAGTATGTCATTTATTAGTATTCGTTTCATGCACCCAACTTCTAGCTTTTAAAAGTTCCAAACTGCGTTCAGAAACTCCCAAAAGTTTCTAAAGCGAATAATAACGAAATCCGTTTGGTCTGCTTTATACCAACATTCCAAGTTTTGAAACAAGAAGTATTCAACGCATCTGCTTCAAAGGAATAAAAGTTTTTGTATTCTTCAACATATACTATTCTACTATTGCAGTTGATCTTTCGCGAACGGAATTTTTATACTCACATTTATTATACAGCTATAAATAAATTTTGCTCCAGCTTCAAAACTGTTACTGAGATACATGATGCCTTGTACAAAACATGGGACGGTTTCATTTCTGTTGATAGAATAATTGAAGTATCTGTAAGAATTTGAACTCCCTCATCAATGTATTCTGTGTACATTACATCAATGAAAACAATTTATCTATCTGGGTTGCATAGATTATTGAATAGAAAATGAACTATGCAAGTTTTATTTGCAAATAGACGAGAATTGAAGAAGAAAATTGAAATTATGTGTCCGAATTCCATAAAATTTATTCTTAACTAGATCGAGACAGAAATTTCCATTATAATGCCATCTCCAAATACATTGAGATTGAAATTTGCTGTTTTAAAATTCTGGTAGCGTTGTAAATGTGAATTAGATATTTGTTTCCTTATTTATAAATAGTAGTAGTAAGTAGTAGTAGTAGTAAAAATGTCTTTATTTACGAATTAAACATTGTACAAAAAAATTCAACTCATAGCAAACATAATGAAAAAACAACATAATAATACCAGAATTACATATCATTAACAGTGAGAAAAATTAAATTCATACCAAACATGATAAAAAAACAAAATAAAAATAACTGAATTATACATCATTCAAAGAAAGAGAAAAAAACCAAGACATTATTATGGCATAACCTGGAAGGTTGTCTGCCAGGAGTCGGTATTAATAGTTGAATTCTAATATCAGATCTCTTCTTAGTTTTAAAGCAGTTCTTAAAAATGCCGTCATTTTACTCCAGTTTTTCCCATTCAGCCACTCAACTACCTCTGTTTCTGTGAGTCTATATTTTCCCAGCCATACTTTACGGACACCCCCCAATATCGGACAAGCCCCCATAAAGTGAAGCATGTCTTCTCTCTCGTTCAAGTTACATAATGAACATCGCCATTGTCTTTCTTCTCTACCGTGCGAAAAGTTAAGGTGAAAAAGAGAACCCCTAGCTTTAATAATTAAACTTATCTTCTTCCTATCAAACTGAAACTCAAGATAAGATCTACTATCGTTCTGCCGGTCTAACCGTTTATACAATCCATGGAACTGTGCTTCATTCGCTCTTCGTATCCATTCATCTCTCATTTTCTCTTTCATTCTCTCACACAGACAACTAAATTCATTCATCCATTCACTCTTCTCATTCAAACATCTTACTAAATTACACCCGAATTCCTCGTCCCAGCTCCTCCATTCCTTGTACCACGATATCTTACTTCTTACTATTTTCTCTGCTAATACTCTGGGTAACCTTCCTCGGGGCAATTTCATAATTATTCTAAAAATAAATTCCACATGCAATTTTACAATAAATAAAAATATTGGTTCAATATCCAGTTCTAAGTGAACTATGTAATTCGGCGTTGACTGCGGTAGCATAAAAAGTTTCTTTGCGAAAAATCTTGGCAATGTTTCTAGAACATCATAGCTTTTAAAACCCCAAACCTGTGCTCCGTATGTTGCCACTGTTCGTACCACCGCTCTGTAAACTTTCCACTTTACCTTCATATCTATGTCATTGTTAGCGATAAAGTTTCTCCAGACACCATTCATTCCAAATTTTGCGAGCGAAGTCCGCTCCCTAATATGCTCAGCAAATGATAACTTCGAAGTTAAAATAACGCCCAAATATTTGTATTTGTTCACCACCTCTACCTCCTCACCATCTAGATACCACTTCTCATGTTCCTCGCCATGTCCTCCTTTCCTAAACACAACTATTTTAGATTTTCCTCTATTTATCACCAGCCCCTACCTCTCACAATAACTCTGAATATCGTCTATCATTCTCTGCAACGCCTTTGGTGTAGAGGCCAATAACACTAAATCATCCGCATACAGCAGAACCTTAACGTTTAAATCATCCAACCAGATCCCCTCTCTTAAGCTATCACTCAAATCATTTATAAACAGTGAGAAGAGCAGCGGGGACAACAAACAGCCTTGCTTTAATCCGCATGTGGTCTTGAAAAAATTAGACATTTTATTTCCACACCAGATACTAGCCTTTGTGTCTGTGTACAAACTAGAAATTACTTTAACAAACTGGTCCGACAAGCCTATCGCATACAGTTTATGAATGAGCGCTACTCTATCTATTCTATCATATGCGGCTTTCAAATCGACGAAAAAACAATACATCTTTTTCCCTCTGCCTTTTAGTTTCAAGTTTATTATACTAACTAGATTAAAAATATTGTCAGCAGTCGAATACCCTTTTCTAAAGCCCGCCTGATACTCACATAGCACTCTATTCAAGTTCACCCACCTTTCCAGCCTTCCAAGCAGCACCCCTGCAAACCATTTAGCAAACGAGTTCACAAACGAAATTCCTCTATAATTCTCTACATCTAATAAATCACCTTTTTTGAATATAGGGAAAATTACTGTTTCACTAAAACAACTAGGTATGTCTGCGCTCTGGAGAATGAAATTGAATAGCGACAGGACAGTATTGTACAGTTCACCTGGGGCTTTCTTAAAAAATTCTATCGGTATTCCATCCGTACCAGGGGCTTTTCCATCTTTTCCTCTCTGAAGCGCTTCCTTTAGCTCATCCATCTCTATAGTCGCATCCAGAATCTCACTTCTATTGATAGGGCCCACAAGTGCATCAATACCTCCGAGAGCCTCTGCGGTAAACTGACGCTCAAAAAAACTGTTCCACTGTTCTGGTGTTATTGAATTGCTTGCTAACCTTTTTGACGTCTTAAATAAACTCACCGTCTGCCAAAAGTTTTTGGAGTCTCTTACGTTAGCCAATTTTACCGCCGCATCGAGATAATACTTTTTCTTTTTATTATTGCACAATACTTTATAATTACCCCTCAATTCCAAATAAGTACGTCTAGTGACCTCCGAATTACTTTTCCTAAATAAATTTAACATTTTAAAACACCTCACTCTCGCTCTTTCACACTCCCAATCATACGAGACATAAATTTCCATTATAATGCCATCTCCAAATACATTGAGATTGAAATTTGCTGTTTTAAAATTCTGGTAGCGTTGTAAATGTGAATTAGATATTTGTTTCCTTATTTATAAATGTGCATTTACATAAGTGTACTGAGTGTACTCTTATAAAGTGTGTATGTGGTAAATGGATGCCCTCAATTTCCAATGATAATGGAAATAGTTCTTTTTCTAACTTTCTTGTGAATGAAATGAATAAGAGTGATTGCCGATTGAAAGAGAGAAGAAGAGAAAAGAGGAAGGAAAATAAAAAAACGGAAGAAGAATCTCAGCAACTTTCCAATTATTTCCCGCAACGAACTTGGCAGAAAGATTGGAAGAAAATAGTTCAATTAGTTTGAGAAGAAAAAGAAGAGAAGATTGAGGATTAGAAGCGAGTGTGAGAGATGATGAAATGAGGAAGAAGGAAAAAAGTTTCAACCAGAAAAGAGGGATGGATCAATTGAGATCGTTTATTGGAAAGACTTGGTAATCGAGTTGCTAGTATTTTTGCTGTCTTTAAACTCTATCTCTCAAGATTTTTTCAAATGATTGAAATCTAGGCTACATGATATATTAGGCTAGGCGTACACCGGTTAGTCAAGACAAGACAATACGAGATTAGTCACGTTTAGTCACAGTAATTCACATAGTTGCTTATGAAGCAGCACACACTGATGCAATGACTAATCGGTGTGTGTTGCTTCATAAGCAACTATGTGAAGTAATGTGACTAAACGTGACTAATCTTGTCTTGTCTTGTCTTGGCTAACCGGTGTACGCCTAGCCTTATAGTGTCTGTTTGATCACTAATATATGCAGGTATTTATATTTATATTATGTATTACTTGATATTTGTAAAACAGAAGGGTACACATTATGACGAGGTGTCTTTTTGAGCGGAGCGAGACGTAGTCAAGCGAAGCTCAATCTCAGGCCAATTGTGTAAATCGCTTGTGATCAAACTCCTCCTAGACTACTTGGCCGATTTCCATTAAATTTGGTTCTGAAATGCATATGCAAGAAACAGAAAACAACTATCATGAATTCAATGAGAACATCTATCATCTATCATTAGAAATGAACACTGTTATAAAAACTCTGATAAATTTAGAATTAATAGAATGTCTACTTGTGTATTTTGTTATTCATGGATCTTTTCTACAGGTTTTATCAACTGTTGTCCATATTTGTGTTTTTATAGACTCTATTTTTATTTAATATATTTACATTTGAAAAAATATTCTTTAATAAAACTGATGTCTCAACTATTTTTTTATTCCAATATATTCAGGCCTGACATGGATCCTGTAAGACAACAAACAAAACATTAAATCTTTTTCAATTTATACCATAGAAGTGCTAAAATGCTATATGCCAAATCTCTTTTGCATTATACAGTATAGAAATTACACAGCTTATCAATTTCAAATACATAGTCTTGTTACACAATAAGCCAATTGCAAATTCAAATACTGCTTTAGCTATTGCTATTTGATTAGAAATGATCTTGCATTTGATAAAAATTTTAAACTTCAAAAGAATTGCTACATATATACGCCTACAGTTATATACAGCCAATTAAATCGCTATACAAAAGCCGCTACAGCTATAATTTGAATAGAATTCTACAATTAATTTTGTACATTATTTCAATAATTATTACATATTTTAATGCATTATCATAATAAACAGCATGATTAGGTTCAGCATGACCTACAATTCTACAGTAATTTTTACTTACAATTCTAGTAATTTTACATTAGAAATCCACAGTTTACAATGAAGTTTTACAGCTAATTTACATGGTGAAATGAGTTTGTAACATGGAATACACTACAACCACAGATTAAAAGGAACAATTCGTATCTATACTTATCTGTGATACCATACTAATTTCATAAACTTTTCAAATTAGAGCTTTATTTATATAAAAGCCAAATGCTGGACGAAGCTTTGCAAATTCAAGCATTGAAAATTATTAATACAGTTAGCCAACAAACGGATTTAGCCTACTTAAGCTTGGTTTCTCACATTGCAAAAAAAACTTTTATCATTTTCTTTTTGAACTGGAAAAATTTAGTCTATGCTTGAGAGCTATGTATATAAATTTCAGCAGCAGCATTAGCTATTTATATGCATAACTTATGCAATTTGAAGTATAATGAGAGATGATATTAATTAGGCTACTATTTTCATCTCAAACTCTAGTATTGTAGATGAGTTATGACAATAAGCATGCTGTAAAATATTATTCAATAGTTTTCATTTTTCTACAGTAATATCCTTCAAATAATATACACTACATGCAGTATATTCTTTGAAAAAAAATATTCCATCGCATTCCACTTACATTTTTCACTTATTCACGTATTCCTGTTTCAAACACTGCAGTTTTGAGATACAGTTTTAATACTGCAGTAAAAGTGGCTCAGGCTTATTTAAAAAAAGTCATGCAAGAACATCCAGTGAATAATATTAAAGATATAATATAGTTAGTCATAACGTGAAAATTATCTTGTAAAATGTCATAAATTATGATTTTTTTTTATTTTATCACAAAATGATTTCTGTTGTTAATTAGCCTTCATTTTAGAGAATTGAAGTCGGGATTAGAACAAAATTGAACTAAATTAAAATTTATTGTTTACAAAACGTAATAATTATATAATCAGATTCATTCAATTTGTCGCTTGGAATTAGATAGATAGATATTATTTCTTGACGTTGCTGATGACCGTAGAGTACGATGGCAAAGAAATAACACCTCTCTATCTATCTATCTAATGCCAAGCGTCAAATTAAATTAATCTTATTTTATACATTCATTAATTTATTCAACTTCTTACAACGTTCATTACATTTTTACTTATTAATTTGTCCAGAATTTGTATTAAACAGTCCAGAATTTATTCTCTTGATTAATTTTACTGAATACTTTTGTAATCTAATTTAATATTATACGTTCATTAGATTTTCACTTATATTTGTCCCAAATTTAGATTAATACTTTTGTAATCTAATTTAAAATTACGTCAATTACATTTTCACTTATATTTGTCCCAAATTTACATTAAACAGTTGACAGACCAGAGCTTATTCTCTTGGTTGATTTTAGTACTGAATACTTTTAAAATCAAATTCTAATGAGAAATTTGTTGTGTGTGTGATGTGGTATCCCTCCATAATGAAATAAAAAGACTCATATTTTGTTTGACAATATTTGGGTATTTTTCTTTCAAATTCTAAATGTTGAAATACTCCAAAATAATAATAAAAATAAATTTATTTTATTTGTTCAACAGACATGTTATACAAATGGGTTGATATCGAAATACTCTAAAATAAATGTTGAAAATGTTTTTATCGAATCTCCTAACAAATCAAAAAATAAAACTGAATTTTCGAAAAAATTAAAAGACCGCCTCGCATCTCAGCTTTTTAAAACTTTATTATTCAACTTCTCACAACATCACATTTTTACTTATCAATATTATTTCAAATTCCTCATTTCTTGTATAGATTTCTCACTTTCTGCCTAGTACGAATAAACCTACTCCTTAGAACTTCTCTGATACAGTTCTGATCTGATCCATTACCAGAACCGGGCATGGGAGATTTCATTTCTTCAATCAGTTTGAAATAATTCATTTTCAGTTTGAAATAGTCGTCCACGATTCTAACCACACTTGGGCTGTTGTCTTCGTCAAGAAGGTCCAGTTTCCATCTGATGTCATCCAATGTTTTATTCACACGTTTGAAGGAGTAATCTATGCTGTTAATTGCGTCTTCCATTTATTTATATTGACTTATTGATATTATTCTTTGTATTGACTTGATTGTAGTGTCTTCTTAGATATTAGCACTGTTTTCATGTGAATATTTGTGATATTTTTTCCAGTGTTCTATGTGAATATTTATGAAACTATGAATATTACGAATGGCTCATGTGAACTTATGATCGATCATCTGTTTCAATGTTCAATGTCTTATGTAAATATCTATAATATTTATTAGTATTCCTTGCATTGATTCAAATGAGAAAATATTCACAAATTGTCTAATAATATTGATTAAATCTCTATGAAATAGCTACTCCTCGGAAATTATGTGTGGTCTAATATTTAGATGGTTGTGCTTTAGTTTATTTATCTGCTGTCCAGAAACCATCGTTAAAGACAATAATAATTTTCATATTTATTTGAAAAAATACATAGTTGAGGGCATTAGGAATTAAATCCTATTATAGCCCTCATAACACAAAAGAAATTAACACAAACAAGAATAAACCAAATATAGACCACACCAAGTATAGACACAACCCAAGAATAGACCAAATAATAAGTTACATCAGAAAAAGTAATTAGATAGAAAGATAAAATATTGCTTATATATTATATTGATTCAACTCTGACAAAATTCTACTTTTAAAATATTACTGATTTGACTCATTTTATGATTCGATTTTGATGTTGATAGTGAGTTTTACTGTTCGATTTTAGGCTAGGCGTACACCGGTTAGTCAAGACAAGACAAGACGAGATTAGTCACGTTTAGTCACAATAATTCACATAGCTGCTTATGAAGCAACACACACCGATTATTCATTGCATCGGTGTGTGCTGCTTCATAAGCAACTATGTGAAGTACTGAGACTAAACGTGACTAATCTCGTCTTGTCTTGTCTTGACTAACCGGTGTACGCCTAGCCTAAAGCTACACATTCACCAAACATGAGACAACTCCATCAATTAGTTTGCAAGTTATGGACTTTTAAACAGTGGATACAGTTTTTTGACTAACCGGTGTACGCCTAGCCTAAAATATTACTGATTTGACTCATTTCATGATTCGATTCTGATTAGGCTATCGAATTAAATTTTAACCTAACCTAACCGAACCTAATCGGAATATTATTAATAGTGAGTTTTACTGTTTCATTTTATTGTTTTATTATTCAATTGATTTATTATTTTATTGTTGTGCAGATGTCAGGAGCAACGGAACCAAAATGGCAGAAAGACGCGGCCGACCAAAACTTCGACTACATGTTCAAACTGTTGATAATCGGCAACAGCAGCGTCGGCAAGACGTCGTTTCTCTTCCGCTACGCCGACGACTCGTTCACGTCGGCGTTCGTCTCGACGGTCGGCATCGATTTCAAGGTCAAAACCGTCTTCAGGCACGAAAAACGCGTCAAACTACAAATTTGGGTCAGTACACTTATGGTCACTCCCTATATTTGGAGGCATATTAAATTGTTACATTGAACTGTATAGCTGCTTAACACAATGTTATCCAGCAGTGCTTTGTTCCCATCACTGGGTTGCGAAGACTAGCTTATGGTTGAGATGTCAATGTGCTAACCACACGTTACATCTTTTCTGGTTAATGATAATTCACCGCTGCTGATTCAGTCAAGTGGATGTGAAACTGGCAACCAGCTGGTAGGCCTAAGCCCACATAGGGCTGTTGAGCCATTGACAAACAAACAAACTTATGGTTTTGAAAATAGTAGTAGTAGTAGTAGTAGTAGTAGTAGTAGTAGTAGTAGTAGTAGTAGTAGTAGTAGTAGTAGTAGTAGTAGTGTAGTAGTAGTAGTAGTAGTAGTAGTAGTAATAGTAGTAGTAGTAGTAGTAGTAGTAGTAGTAGTAGTAGTAGTAAAAAATGTCTTTATTTATATATTAAACAGTTTACAAAAAATTAAATTCATACCAAACATGATAAAAAACAAAATAAAAATAACAGAATTATACATTATTAAAAGAAAGAGAAAAAAACTATTTTTGGAAAATAGTTCTATGGTGTTTTCAAAATTTTTCTTATGGTGTAGTAGTAGTAGTAGTAGTAGTAGTAGTAGTAGTAGTAGTAGTAGTAGTAGTAGTAGTAGTAGTAGTATTAGTAGTAGTAAAAAATGGTCTTTATTTATATATTAAACAGTTTACAAAAAAATTAAATTCATACCAAACATGATAAAAAACAAAATAAAAATAACAGAATTATACATTATTAAAAGAAAGAGGAAAAAAAACTATTTTTGGAAAATAGTTCTATGGTGCTTTTCATACTTGAAAACAACTAGGCAGCTTGGTGCGTTATCCAATTGGAACGCCCGGCAATGTTGTCATATTGTGTGCTGTTCAATCATCTGTGCATGCATGCGTATTAAACCGAAATTTCAGTCTGATATCACGACTCGGTGTGTTCACTGAGCTATATATTTTATCTGTTATAACTTGGTATAAATTAGAAGAGGAACAGTTTTGGGCCACTTGAGAGAGCCTCAAGTACTTTGAGCCTGTTGTACTCTCCTCTGTAAATGATTGAATGATTGATTGATTCCTGTAATGTTATGTTTTAAAAAACTTTTTGATAAATCTAATACTTTTCAAGTTTTAAACAATAAGTTGTTGTCATGCTTGGAAAACGCTTTTTAACAAGTGTTTCTTTATTTTTACTGTACTACTGTATTGTAAATAATTATTGCTTGGATCTTTATCAAAACGTGGAATCCTTATTCAGTTACCTACAAGATGTATCTTGTTCATTCATATAACAGTTCCATGATATTTTGACAACAAAGTAGAAAATTTACTATATTTCATTCCTCTAATAACCTACAATAATTTAATGAATGATTCAGATTGATATTAATATTTTTATATTTGTTTATAATTGTTTCAATCTATTTATTTCCAGGACACAGCAGGCCAAGAAAGGTATCGAACGATAACGACGGCTTATTATAGAGGAGCAATGGGATTCATCCTAATGTACGATATTACTAATGAAGAATCATTCAATAGTGTTCAAGACTGGTGAGTAATTTATTTATTCACAACAGTTACAGAATAGAGATGAAACTTCAATTACACTGTAACTGAACAAAATTATAGAATTACATAGCAGAAACACAAAACATAATACACAAAGAGATCAGTGATACAATATCACTAAATCACAGATCATCAGTACATAAAATAATGTGCGTTGTTTTGGCTTCGGAATGTAGTGGGGTACACCTCTGCGCTCATGTCTTCATTCTTGTCTTCAAGGATGAAAAGCACTATAGTCGCTTTTATTTGAAAATAGCAATAGTTTTCAAACTAGTTCCAGGTACTAGTAGACTAGCAATTTGTTAACTTGGTTGTAAACTAAAATAAACATTAGATTACTTTATTCTTGTAGATTACAAAAAATTACCGCTCATACTCTACCTTACAATAAGCTTAATTACTGTAAGCTAAACTGTAATAAGATAAAATTACTGTAATTCTAGATTACAGTAGGCAACAGGCATTTGTATTGTTTCAAATACCTGTATAGACTATTGAATGAACTCACAGCTAGCTCTCAAGGTTTCACTTTGCTGGCTGTGCCAAAAATATATTATATAATTTGTAAATCTCATATATTTGTATTTTGGTGAATTAATACCCCTATTATATTACATCCTATTCTAAAAATCTCTGGGATTAAAAAATACATGATTCCTCAGAAGTCTTCTCGGACATTTTTGCGAAAGATATAAATGTATTTGATATTGAACTGAAGACATTTATCATTAATTACAACTCCCAAATACAGAGTGGAATACAAACACTCTAATATACTGTACATTAGTTGTAAATGTATGTGATTATCATTTAAGATGGCTGTACTAGAAGCTTTACTACTGTTTTCATTCACCTTTTTATTCATTTTTAAAATTATTTTTATTTAATTTTCTATGACCTAAATCCTAAACTTGTTCTAATTCATACTGTAAGTTCATTTACTGTATTAACATTTTTCTTCCTTAAAAAAATGTCTCGTCTTTTTTTCTATCGCTTTAGGTATTTCATTTTGTATAAGGCTTCCTCCAGCGGTCCGTAAGTTGTATCTTATGTGCTGGAATGTATGTTCTTGATAAGAACATAAGAAGAATGCAAGAAGAAGAAAAAGAAGAATAAATTGAAATAGAAGGTAGATGGTAGCAAAGAAGCAGGCAGAGAAAAAAAGAAAAGAGAAACGAACGAGACCACCAAGAAATAGGGGTTAATAACTGATTTGAATAATTATTATATGAACTATGATAATTTATTGTTATGATGTTATATTGTAATGTTAATGTTCATGTTATTATTTATGTATTTATTGAATTATTTATTATTTTTATATTGAAGCAAGTTATACAAGTTGTTTAACTTTACCAAAAGTTAATTTTGTTTGTTTAATTTTGTTTTTGTTAAACAATAAGTTTAATTTTGTTTGATTTCTATTATTCTGCACAATACTGTATTGTTATTGTTTATAAGTAAAGAAAAGTATAAGTGAAAAATTATTATGCAGCAATAAGTGAATACAGCAATGAATAAGTAGATACAGTAATAAATAAAAGTGAATAATCGTCACAAAAAAAAAATTGTGCAATGAGGCGAGGTGGAACCTACCCGTAAGGGTCTCCCCACCAATAAAAGCCATACGATAAAAAAAAAAAAAATCGTCGACTATGTTAATGAAAATCAGCTCTTTGTGCGCATTCTTCGCCTAGTTCTATTCAAAATATTATCTTTAACAGTTGTTTTTCCTTCCGGTTGCAGGGTAACACAAATAAAGACTTACTCGTGGGACAATGCTCAGGTGATACTTGTAGGCAACAAATGCGACATGGAAGACGAAAGAGTCATCTCGTTCGAACGGGGGAAGCAGCTCGCTGAGCAACTGGGCATCGAATTTTTTGAAACGTCGGCGAAAGAAAACATTAATGTTAAGGTCAGTCTTATCAGCAATTCCTCTTGTCTTTCATCTTGTTTTTTTTTTTATTTAGCTGTACACCCCAATATGGACTTTGACTTACATTCAACCATTCTTCCCCATTTCAGTTCTGAAGTTTCCACCTGTGAATGCCTTGAGATGTGCTGGCAATGAGTTGTAAAGACACTCTTCCAACCCCTCTCATATAAACTAGTCCAGTATAATTATGTCATCCTGAGTTTTGCCTGTTTCTGGTATTACACGAGTGAAACAACTCACCTGTACTCATTACAACAACTCATTACAGTAAAGCAGAGTGCCTCGAAAATATATAAACCTGGAAGTGGTAGAATCTTTAAATATTTGAAATAAGGTCTACAACTTGTTCCAATGGATTCACCCACCATTACTCTAATATTGCCCATTTCTGAATTTTAAATTCGATCTGTATTCGATCTTGGAACCTTTGGATTATCAGACAGACGCTTATCGCCCTCGGCTACGGACCACTACAAATATCTGTACTGCCAGACTTGCCCCAAAACACAACTCCGTATGACAGAAGTGAGTGGAACAGAGCAAAATAAACGCTTTTAAGACTTCCTGTATCTATAAATTGTTTCAAGCTTCTAAAAACGAATACTGCCTAGTTTAATTTGTATTTTAAGCTCTAAATTAGTTCTTCTTTTCCACTCCTCACCTTCCTTAACTGGATCATAGATCTTTCGTTCAAAAACGCCCAAATGGCTCTTGTCTTCTTTTGTTAAAGTCCAGGATTCATAGCTATCACAACAGGTCGAATAAGGCTCTCATTATATTATATATTTTTAATTTTGTATTTCTACATTATATTTGAGCCTGTTTTTTTTTCAAAAGTCTCAAGTTACTATAGGTCTTGATCTATCGCTCAGGTAGTAAGGCTGACCGGAAGTAAATTCAGAAGTTCATATTAGATTTTTTTTGTATCTGAATGATTAAAAATTATCCAGTTATTGAGCAGGCAGGATCAGAATTGGGTTTCCCAAATGAAGCCTATTTCAGGAGCCTATTTCTATTTAGTGCTCTTATACCATTCTCAGATTGAATGAGATTGCTGCAGATTATGAACAAATGCCAACTCAACTCAGGTAGCCCTAGAGGCATATTCTTGAGATTTTCACGTTGGATTCATTTTCTTGTTGCCTTAAAGAACATTTTTTAAATGATATAACTTGAGCCCGAATGTTAGGTAAAATATGCCTTAATTTTGCCTATTCTGCCTTTTTTGGGTGTTGGTGCCTATTTCAGTATCAATAGCATATTTCATCCTATTTTAAATGTTTTGCCTATTTTATTACCAATTTTTAACAACAACAGTTGATGTAGAAAGGTCTTTCTTCATACTGAAAAATATTCTTTCAGAAATAAAACAAAATTCAGAGACAAGAAACACACATTTTTTTACATTTTTGTAGACAATATTTTATTAATGTATTCTTAGGTTTTAGTTTTGAAGAAGGAAACAAATTTATTATTTATTTATTTATTTATATTTATCATGTGCAACCAGTAGAATGTAAGTTTTTAATATTCTTATATTATTTTTTCACATAACTGTATCAGGAATACACTATGCCTTTTTTTGATTTTGAATTGACTATTTTTATGATTTTAGTGCATTTTTGCCTGCCTATTTCAAGTTTTATAAATTCCTGAACATCCAGGCTCTATATGTAACAGTTACAAACATCTAAATTTATTTTTTAGGGGAGGAAATCATAAACCAGCGTGGAAAATATATTATTTATGTTTGTGTATTTTATTCGTTTGCTAATGATCAAGGAAGGACAAGCTTGTCTTCTAGTCACCTTGGTCTTTGCATTATGTTATATGTATTCAATTAAGGCTTCGTTGTTGTAATCTATATTCTGTTTCTGTTTGGTTTGACAGGCAGTATTCGAGACCGGCAGTATTTGGTCTTTGTATTAAGTTATATGTATTCAATTCAGGCTTCAATGTTGTAATCTATATTCTGTTCCTGTTCTGTTTGACAGGCAGTATTTGGTCTTTGTATTAAGTTATATGTATTCAATTCAGGCTTCAATGTTGTAATCTATATTCTGTTCCTGTTCTGTTTGACAGGCAGTATTTGGTCTTTGTATTATGTTATATGTATTCAATTTAGACTTCATTGTTGTAATCTATATTCTGTTTCTGTTTGGTTTGACAGGCAGTATTCGAGAGACTGGTGGACATAATCTGCGACCGAATGTCGGAAAGCCTAGACTCGGACGCCAACAACATTCTGAGTGGCCAGAAGGGCACCCGGTTAACGGAGGGCCAGGGACAGCAGGGCGCGCACAATCCCAACTGCAACTGCTAATGCCCCCCCACCAACAACCACCCTCTGTCCCCCCATCGGCACTCGACGACATTCTCATTGCTGCTGTGTTGGTGTGCGCTCGGTAAGATGACGTCATGCAACTATCAATGTTAGAATTTAAATGTTCCATTCGTCTTGAAAAAAATTGGGTGCACTCAGATTCATTTAATTAAATGCCGCGAGTTATTTTAAGGTATCTCATAAGTCGTTTAATGGCTAAAATATAGGGTGGCGCAAAAAGAACGGATGTTTTTTAAATTGTTATAAGTTATAAGAAAGTTTATTTGAATCATACATCTATCTTTCTAACACCAAAATACTGAGTAAATAGCCCAATTTGAAAATTTGAATGAAAAACTCCAAAAAACTTGAGTATATTTCAAAAATTACATAGGAAAGAAGGTGCCCTTAATGCGTTAATGCTCATTAAAAGCCTCAATTTTGTCCTTAACTTTTGATACAGCAGCAATTCATTCATGTATTGCAGTATTCAAATCTTTAATGTAACGATATTTACGATAGTAAACTTGAATTTCAAGTGAAGAAGAATCTCATGCCAATTAGCTCGACTTGAAACTTTCTGCTGAATCTCCGTTGAACGACGATTGCTGATTCATTCTATTGGAAATAATGTTCAACAGCAAATACACGATTTTGCAAGGTCAATTGCGCCATTGATACTAAAACTGGATACTTCAACCTACAAAATGGTGTCGCTCTGCAATCACAGACAGCTCTAGTCCACTGATACTATCCTACTCAAATCCATCCGTTCTTTCTGTGCCATCCAGTACAACCATTACATACACTTTTATCTACGACCAACAAAAAATACTAATATCTACATTATCAATCTAAAGTGACCTTGATTCAAACGACCACTACTACTGTTCTATTTCAATGTTTATCTTATAGGCTAGGCGTACACCAGTTAGTCAAGACAAGATTAGTCACATAGTTGCTTATGAAGCAACACGCACCGATTAGTCATTGCATCAGTGTGTGCTGCTTCATAAGCAACTATGTGAATTACTGTGACTAAACGTGACTAATCTCGTCTTGTCTTGACTAAGCAGTGTACGCCCAGCCTAACATAAAGTAGTCATCAAGTTTCAAATTCCATTTCGAAAAAGCAACTGTTTGGATTTCAATTATGAAACTGTAATGATTGCGTTATAACACGGTCGTAGATAAATAAATATTATAAAGATGTTGAGAATTTTTTTCTATACATGTCACATTACCATTCTGTTACTATCACAGTGTAATCTCATGAACAATTTTTATTTTTATTGCAGTTTTCACTAGGCAAGCCTTCAATGGACGAACATCACTCACCTTTAATAGACGAATTTCTGACAAGATTTATTAAAAAATGAATAATTAGGGCAAATAATTACATCGATTACTTGAAAGTGGGGTATAAAATGTACTAAGATGTGATCTAATATCATGTAACTATCGTCATCACAATTGTTAATTATTCTAGTTTGATTCCTTTTCACAATTATTGATAAGATCGAATCACGTTTTTGTACCAACTCATATACTTTTATTCTTATAAGTGTCTAGTCAACTGACTCTAAGGCTAGGCGTACACCGGTTAGTCAAGACAAGACAAGACGAGATTAGTCACGTTTAGTCACAGTACTTCACATAGTTGCTTATGAAGCAACACACACCGATTAGTCATTGCATCAGTGTGTGCTGCTTCATAAGCAACTATGTGAATTACTGTGACTAAACATGACTAATCTCGTCTTGTCTTGTCTTGACTAACCGGTGTACGCCTAGCCTTATTATTCTTTTGTGGTTTTCTTAAATTATTGTTCTATGAATTCTCAATATTTTTATTGTTGTACAACAGATTTTTTTATTATTATACAAGTTTACCTATCACTTCCAAATAGAGGCATGAGCCTCTCTGCCGAAAAAAGATTTTTGTAGGTATTTCTGACTAAAATCATAAACCATTTTCATGAATTCATGGCTTGATTCATAAGTTATTAGAAGACTAGTTGCAATAAGTTGAATACCTTTCAATGGTATGAAAATTTACTAATACAGAGTGGCGCAAAAAGAACGCATGAATTTGAGTAGCGTGGTACCAGTGGAGTGGAGCCGCCATTTTGTAGGTAAAGCGTCCAGTTTTAGTAACAATGGACCATAGACAATGGACATAACAATAGACCGTGTAGCATAGCGTATTTGCTGTTGAACAATATTTTAAATCGAATAAATCTGTCATCGTCGTTCAACGAAGCTTTCGTCTAGCTAGCGTAAAGGCTTCTTAGCGTATGTGATTCTCCTTGTGAGGTAATATTTGAAATTCAAAGTTTACTGTCGTAAACCTCTTTCAATTAAATATTTGAAAACTGCAATACGTGAAGAAATAAATAATAAAAATAATAATTCCGTGTAACCTGGCTGGCTCAGGTCTGGTGTCAGAGTTTTCAGGTCACTCTTGATCAGTTCAGGGTCTCGTGACTTAACGTTAAGAAATTGCTGCTGTATCAATAGACACTCTAAAGTAATGGACAGATTTGAGGCTTTTAATGTGCATTAACTATAGAGAGTGTATAGTAACAGTGTGGCCATTTATGTGAAACTCTCCATAACAGTATGTGGAGATCATTTTTTTCCCGCCGCCGCCATACTTTTGCCAAATATTCTATATGGGGTTACAGGCAAACATTAACCCATTCACTCATTTTTCAAAACTTCTTTCAAGAGAAACAACATCGAAAATAACTTTTCTAACATTAAAAATTGTCTCTCTACTCTTGGTATTGTGTTAAAAGCTTAAAATGATGAAAATTAACTCTGACAAAAGCAAATTGTAGGCCGGAAATGTATCACTTAACATAACATATGATTTGAATTTGTTTTCAATGTGAATCTCAGGCTAGGCGTACACCGGTTAGTCAAGACGAGATTAGTCACGTTTAGTCACAGTACTTCACATAGTTGCTTGTGAAGCAACACACACCGATTAGTCATTGCATTGGTGTGTGCTGCTTCATAAGCAACTATGTGAATTACTGTGACTAAACGTGACTAATCTAGACTTGTCTTGTCTTGACTAACCGGTGTACGCCTAGCCTTATGGGAATTGGCAAAAGAATGGCTGAATTCGACCGAGATAACCAATCAAAAGTGTTACATGCAATGTCCACACTGTTACTATATACGCTCTCTGTGACATTAACTCATTAAGTGCGCCATCTTTCCGATGTCGTTTTAAAAAAATAGTCAAGTGCTTTGGAGTTTTCTATACAAATTCTCAAATTGGGTTATTTTCTTAGTATTTTTGTGTGGGCAACATGAATGTATGATTAAAATAAACTTTCTTATAACACTTTGAAAAACATGCGTTCTTTATGCGCCACCTCAAATTCGCTACAACTTTGTGTAATACAGTTTGAATTCATTATTTTCTTAGGATCATGATACATCATTGGAAAAAGTTTCGAATCAAAAATGAAGCTTGCTAATGTAATTATTAGCGTACAGCCAACGTTGGAGATTCAATAGTAAATATTTTTCGAAAGCGCAAACCCATTCATGCACTAAGTTGTACTTGAATAATGAATCAATTACTGTAGTTGTAACTTATTTATATGAGAAATATACATATACATTGTAAATCTTCTTGATTGCCTCATAATAATAAAAAACATAGAACTTAAGTGTGTTGAAGAATAATAGAAGAATATTGAAAAATTATATTGTAAATTGTAAATAAGGCTCTTGAAATAATATTAATAATTGTAAAATGAATGTAATTAACGGAAAATCTTCTAGTTTTGAAATCATTACGAATTTCTTTACAACAGAAACACTCTACAAGAGGTTTTTTATCATGTAACTTGTTTCATAACTGTTATTATATTATAAATGAATATATTATTTATTTATAAATAAATAATCGAATCCTTGCTGAATATATTTGTGTGCAAAATAGTTATAAATGGTGTGTTAACAATCCTCTATGTTATATACGGTAAATATATTATATAAAATAGGGTAAAGTGCATTCAATCTGTATGTGAATTGATGTGGATGATGTGAAATGTGTTGTATATAATATAGGAAAATCATGGAAATTTTTAAGTAAGTTAGATAATGTTAAATCTGGTTGTTTTCCATACAACGTTCAACTTCGACAGATTGTTCTTCTCAAGAAAATTTTCAAATAAAGTCAATATTTCAAGATATATTGATATTTTGCGTTGCAATCAGTCACGGTATGATAAAAGCGGTAAGAAAATCAATAATATTGTAGGTTTTGTTTTGTAATGCATCTTTCAACTTCGGTAATATTTTTATTCAGTCTATTTGAAAATCAATGGATGATCTCAATATAAATTGCATCTAGGCTATTGCCTACGCCTACAATATTATTTGTTCAGTTATGCCACTTACCTTGTAAATTGATTATAAATTACTCTGGAAAAATGTTAGTGCGAGTATTCTAGAAGAAAACTGATTGGAATGTTTATTTTTTCCAAAAATAAATTTTTAGAACAAATATTGATGTTGTGGAATCTTTCCATGATAGAAAACACATTTTGAAATTGTATTTAATTAAAGTGCAGTTTGAAAATTTCAAAAAGTGTTTTTTATTAATTTTTAATAAATTTTTTATTCGTTCATTGAGTTTGTTGTAAATTCCAAAAATAGATTTCCAAATAGATATTATGGATGAGATTGATTGGGAGACTTATTGCTAAGTTGTCAGGGAATCAGAAATATAAAATATTTGAACTTAACTCCACTAATCTAGCAGACCATGTATGGATTTTTGTAATTTTACAATCCAAAATATTTCTATAATAACTTAATTTTTCACTGGTCCTTGAGCACAATGAACTTTATTTCTCTATTGAAAGTGATTAACCAAATTGGATGTACTCTCCTTTTTTCAATATTTCCTTTCTCTCAGTACAATAATAAGCTTATTATTTAATTAATTGAAGGTAACCAATAGAATTTATTATTATTGTTATAAAAATAATAAATAAATAATATTAATTATTATTGTAGGTACCGTAATAATAATTATTATTGAATGTCTTATCTGCAATTAGTATTTTTCTTATGTGTATGAGAGAACATTCCAATGAAATAAATTGAAAGCAATGGTTAGAGTTTTTATTCCAATAAATTCATTCAAGATTTCGTATTTTAAATTAGGACTTGGAAAGCTGTAACGAATTTTAAAAACTATTCAATTTTTATAAATAAGGAGGCTCTGGATTGCTTTTTTAAGCGGGGAAAAAGGAACAATGAATTAATGGAATATCAGTGTCAGAATAACTTAAATATTAAGCAAAGATTAAATAAGAGGAGAATTGGTTATTGGCCGAAAGATTCTCGAGAATTGAAAGGTCTGTTGGTGAATGCTGAAAACTTGAAAATAATCTGTATAATCTGGGGAAGACTTTTACGTAGGAACTGTTCTATTCTCTTCAGAAATATAAATTCAACAATTTTCATGTATTAGATAGCAGCCCATATATTAGATAACTGACTAATATAATGATTTTTTATAATAATTTGATGAATAGGTTAGAGAACTATGATTATCTTGGTTAAAATGTGTAACTTAATTTGGGAATAAGATTTGGTTTTAACAAGATTATTTTATGAACATGAAATTCAGGGTTTTAAAACAATTTTCAATTATGTATCGGTAATTCAAATTTTCTACCATTTAAGGGTTTGTTTTCTTTAGTTTCAATCAATCACCTATGAAACTTACAGTCTATGTGTCAAAAACTCTGAGCTTATTCTGTGCTAAAGGCATCTATTTCAATATAGCTTTTCTGTATTAAGCTGGGTAGGAAAGTAGGAAACATATATTTCAAATTCTTGATATAATTTCATCCTCTTCTGTCTAAACTATTGTCACATGAGCTTTAAATGTATACAATTCTTCCAATCTAATTATACTGTAATACAATATTCCAAATGTGACTTTTCGAAAGTATTATGTAAACCAATCTTCAAGGCCTAAAATCTGAACCAAATATTTTGCTATCTCAATCTCAACTCCGCTTGTTTTTTAGACTAAACTGTGTTATAACTAGTCAAACTTTTGTTTTAATTAAGCCATAAAATAACAATGGAATAAATATTGTAAGTGGTAGTTAGGATCTTGTAGGAAAATTATAAAATTGTTTTGTTACTTCGATAAAATTGAGAATCAGGTCTTGGAAGAGCTGAGAAAAATTGTGAGCTCTACAATAAATTTGACAATATTTTCGTCACTTCTTCTGTACGTTTGTGCCACAAATTACTGCACAGTTTTCTATTATTATAGAGTGTTTCCGGATTGAGCTTGAATGTTGTGAGCTCAAATGTTCTTTCTTGTAATAATTACGAAAAAGTAATTAAAAACTCAGGGTTATTGTTAGCGTTGTAAAGGTAATAATGGTCCATTATAGTTGAGGATTGTAATGTTACTACTGTAGTTTGTAGCTACAGTTATCATGGAAACAATATTCAAGGAATACCGTATTCAAAACTTAACCCAAAATTTTATGTGAATATAAGAAATAAATTTAGATAAAACGGCAATATTTTCCAAGATCTTCGACAAATACCGTACACTAAATTGGACCAGAACCTTTGTGTAATAAATTGCTGGATTTCTAACAAAAATCTCTAGGTAGGCTAATCCAAATTTAATGTGAAATCATAAGTGATAAGTCAATAATAGTAATTCACGTTAATTTATCTTTTAAACGATTTTCTCTTTATTTTAATGAATGACACAATAATGAGCAGTACGGAAACACTCCATCATTTTTATTTCAAATATTTATGTACCTATATTACGTATGATGTAAGTATTCAATTAGCTTGCTATGTAAATAAGTAATTAGTGTAATTACAAACAATATGATAGGTTTGTATTTTACGTGAAAGTTTGTGCAAGTGCAATAGTATGAATGTGTAAATAATGCGTATATAAACAAACAAAAAAATGACAAATTGAAAAAGATACACTTCATGTAGTCGTCACTGTTTACACTACACTAAATTGATCATTGTGTTTAAATATTATTAGTTTATAATAAATGTTGATAGAGTTGTTTATATAAATATATATTATTATAGAATTGTTGTATCGATGGAATCGCAGAATGTCTACAAAAGCTCTGTTTAAATAATAGTTATGGGAGCGCTGTAAAAATCTGTTGTATTTGTATAGAATTTTTCTTCGTTTACTTTCAAAACTATAGATTCTTATTTATTTTTTATCTTCAATTAGGACTGATGTTTGTTGTCAGTTGAATAGTTAATTGGTGAATTAAATATATCATTATGTATCTATGTAATTATTCTGTTTTGAATTCTACACAAACCCTAATCATGTAAGAGTCAAAATACCTCCGTCTATTCCTTTCCATAAACCGGAAGACTCTATTGAATTTCTGCTATCAAACTTACCAAATCTCTTCAAATAAAATCATGACTTCAATAACATCATCATTTCTAGTTCGAGCTCAGTGAGAACTTGATGAATGTTAATTTTAAAATATCTGAGATCATGTTTTTCTGTTAAAGGTATATTACGAAGTATATTTCACTGTAAATGATTGAAACTCTACTCACATTTTGGCAACAGGTTGATGAAGCTCCTCATCAGGAGTGAAATGCATCCCACTTTTGTCAAAATAATATGATTAAAGGTGAAATTTTAATTATTTACAGTGGGATACACTCGTTGTATAGCAGGATTATTTTAAATTGTCAGAAAACAGATTATTGATGTACGCTCGTTTACTGACGTTTTAATCAGCTGTTTTCTGACAAGTTGAAATGATCCTGCTATAACTATTAGGGCCGGTTCATGAGCTCGGAATTTAGCCAAGTCCTAGACTAAAACTGGTGGCTACCGTAGCATCGACAAACGTTTGTCTCGACAGGTTAGTGGGTTAGCAGCATAGAGAGCCCCAAGTACATAGTATCGAGGCTAACGCTTGTCGATGCTACAGTGGCCACCCGTTTTAGTCTAGGACTTGGCTAAATCCCGAGCTCATGAACCGGCCCTTAATGTCTACAAGTATTTTGTCATGGAAAACAACATCTATGGTTTTGTTTTTCCATCTCAAAGACAGCATATAATTCTTATGGGATCTCTTCAAAACTACAAAATTATTCAGGTCTGTATAGTCATTACACATTTTAAAATATCGATATTATTGAGTCAATTTATTGGATTCTGCATGTTGTATGCTGTATTTAAATTATTATTTTCGGAAATAATTTCATCAGGAAAGACAAATGGGGATTGATTGACAAAATATTCCTTATTTTGAGGTTCTCTAACATGAGACAAAACCCCGGAATATTCTTTGGATTATTGAAAACATGAAGGCATTTAGTATATTTTCTTTCTCTTGTCAATTCGTTGTGATACTAATATAGTTGTGTGATACTCTGATTCAATTCGAAAAAAAACTATAAAGGATCTCTCAGAGCAGTGTCTGAAGCGTTCACAACCTGAGACTATAATCTTGGAAGATTTTCTCTCATGTCTAGAAAACCTTCAACCCAAATTACAATTTTTCATGCCAATGACTTCAAGTGATAGAATAGTTAACATTAATCGTTTTTAGTCGCTTGAATGCAACAAACTGCAGAGGTGAAAGTGAAATAAATTTTCAGAACTTTTATTTTATTGTCTTTATAGTACGCTTTTATGTGCTATTTATAGTTAGTCGTTTGAAGTATATCTATATCTGTTGGTGTTGAATTTTAACTGCCAACCTTGAAATAAAAAACTATTGATCAATGTCTGACAATATTGATAATCTATATCGTCTGTATCAAACTCTCTTATCATTTCAAGAAATGTTTCAATAATAACCAACAATATATTAATATTAATTTTGCTACCCTTCTATGCATTGATATTGCAAGAAACCAATATTATAGGGATTCATTGTTATCTAAGTTCATTTTTGATAAGAAGAGGATAGAAACCAGACTATGAAATAATGAAAAAGAGGAAATTTATTATTTGAAGTAAATTTTATTATATAAATTTAACAAGTCAATTATGAAATCTGAAAATAGTCAAGTTATGCTGATTTTTCATTGTCATTATACTTGAAGGATCTAGTCCTAATACAATTTTTCATGAAATTATTATTACATTATAATTGATATTAGCAAATAATTTCTTATGATATCTTATTGAAGATTTCATTCTCATTCTATCTAGCAAATTAGGTACCTTTGTGGTTCAGGTACCGGCACTTTCAACAAAATAAAGCGGTCATTTTTATTATTACATCTTGATTACTCAATACTTGATTACTATAAAAATTGATTACTCCCTTTACTTACAAAAAAAGGTTTTTTAGGATAATAATCATTAGAATGATAGTTTTTTAAATATTGTTTTGAATCAAAAATAGAGTTAAAATTAGCTTGAAATAAATTAATTTATGCATTTAGCTGGGGCTGAATTTTGAATTTGAATCGTGTTCACAAGTCCACAGTAACACTTCTCGTCTTTCTATTGGCGGATCGCCTCCAAGCGTAGCCTTTCCATTGGTTGTTTATTATGCGTTGGTAGAATTTGATTGGCCGAAACCAGCTACAGATGACAGAACATTCTAGCTTGGAGGTGTGTGAATGCGCTGACTCTTCGTCAGTTTATTTGAATGCATTTGTTTGTGCTGTTTGAAAAGATTTACTCTGAATTATTGTGCTTAAACTTTGTATATTCAACGATTAGTGTATAGTAAAATGAGATACAAGTGGATCTTATTTTTTGGTGCCGTTCTGTGCTCAGGTTCGTATGCAATCCAAATCATAACCTAAAATAGCGGCTTGTAACAGCAAGTTCTGTAGTATTCCTTTTGATATTTCTACCATAAAATTTACACACATTATCATGAATAAATCAATTCGTCCTATAGATAGTTTGGTTTGACTCGCATATGATTTCAAATGAGGGTAAACAAGCATGATTTAACATGATTGAAAACCAGATTTTTGTACGGTACCGTAACGGGATAACGGTACCGTACTGTACCGTAGTTTTAAGGAGCATTACACTATAAATTTTATTCAAAATACCTTTCTTTCGTTATTTTTTGTAAACTCATTACTTTTTAAAGGCCTCAGGATTGCCTAATACTCTATATTACTCTAATTCCTTAATATGTATGATGCTGCTTCAATTGAATTCTGCCAAATGCTTGGTTGTCCAAGACCGTAGGATGTCAAGTTGTCAAGTTATAGGGGTGTAATTTACAATAAATGTCATGGCCTATCAACATTCTAATTGGTTCTTCTCTTGGTTCTACTCAAAGGGGGGAGTGCTGCCCCCCTAGAATAGCAGTACTAGCGTCCTAATATCCCAAGGTGCTAGAGTGGTAAGACTCCACCAAAAATCCGGGTCCCTTGAATTCCCTGTCCTATACCATTTATTATCCAAGAACTATTATCCTGACACTAACCCCATAACTCCCACTTCTTATCATGTCAATAGTTACTCCAGAGCCTCCCTTCTGCTCTGGAGTTTTCCAATTTTCTGTAGCGGACTGGCATAACATCTGCCAAAAAATATATATATTGAAGGGCGGTTTGGTAATTGTTGGAGATTAGCGATAATCATATATATATATAAGCACCTTTGAATGGTAACTGTCAATTGTCTATTGTGCAGATTTACGGGGATACAGATTGCTCGCGTCCGTGACACACCATAGTTGCGCGTTTCCCCTGGGTGGTGCTAAAGAGTAATCAACTTTGCAAGCCAATCAAACACCAAACTTGGCTAAGTGATCATGATGCAAGTACTTACAAACTCAAACAGTCCTTCTCAAACAGTCCCTTTAGGGCTATGACAAGGGCCTCAAACTTGGGCCGCAATTAAAGATAATGCAAATTAATGTAGAAGGTTTAAGTAGAGCTAAATCCGAATTTTTTAACATTCTAATTGAATCCATCTTTAGGTTCAATATCTTATTTGTCCAGCTTTGATCCAAACGTGTCGGGTTTTCATGTTTGCTCGTGTCTGTGTTTACCGGTACGGTAGGCCTAAATCTAAACATTTTAAAATTAGTATTTTATTTTTGTAAGGCACTCTTATGACCAAGATCAAGAAGTGAGACTAGCAATTGAGTTTATCTTGTAGAAGAAGTCCCTAGAAATGTTTTATTCTTTTTAGCGTAGCCTATCCTTTAGGCTTTTACTCAATTTTCAGGTTTCTTCTTTGGTTCCTTTTTCTGAACCTGATGATTTCCTATTTATTCATACTAACTTATCAACATTCCTGTCAGACTCATCAGTTAGGGTGGGCATGGGCGTTTTTGTCATTATCTGAACCTTATCTCTGTTATCTTTCTTGATTAGTGACTATGAGTTTTGGGCCTTCGGCATAAGAACCCCACATTTTATTTCATTACATATAACTAAACCAATTTCAAACTACAGGACTGTATCTTGGTTGAAATACCAGCTGTTATGTTTTTAAAGAGACAAACTTGTCTGGATAAGCAAGAACTATTTTATTCAAACTTGTTTCTTCTGTAATCTTTGTATCCCCGACTTTTTTTTAGTCTGTATAAATAAAGTATACACAGGTTACAGGAAATTCCGTTAAATAGCCCCGATATTAGGGTTTTTAGAATGCTCAGTAAAATAATAAATAATTTTTTCATTTAAATACATTCATTAAAATTTTAATTGTATTTTCTTCAAGTCTTTGTTTAAATTACGACTTTGATTAATGGCAAATTATACTCGGCTCTCGTCACACGTGTCTCTCTTCTCAAGCGTTTGTCAAAAATAGGCTGCAAAATATGCTTTGTCATGCAAATTATCTAGGCTATGTATTTTTCTATTACACCTGCTCTTTTATGTAGGTCGATAGCTATCGAATCATATTCATCAACGTGTCTTGTAAAACGATAGTTAGCATTAACTGTGCTTTAAATTAATTCCTCTGTTTAATTATTCCTCTTCATAACAGACGAATTTAAATTCATGATATACAGTTCTTGAAGTATCAAAGTTCCAATAAATATTTGCATTGAATTATTATTGTTTTATGAAATGTTGATTGAATAAAGAATAAATAGGCCTGAAAATCTTGTCAAAAAAATACATCTTTGAAAATTATTATCATAGCAAGAATATAAGTTTTTAAACATTTTGAATTACTCAAAGTAAATCTTTGATAATCGAAGCATCTTTCATTGATCGAAGCGCCTTTGATAATTATTTCTATAGCATAGTAATATTATTTTTGAAAACATTTTCAATCACTCAAAATAGCAAGTAGATCAATCACTCTTTGATAGGTTCCTTGTCTAAAATTTCTCGTAGGTTAATGACCAACATTTATAGAATTTCAGCAATCAAAACTGTTTACCTAGGCATAAACAATGTGATGATTATTCAAATGACAGCTATCACTGACATGATTTATGCTTGATGATCAAACTTTTCTTACTATCAATGATTGAATCCATTGTTTGCCAGCCAACATTTTCTTTCTCTCTTCTTGATGAGAGAAAGATACTGTATAGCCTAAAGATATTTTGGGTAGGCTACTCCCCATTTAATATTATATTACAATGATGATGATTTGTGTATTTATTAATTTGGGGATTAATTATGTAGTATTTCTGTATCAAAATTAGGGAAAGAAGCAGTTTTGGACGAATGTCTATTGATTCTTAACATAAACTAGCATAAACCTATTGTATTCTCTATTGAAAATGATTGAACCAATGATTGAGTGAGTGGGTGATTGATTGATGATGAAAACATTTAATAATTTTCAGTAAGATTTTCCTGGAACTTTGTATGCTTATGCAAAATAGAGGAAAAACGGTTGGATTATTTCTAGGAAATGATCAAAATTCAGATCAGTCTGTAAAAATAAAACTCATTAAAAAAATATACATTTTTTCATCACAATAATACCAGTTATTTACTTTCTAAAAATAATATGTTTATCTATACTATATAGCATGGCAGAATACATTTCAGAATAATACATGATACATAACCAACATAACAATACATAATTTCAGAATATAACATGGCTGATACATGGCAGAGTAGATTTTCTATTTTTAAATGTTATTCTCCATAACGAACGGTGATAATCCACATTTTAATTTAAAATGGCTGCTTTGTAATTATTTCAAGCTGAAAAGATTGATTATTAGTTTTGAATAAAAATACTAGAAATTGTCACAACAAATCAATTTATGTAAAATATCGAGTTGCCTATTAAAGAAGGGTTCTCTGATCTTCCCAAAACTGCTTTCTCAAATAAAACATTTTTGTATCCCTTTGTATTTTAGTTTTTTTTTTCTAACTGTCTTCAAATTCTTCTCTTTATTTTTTACAGGATGGGTCAGTGCAGACGCGGAGCCAGGCAGTGACTTTGTTGAAGCCACCGTTGCAGAAGATTTAGCTAGTGTAAAGAGAGGATCCAAGACTGGTTAGTATTCAACTGTTCAGATAGAATGTCAGTTTAAATTTCAGTTTCAATATTTTTTTTGCTGGGTATTTTTTTATTGATGATTTAGCAAACGTGACTAATCTTGTCTTGTCTTGTCTTGTCTAGCCTTATTAAAGACTCGATATGGCCTTAGGCTAGGCGTAAACCGTTTAGTCTAGACAAGACAAGACGAGATTAGTCACGTTTAGTCACAGTACTTCACATAGTTGCTTATGAAGCAACACACACCGATTAGTCATTGCATCAGTGTGTGCTGCTTCATAAGCAGCTCTGTGAATTACTGTGACTAAACGTGACTAATGTCGTCTTGTCTTGTCTTGACTAACCGGTGTACGCCTAGCCTTATTGCGATCGTACTCTGTCTGATCGTCTGTCCGTACGCAAGATATCTAACGAACGGAAGACCGTACACTTTGTAAATTTGTAATATAATATATTCATAGATAAAGTAAAGAGCCTATATTTGCTGTGTCATTGATGACGTATAAAAACACAACAACATAACCTTTAACACATATATACTTTCACATGTGGTTGTAAAATTTTTTTGGAAACATGTTTACTTTTTTTTTCAAATGCAATTATTACAGGTTTCCAAACATTTCTGTGACATCACACTTACCTATAGTGCGATTCACGCCAAGAAGTCAGCATTGCTTATATGAGGAGCATTGATGCCAAGTTTCATTGAGAGAGAAAGAGAAAACTGCACCAAACGTGTTTGTTGGGACTGTGTGCGACAACAATGCACAGTGCGGCAACTATGCACAGTGCGAATAGGATAGAGACACAGGCAACTGCCTTGTGCTGAAGAAGGATAGCAAACTCCCACCTAAGCAATGCTGACTTGTTGACGTGAATCGCATTATACCTAATTGATTTTGGACAATGAGAGTTGAATTTTAAAAAAGTTACAAGCAAAAAGAAGGTATTCTACCTGGAAAATGCACAACGCATGCTGCGGAGCACAAGGACCGGGGTTCGGTTCTCGGTCTCAGCAACGTTTTTTTGCAACTGGATTTGATTCAACTGATTAATGTCAGGGACTGTAATTTAATTTTTTGAGTAATTCAAGAATTTTAAAGAGAATGATATTTGATATTTTATCTGTTTTAAAGTAGGGGAGGAAATTAATGAGAATGAAAAATTGAAATCAAATTAAAATAAAAGCTAAAATTACAAATAAATTTAATGTTCTTATGAAATATGAGAAAATATTCAACTAGCTAGAGGAAAGAATCTATATTAGAATGAACTAGAGGAGGGAAAATGTATCAATGTAAAAGTTTTTATGTTCTTATAATATTTACTTTATTCAATCATTCAAATCTCAACTCATTGCTAGCGATCAGACATTTTGTCTGTGCTAGCAATGCCATTAAGATAATTATTACAATCTCAACTATTTTATTCATAATTTTTTTATTTTTTCATTTTTTGTACAATTATTATGATTTTTTTTACAAGTTCATATTGGAAAATTTTGTATTGTAAAAATGTTTTTATACTGGCAATAAATTGAATCTTGAAAATCTTGATATCAACTGTAAAAAGTAGCACTTATTTTCATTTTTGAACACCTTACCATATGGGATCCTTGGATACATTGTTGTATTGGTTTATTTCTCTTGCAGATGACGAGTTAGTAGCTCGTTCAGAGGAGGCAATTCTCCTGGATGAACTGAATGTGGCTCAAATGAAGGAACTCAGGGAAAAGGCGAAAGTGTTCGCTTTCGAAGCCGAAGTGAATCGAATGATGAAACTCATCATCAATTCGCTCTACAGAAACAAGGAGGTAAGAAAATGTTGAAAGTACTACAAATATAATCTTTTTGCTTGTCAGTCTTATGCGTTTAGACTAAGGCTACACTACAAGGAGCCTTGCTCGGTGCTAAGAGGCAAGTGACTTGCTTAGTGATTGATTCTAGTGAACGAACCCATTGCGATAGTATGCAATGCATTTGTTCACTAGGATCAGTCACTTGGCTCTTAGCACCAAGCAAGGCCCCTCGTAGTGTGGCCTTAGCCTTATAGTTTGAGAAATATATTATTTGGTTTATTTGATGTATTCCATTCTCTCCACAAAAATAAGGAGGCAACAACAAGTTTTCGATATACTTTCAATTTCAAGTTTTAAATGCCCGCCATTCTGAAATATTTCGTTAGATAAGGTCCCTTCATTTTCTTTACAGCAGACCTTTATCTTGGCCTTGACCATGCCAAATTTCAACAAAATTAGTCAAACTATTCTGGAGAAAAAAATGGCAACTAGGGGGGGAAATAAAGCATTTTAGGACCCATGTTTACTGTAACTTTTTTCTTAATTTCAATGTCAGGAAACCGCTCACGAAGTTTGTCGGACTATTTTAGAAACACCCTGTAGTGTATAGTAATTTTTAAACACTCTGTAGTGTATTGTATAGGATATAGTAATTTCATTTACAGCTTCATTTTTTCTACTCATATAGTCTACTTTTTTTCTTTGATATTTATATCTCCCTAGTATCTTTCAACTATGATATCTTATCAGCAATTTGGATTTCAGCTATTAATTTGTGAATTATTACTTGTTTCAGATATTCTTGAGAGAATTGATCTCAAACGCATCAGATGCGCTGGATAAGATCAGAATTCTGTCACTGACAGAGCCGGGTGTACTGTCAGCTTTACCAGAGTTGTTCATCAGGATAAAGGTAGACCATTTTATTATATTTTTTCTTTTTCTTTCGATGTTTTGACGATTTGTCTATGAGTTTGCGAATTTTTAATTTTTATCATCTTCTATCAATATTATAATTTTACGAGTTCACCCCGTGCAGCGCAAAGCGCCGCTCACTTGAATTTTCTAATCTTAAAATGACTAATCGGTGTGTGTTGCTTCATAAGCAACTATGTGAAGTACTGTGACTAAACGTGACTAATCTCGTCTTGTCTTGTCTTGACTAACCGGTGTACGCCTAGCCTAACACTCAAGGGATTTAATAATTTAGTACATTTTATGCCAACAGATAGTGCCACAGGAAACTTATTTCATGTTTTTATCAAATATTTTGCATTGAAGATGACTACTTATGAATAACAAATAGAGCCTGCAAAACTTTGATTCTTTATCTTTCTTTTGGCGCAAACTGCATCAAAATCGGTCCACTCAAATTTCTCCACGAACGTTCCGAAGTCGGGCACGAAACTCTTTCATTATATATTATAAGATATTGTTACTATTATTTAAAATCTCATACATCTTCTTCTTCTTCTTAAGTTAACAGCCGTTGGGCTGGTTGGCAGCAACTCTCCACGCTTCTCTGACATCCGCCATCCTTGTCATGTTGCTGTAGGTGGCACATCTCATATCCTTCAAAAGTTGTTCTATGTACTCCAGTCTTGGCCTTCCTCGCATATTCTTTCCTTCATACATCTATTTATTTATAAACTCTTCAATGGAGTAGATTACTCAAGAGGAAGTCTTCTAGGATAACCTTAAACCTCCTATAATTATTAAGTTGCCTCACCTCAATAGGGAGCCTTTTCATTAGTTTGATCGTTTCTCCTCTTCCTCTTATTTTTCCCCACTCATTTTTTAATTTTCTCTTTTCAAGGTCGATAAAGAGAAGAAAGTCCTGCATATAGCCGATTCGGGTATTGGTATGACCAAGAACGATCTGGTGGCCAATCTGGGAACTATTGCCAAATCCGGGACAGCCGAATTTCTGAGTAAAATGCAGGAAGCTGGCTCCCAGGGTCAGGATACCAACGATATGATTGGACAGTTCGGTGTGGGATTCTATTCGGCTTTTCTTGGTGAGTGAAATTTGACATTAATTTTAATTCAACTGATTTACAGGTATGCCTGTATTGGTATTTACCCTGTATGCCTAGTTGCTCAGTTTTTTATTAACTAAGTAGATTTAACTTCAAGGAAACTTTGAACTTGGGGAAAATGTTTTTAGGAAACATTCTAATGAAACACCAGTGAAATTATTATACAGAGTGGCGCATAAAGAACGGATGTTTTTCAAACTGTTATAAGAAAGTTTATTTGAATCATACATTTATCTTCCTAACACCAAAATACTAAGTAAATAAACCAATTTGAGAATTTGTATGAAAAACTCCAAAACACTTGAGTAAAAATGACATAGGAAAGATGGCGCACTTAATACGTTAATGCTCATTAAAAGCCTCAAATTGGTCCTTAACTTTTGATACAGCAGCAATTCATTCATGTATTGCAGTATTAAAATCTTCAATGTAACGATATTTACGATAGTAAACTTGAATTTCAAGTGAAGAAGAATCTTATGCCAATAAGCTCGACTTGAATCTTTCTGCTGAAGCTCCGTTGAACGACGATTGCAGATTCATTCTATTGGAAATATTGTTCCACAGAAAATACGCGATTTTTCAAGGTAAATTGCGCCATTGATACTAAAACTGGATACTTCCACCTACAAAATGGTGTCGCTCTGTGGTCACAGACAGCCTTAGTTCACTGATACTATCCTACTCAAATCCATCCATTCTTCTTGTGCCACCCAGTACTACATTCCTTGTGTACGTCAAACCTAAGAAATTTTTCATTTTTATTTACAGTTGCGGACAAAGTGGTTGTGACTACTAAGCACAATGATGATGTACAGCATATTTGGGAATCAGATGCCGGAAGCTATTCAATAGTTGAAGACCCGCGAGGTGCCACTCTCAAACGAGGATCTGTTATCAGGTAAATAACTGCAAATCACTGTTATAAATAACGGTTATCAGCAAATCACTGGTTTTTATCAGGTATTTTTTACAATGGGGATGTGATTTTTTTTTGTACAATTCTTTACATTTTTTTCAATTACTGTATTTTATTAAAACTAGTCACTTAGACTAACCCTTAATTTTTTACTCTTATTTCTTATAAACTAAAAATAAACTTCATGATACTAAAATCTTCCATAGAAGCCTCCAGCTCTGTTCTATGATTGCACTTAGATAAATGTGCAATGTGATAAATGTGATGCACAAAATGTGTGCACAAAATAAATATATTTTTTTAATGATTCTTAACATGTATCTCAATTTCTCTGTGTATTGTTATAAAGGGGGAAAATGGATAAACTGAATTGAATTTGAATAGAATATGAGATTCCTCTACTGACAGATGACAATGTGATATAGATGAGATTTTGGTATAATCTTTGGTATAGTTGGAGTAAATCCTGAATTTAATTGAATATTCTAATGGAAAGTTGTGTATTGGCAAGTTGAAACTACCCTTGAAATCTCAGCTCATATAATTGATATATTCATGTGCTCTAAAGGCATCAACTGTTGAAAAAATTTGCCAAGAATTGAAATATTTAGAACCTTTTAGTAAAAACTTTTGTTTTCAAAATTCATGTTGAACATACGTTTCTTTCAAGGCTAGTATTAGGCTATCAAATGTTTTATGAAATGTCTTTAACAAACATATATGCCCGGTTTCTCAGTCGTTCAGTAAATAGTTTATAGATCCAATAACCATGTGTTTTCAAATTAAAATAAATTATTGATTCAATAGTTTATTGAACAACTGAGAAACCGGGCATATGTTTGTCAAAGATCTTTTATGAAGCATTTGATAGTCTAATATGGGCCTATGGCTAGACGTACACCGGTTAGTCAAGACAAGACGAGATTAGTCACGTTTAGTCACAGTAATTCACATAGTTGTTTATGAAGCAGCACACACCGATGCAATTATTAGGCTTATGGCTTTTTTTGGCGGAGAGACCCTTTCGGGTGTTCCACCTCGCCGAATCCAGTTTTCCCTAATGTGAAATATGGAAAACATTATAGGTTAAGTCCAACACTGAATTTTCAACTTATAAGTCCCAAAAAATCTTCAAAATCAAAATGATGCAATGACTAATCGGTGTGTGTTGCTTCATAAGCAACTATGTGAAGTATTGTGACTAAACGTGGCTAATTTCGTCTTTTCTTGTCTAACCGGTGTACGCCTAGCCTAATATAGCGTAGTCTTAAGAGGACTTGATACCATTGGAGTTTAAATTCCGCAGTTCACTCCTTTCGGTCGCTATTTTTAAAGCTAAAAATGTGTGGTTGATTTTAAAATTAAGATGAACATTGCTAATAATAATAATTCCGTGTAACCTGGCTGGCTCAGGTCTGGTGTCAGAGTTTTCAGGTCACTCCTGATCAGTTCAGGGTCTCTGACGTGACTTAACGACTGTTTTTTAGGCAGCCGGGACCGACGGCTTAGCGTGTCCTCCGAAACACGAGTAGCTAAAATCTCACGGTCTGAACATTGCTTAATTTGTCCTTTAATGAATCAAGTGATATTTGACAGCATCCAGTGTTTTAATTATGTTTAAATATCACAGCATCTCACCAGACACTGTGTCAGAAATTACTATTCAAATAATGTTTGTTAAAATTGGCGAAATAGATATTGCATCCATTCATTTCATATAAAGTTTGTCTTGTTTTTGACAGCCTCCACCTGAAAGACGAAGCCGCCGAATACTTGGAGATCGATTCACTGAAAAGCATCATCAAGAAGTATTCGCAGTTCATCAACTTCCCCATCTACCTGTGGTCGAGCAAAACCGTCAAAGTGGAAGAGCCGATTGAAGAGGACGAGGCGAAGCCGGAAGACGAGGACAAACCGGAAGAAGGAGACGAAGACGAGAAAGAGGACCAGGTGGAAGTGGAGGAGGAGAAGGAGAAAGAAGAGAAGCCGAAGAAGAGAGAGGTGGAGAAGACCGTCTGGGACTGGGAACTTGTCAATGACAGCAAACCTATATGGACTCGGAAGTAAGTTCTGTTACTTGATAGGCAAACATATGTTTGCCTATCTTTGTCGCTCGAACGTTCTCAATTTATTATTGGATGGAACAACCAATTGATGAATTTCATTAATGTGAAAATATGATTTACAGTAGTAAATTTGAGAACGTTCAAAATAGGCAAACATATGTTTTTTTTTTTTTTTTTTGAATTCATAAATTTATTCTCATGTCTCACTGCTGAAGAAATGAAGAAACACAGAAGTGGTGATCTTCAAATAGCCATATCTCGGTTATTTATTATCCGATTCTTTAAAATTATATACCATTTTATTCAGAATAAAATTCTCTACATTTTTGTATTTCTACGTTTTATCGTAAAAAGCAATATTTCTCCAGTAAAATCGAATTGAAAAGTTTAGTCGGCCGCCATTTTGGAAAAAACAGATATTGAAATTTATTGATATATGTATTTTGTAAACCTTTAATTATACATCTACCACATTTCATGAGAAAATCTTGTTTTTTCAACGAGATATGATGAAAAATATTAAAAACACAAAATGGCGGATTACAGGTAAACTAAGGAGAAATCAGCATTTTGCCAACGACATTTTCTGTTTGTTTTGACTTGTAGAATACCGTGGTAGTACTTGCGTCACTATTTTTTGGGACACCCTGTATATGGTTTATATTCTATTCTTATGCCTGGTTGTTCGTACTTCTATTAAATTTAACCGGGCGATAAATCGAGGACAGCAACATAGTGGGATCGACGACAAACTGAACTAACTTGGAATGAAGAATTGAGGCAAAATAGTGTTGGAAAGCCTTGAATTGCATTGATTTTATTTGCAAAATTACATTACTCATCATTTTCATTAGATGTTTTTACAAAATAATATTCTGTAGACAAAATTTATGAACTGCACTCCGAGTTTTTATCAATGAGGCAGTAGGTATCTGGTAGTGAAAAATACTAATGGAATAATTTTTTAAATATCAACAATAGTAAACAATAAGTTGATTTTTAATAATATACAGTATAATAAGAATAAGTATGTTTTTTTAGTTCTTGTATTTATATTTTACTTTGCTCTAATTTTGGTTTCAAACAAAAAAATCTTTATAAAACTATATATATTCATATTATATAACCCATCTTTCCTATGTAATTTTTAAAAAAATACTCAGGTGTTTTGGAGTATTTCTTACAAATTCTCAAATTGGGTTATTTGCTTAGTATTTTGTGTAAGTAAGATAAATGTATGATTAAAATAAACTTATAACACTTTTCTTATAAACTTCTTGTAACACTTTAAAAAACATGCGTTCTTTATGCGCTACTCTCGACTTCTATTGTGCGATTCACGTCAAGAAGTCGGCATCGCTTATATGAGGAGCATTGATGCCAAGTTTCATTGAGAGAGAAAGAGAAAACTGCACCAAACGTGTTTTTGGGACTGTGTGCGACAACTATGCACAGTGCGAATAGGATAGAGACATCAGCAACTGCCTTGTGCTGAACAAGGATAGCAAACTCCCACTTAAGCAATGCTGACTTCTTGACGTGAATCGCACTATTGACTAAAACGGGTGGCTACCTTAGCATCGACAAACGTTTGTCTCGACAGGTTAGTGGGTTAGCAAGTAATATCAGTGGTCACTCGGTGAGAGCGAGACTTGCTGACTTTGGTCAATGCTGACTTCTTGACGGGAATCGCACTATATGTAACTTCTCTAATTTACATGAGTAGAGCCCGGATGTTAGGCAAAATGCCTTAATTTTGCCTATTCTGCCTTTTCTGGGTGTTAGTGCCTATTTCAATATCAATTGCTTATTTCATCCTATTTTATATGTTTTGCCCACAAGATTACCAATTTTTTATTTGAAATATTTAAAAATTCATGAATTAAAATAATTAATTTTTTCAAAAGAAAGTTTTGCAAGAATAAAGCTAATATTCAATATATTATTATTTGAAGGTAACCCTTTTATCAAATCTAGCTTCAGTTCAAATACAATAGTGTGCTTCAGATATGCATCAGTAACAACAGTTGATGTAGAAAGGTCTTTCTTCATACTGGAAAATATTCTTTCAGAAAGAAAACAAAATTCAGAGTCAAAAAACTTCAAGAAATACATTAATCATGTGCAACAAGTGGAATATAAGTTTCTCAATTTTCTTGTATTATTTATTTCATATAACTGTATACTGTATAGGATTCCTACAATAGGAATAGGACTACACTATGCCTTTTTTCGATTTTAAAGTGCCTATTTTTGTGTTTTTTAGTGCCTTTTTGCCTGCCTATTTCAAGTATTATAAATGCCTGAACATCCGGGCTCTATACATGAGTAATAAAACTGAGTGGTGGTTGTTTGCAGGCCAGCCGATGTGAAAGACAAAGAGTACAATGAGTTCTATGTCGCGTTGACCAAGGACCACCAAACCCCGCTGGGCAAGATTCATTTTGTGGCTGAGGGAGAAGTCACGTTCAAATCGCTGCTATACGTGCCTAGGGTGCAGCCTAGCGATAGCTTCAATCGCTACGGAACTAGCACCGACAATATCAAGGTAATTGAGATATCTTCCAAAAAATGTAGAAATAAATCATTAACATTATGTGCCGTATTTATGAACGTTCCTTGAGGGTTCCTTTCCGGAAGGGCGCCTTGAAAAGCGTTTCATGAATTAAAAATCAGCTGATTTCATTCATGAATCGCTTTTCAAGAGTCCCTTTCGGAAAGGAACTCTCAAGGAACGTTCATAAATACGACCCTATGTCTTTTTTGGCGAGACCGTCTTGGGTGATCAAGGCCAAATTATATATATTTTTATATGTTATATATTTTTCGGACTTTATAAAATCAAAAATCCATTTTTTAAATGCTGATGTCTGTTTTCAGAGTGAAAACAAACTTTCACCATGTTCCCTATCAAGGGATAATTGGTTATGTTGGTGAAGAGGAACAACCCTACTCGGGTCTCCCCTCTATTGAAAGCCATACGCTATAAATAAATAAATAAAATAAGGCCAAATTAAGGCTATGTATCAGCATGAAAACCTCTTTATGGTGAAATTTTCAAGTCTTTTGATTTGGATACCATCAAGCTATCAAAATGAAATATATTTCAGAGGAAAAAATTTTTTTCATTAGTTTGTGAGATATGGGTGCCTAAAATTGAAATTTTTGGAACAGGTCATCTCAAAATTGGTTGCAAATACAATCATGAAATTTTGAGCATACATGCTTGAAGGTATCATATGACATGATTACTTACTTACTACTTACTTACTCCCATGGACATTGATACCCTAGTAGGGTTTTAGCCGCTCCAACAATTTCCCTCCATCTCTCTCGGACTTGTGCCTCTTCCATTGTCGTTCCCATTCGGTTGACATCTGCTCTTACGCTGTCCCACCATCTAGTTCAAGGTCTTGATTAGTTTCTCAAAATATCAAATTTGGAAAATAATATTTTCGAAACTAATTTCTCTTTAAAAAATAACTCAATTTTCAATTTCAAATGGATAATTCGTTATTTTTCTCAAAAGTTGATATTCAAAAAGTTGATTGTTCATGTTCATGAGCGTCTCTATGTTTTTATCATCCTAGGTCCTAGATCATTACTTATTAATATCTTATCAATATCACTTATTAATTATTAATATTAATATATTAATCACTTATTAATTATTACTTATTAATTATTAATATTAATATACTACTTATTAATATCACAAAGCCTCTAATAAGTTAACATTACCTTATCAATGCTTAGAGCTGAATTCCAAATACTTTAAAACTATCCTTGAAATATGTAAATAAGCCTGTGTCACTCCTTGGTATACAGGCAATGTTCGTGCAAAATTTCAGCTTCATCAGTCAGGTATTCTAGGCGTGATGGATCTACAGACAGACAGACACCATCTCATTTTTATACCTGTAGTATAGATAGATAGATACAATAGAATAATCACTCTATTCACGCAGATTACAAAATATGTCGCATAAATTTCTAGCCATTTACAATGAACGTCATTTACAAATAGTAATTACAGTATAAGATTAACTGAACAAAACATGGAATAAGGGAGATTTTAAATAAAAATATATAGTTATAAATTTCAATTCAAGATTGTTGAATACAACTTAATACTAGTATGATATATTTTATTAAATGAAAGTCATTGGAAATAAAAGTAATCGATTTTTTATCTACATGAAATGGCGGAGTTTGGACATATAATTGTCCATTCTTGGAGAAGGATGTGCAAGGACATCCTTCCCATCAACACTCAACCATAGATAGGTAGATAAATAGATAGATGGATGGATGGATGGATGGATTGATCGATTGATTGATTGTTAAAATTCAGTGATGAACTGGAAGTCAAACGGAACGGTTGTGCTCGGCGGGTGCTCCCTTATCTCAAGTGCGATTAGATAGTGCAGTGTATTTTCAATGTAAAATTACCTCTTTTTGCTACCTACACCAGATTGAGAAAATATTTATTAAGTTCAAGGTATTGTCCTTATTGGAATTCATCTTTTATTCTCACTTTTCAATTTCCAAATTAGAACTTTTAAAAATGCCTCTTAAGCGAAACACGTCTGATGACACTACGTCGGGAGATGTCACTCTATCTGACGTTGTAGCAATGTTGAAAAAAATGGAGTTTGATTTGGGAAACTCTTTGAATCTTTGTCACGAGAAGATTGATCAATGTGTGAAAGCTTCTGAAGAACAAACTAAAAATATACAGAAGTGTCTAGACAAAATTGATGATTTGAAAGCGGAAAATAATAACTTGAAGAAAAGGGTGATAGAATTAGAGGATAGACTTGATGAAGCTGAACAATATTCACGAAAGAGCACAGTTGAAATATTTGGAATACCTCAGGAGAAAGATGAAGTTGTAGAGGATTTAGTTAAAAAGCTGGGGTCATCCTTGGGAATGAATATTGATGAATCAATGATTGATGTCTGCCACCGATTGGGAAGACGCCAAGGTGTTGATAGTCCTCCTGGAATAGTACTCAAATTCGTCAGTCGCCGCACTAAGCAGCTCTTCATGAAGAAGAAAAGGGAGAAGAGAAACCTATCTACAGCTTCATTGGATTTTCTCGTGAGTAGACCAATTTACATCAATGATAGCCTCACTACACGTAGAAGAAAATTGCTGATTGCTGCTCGAGAGGAAAAGAAGAAAAAGAACTATGCGTTTGTGTGGGTCCAGGATGGAAAGATATTGATGAGGAAGGACGCAAGTGGTCCAGTCATTCCAATTAACTGCTTAGAGGACATTAAAAAGTAATTCGAAACTTGAATATGCATTCTCAAATTTTGTTTCTCAGCAGTTTCTCAGTATATTATCATTACAAAACAATGTCATTTCTCATATTTTGTTTCTCAGCAGTTTCTCAGTATATTATCTTTACAAAACAATGTCATTTCTCATAACAGTTTTCTTTTTTCTCTTGATATTGGAATATACTTGTAAGTTATCTTGTATTCTTTTTCATTTTATAATTTACTATGAACGATGATAAATACATTGATTGTTTTTTCAATTTATGTCAAGTTAATAAGGATAAATTGATTGTTGTTCATCAAAACATACGCAGTATGCGAGAAAACTTTGAGCCATTTATGACTGAGTTTCTTGTATCAAATGCTTTGCCGCATATATTTGTCTTCTCAGAAGTATGGATAGAGAATGATGAAACTAATTTTTATAAAATTGATGGTTATACTGCTTATTTTAAATGTAATGAAAATCACAGGGCCGGTGGTGTAATTGTTTTCGTAATTGATAAGTTGAAAAGCAAATTAATAGAAACTGAATCAAACACATTTGATGTGCTAAATATTAGTTTAGAATTTTCTCATAAGGTCAAAATTAACTTATTAGCTGTCTACAGATTGCAAGCTTATAGTGTCACTGCTTTCACAAATGAGTTGGAAACATTTATGGAAAATATAAACTGTAGGAATTTAATTTTTTGTGGAGATGTGAATATTTGCGTGAAAGATGTAACTCCTGAAAATTACGAATACCTCACGCTCATGGCAAGTTTTGGTCTTGACCAATTGATAAGTGCTCCAACAAGAGTTACGAGAATCAGTTCTACTTCGATAGATCACGTTTTCTTAAGATCTAGAGATAATATTTTATGTTCTGCTGGAGTTATAAAAACTGATTTCACAGATCATTATTTGATTTATTGTCTCCTGGATATAATAAATTGTAGCTCACAAAATTCAAACAACTCAGTATATTCTACTCATAAATTAAATACTGATATTTTTTACGAGCAAGTAAGATGTATTGATTGGCTTGTTATATATGACACAAACGATGTGAATGTTGCTTATGAACTTTTTATTGACAAACTGAAACTGGCTAGAGATAGTTCAAAAGTCAAGGTGCACCAGAAGTTGAATTATAAACCATTGAAGCCATGGATGACTTATAATTTGTATCGACGAATAACTAAAAGAAATCAATTGTATAAAAAAACCATAAAACATCCAAATAATGTAATTCTGATGACATATTATAAAAATTATAAATCTTGTTTGGCTGCTGATTTAAAGTCTGAGAAAAATTCGTATTATTATTCTTTGTTTGAAAGTAAAGGAAAAGACACAAGCGCCCAATGGAAATTAATAAATGAATTAACCGGCTGCAGTAGGAGAGAAAATAAAGATATTGTTCTAGTAGATGAGAATAAAGCTGTTTCATCAGAGCCCAATGAAGTTGCAACTAAATTTAATGAATATTTTGTGAATATAGTAAGTAATTTAAGGGAAAATTCACACAATTTTATTAATGTGCCAAATGAATACAAAGAATGGTTCCCTGCAGGAACTTATGTTAACTCTTTTTTTCTAAATCCTGTTTCTGCATATGAAATTGTTGTAATACTAAAAAATTTCAATGATTGTAAGGCGTCTGGGATAGATGGAATTTCTGTCAAAGCTATTAAACTTGTCAGTGAACTAGTAGCTCCTGTTTTGGCACATATAATAAATCTTAGTTTTGAGTTAGGTGTTTTCCTGATGAACTAAAGAGAGCAGTTGTAGTTCCAATATTCAAGAAAGGAGATGCTACCCAAATGGGTAATTATAGACCAATTTCTTTGTTACCTATCTTTGCTAAACTCATTGAAAAAGCTTTCAAAAGTCGGTTGATATCTTTTTATAAGTACACTTCTTTTTTTAGTTCTAATCAATATGGCTTCTTAGAGGTAAGAAACACTGAGGATGCATTATTAGCAGTTTGTAATACATTGCATGAAGGGACTAACATTAGTAACAGTGTTGCTGGCTTGTTCATTGATATATGTAAAGCCTTTGACTGTGTCTCACATGAAATAATTTTGAGTAAGCTATGGTTATCCGGAGTGAGAGGTGTTACACATAAATGGTTCAGTAGTTATCTAACAAATAGAAGTCAGCAGGTTAGAGTTGCAGGTAGTATAAGTGAGCCTCTAAATCTAGCATGTGGTGTTCCGCAGGGTTCTGTTTTGGGCTCTATCCTGTTTTTAGTCTATGTAAATGATTTGTGCAATGGAATGTTTCATGGAAAGGTAACTGCATTTGCAGATGATACCGCCTTAACATACAGTTTTCCAAAAGAGATCGATATTAGCCAACTCATTCAAGAGGATTTAAATAGATTGAAATTTTGGTTTGGAACCAATGATATGATAATCAGCTGCAAAACAAAATTTATTTCATTTAATCTGAGAGGAGAGGCTACTGCCTTTACTGATATATTTTATAAGTGTGATGATTGTATTGATTCAGCCATCAATGTGTCCTGTAGCAGGTGCATGCAAGTTGAACAGTGTGACTCAATTAAGTACCTTGGTGTGATAATTGATAGAAATTTGACATGGAAAAATCATATCAAGAAAATAAGATGTGAAATGGTATCCATTTTAAGAAAATTCTATTTCTTACGATATATATGTCCAATTGGAGTATTAAGAATGCTTTATTTTTCTCTAGTTGAATCTAGACTCCAATATGGGTTGTCTTGCTGGGGAGGTACCTACATGACAACAGTAAAACCTATAATAACTTCACAAAAAAAACTCATTAGAGTGATACTTCATAAGGGGAGGAGATTTCCATCCCAACCTCTTTTCACATCTTTAAAGATATTACCCTTAAGGCATCTATATATTTTCAGAGTACTTAGAATTTTTTATATTAGGAGTGGTAATGTAATTGGGGAACCAAATATATACAGTCAATCTCTGAGAGCAACAAACCGGACTAGAATACCGAGACCTTATAAAGAATCTTTTCGTAGATCTTTTCCTTATTTGGCACCAAAACTTTTCAACTTGTTACCACCTTCTTGTCATGACTCCACTACACTTTTTAAATTTCTTAAAAATGTTAAAGAATGGCTTCAATCTTTTAATGGTGTAGAGAACATGCTTCATTGATAGATTTTGTAGAATTGAATTAAATAATCACTTTTGTTTTGTTGAAATCTAGGTAAAAAATTAATATTTTTATTGTATCTTTTTCTGCAATATCATTGATTGTAATTGAATAATATTTATTTTGTTTCTGTACCCGCCACCCCATTGTTTTGTTTTTCTTCCATCTAAGTACATAAAATCGTATGGCTGCTTCAACTCAGGCTACAAAAGCCTCAGAAGCAGCGTATTCCACATATTGTGAATAATTTTGTGTGAGGCAATCAACCACATTGTCAAAATTTATTATTATACTATCATATTACTATTATTTTATTTTACATTATTATTATTACTTGTGTGAACTAATAATACTACTTGTATGATGTTTCTTATTTATGACACTTTGTAACCTCTATGTAATATGTTTGTGTGATTTATTCGATGTATTATCCTATATTATGATGGTTTTTGAATTGTGTTTTATTGTCTATGTATTGCAAAGAAGTGGAAATAAATTATTTATTTATTTAATTGTATTAATTTTTTGTGACTAATTTTATTGAATAAAATTAATAGAATTGATAAATGAATAGAATTAAATAAATAGATGTTTTGTTTATTTTTCACTTTCTGTCCATTTATAAAATGTTTGTGAATGAATTTTTTACAGTTGTACGTGAGACGAGTGTTCATCACCGATGAATTTGCGGATATGCTCCCGAAGTACCTGGCTTTCATTCGTGGTGTGGTTGACTCAGACGATCTGCCTCTCAACGTTTCGCGCGAAACCCTGCAACAGCACAAACTCCTCAAAGTCATCAAGAAGAAACTGGTACGGAAAGTTCTAGACATGATCAAGAAGTTTGAGGATAAAGATATGGAAACGTTCTGGCAGGAGTATTCCACCAAGTGAGTATTCTACATAATTTCTTCTTTTTTTCAATTTGTCTACAGTTTCGTTTTGAAGGGTTCCTTTATAAAATGTGTGGATCTTTTTCGTTTCGGAAAGCCTTAGTCACACCAAGCTACTTTAGCTTCTAGCGAAACAGCTGATACAAAGTAGCAAGTGTGACTTGTTACTTGAAGTCAGTAGCTTCTAATAGCAGCTACTACTAGAAGCTACTGTCTGTGTTATTACACTTGCTATTTATTGTTAGCTGTTTCGCTAGCAGCTAAAAAAGTAGTTTGGTGGGGCTCAGTCTTAACAGCCCTTAATGCCTCTGGAAAAAACTTGAAAACTGGAATTCCGCAGTTTACTAATGTAACACTTACTTTACTTACTTTTTACCTTAGACTTTTACTTCCTTATTTCACTTTTACTTACTTATTTTACTTTCCACTTATTTTTGGCATCATACTGTATATATTACTTGTCATGACAACTTGTGATAATAGAACATTTATTTTACTTTATTTACACTTGAAGATAGAAGGAAATGGGATATTGCAATTATTCAATTGCTTTTAAATCATCGAATTTCCTTCTAGCAATTATTCTGTTGTCAATATTCGCAGTAGCGGAAGTCTTCAGAGAATTATATTGTAGCATTATTAATTAGGAATCATTCTGAAAAATGGATAAAACTTCAACCTAAGTGGAATTAGGTTAAACACGGCGAGGTGGAACAACCTTCAGGTCTCCCCACCGACGAAAGCCATACGCTAAATAAATAAAACATTAATTAGGAATTTCGTTCTATTAATTACAACTTTCCACTTATTTCCAGCATCAAATTGGGAATCATTGAAGACCCCAGCAACCGATCTCGTCTGTCGAAGCTGCTTCGCTTCCAAACATCGCACAGCGAGAAGTTGGCAACACTGTCTGACTACATCTCTCGCATGAAGCCGAAGCAAGACACCGTTTACTACATTGCTGGCTCCAGCCGAACTGAGGTAGGTAAATTTTGGTTACCGTGAAGTTCACCTTAAAGCCTGGTTTTCATTAGTAGAGTTAGTTGTAGAGTAACTAACATACTAACTCTACCGTACTAACTCTACTCTACTTACTTGGTACTTGAAAACAAGTACTCTACCATCACTCTACTCTACTATGAACGTTTTCATTGAGAGAGTTCACAAGATAGTTAGTACTCGCCCAGGGAACTCTACCACTAACTCTACTAATGAAAACCAGGCTTAATGGCTGGTTATCTCGATTCTAGTAGACTTTCAGGTTACTAGAGGCAGGTTGGATCATATGGTCGTCTACTCTATACAAACAAATAGTCCAATGCACACCTAAAGCAGCTGTTTCAGTGTGCATTGGACTACAGAGAGTGTATAGTCACAGTGTGGACATTACATGTCATACTTTTGATTGGTTAGCTCCGACAAATCCGCCATACTTTTGCCAATTCCCATAAGATTTGCATTGGAATGAAAAGCTGATCATATTTTATGATATAAGATTCACTTCTAACCTACATTTTGCCTTTGCCAGTATTAGTTTTCATCATTTTAAGTTTTTAAAGCAATACCAAGAGTAGAGAGACTATTTTTAATGGTAGAAAAGTTAGTCTTGATGTTGTTTCTCTCAAAATAAGTTTGAGAAATGAGTGAATGGGTTTATGTTTGCCTGTAATCCCATATCAAAATTCAAAAATTTGGCAAAAGTATGGCGGCGGGAAAAATATGATCTCCACTTATTTTTATGGAGTGCTTAACACAAATGGCCACACTGTGATAGGCTGCTTTAAGTGTGCATTGGACTATTTGTTTGTATAGAGTAGACGATCATATGATCCAAACTGCCTCCAGTAACCTGAACGTCTACTAGAATCGTGAAAACCAGCCTTTAGGTAGGTTTTTGCTTCTGCGGCTTCGCAGCTGACTCAGTCAAGACAAGACAAGACGAGATTAGTCACACAGTAATTCATAGTTGCTCATGAAGCACACACAGATGCAATGACTAATCGGTGTGTCTTGCTTCATAAGCAACTATGTGAAGTACTGTGACTAAACGTGACTAATCTCGTCTTGTCTTGTCTTGACTTACCGGTGTACGTCTAGCCTTAAGTTGTATCTTATGTGCGGGAATGTATGTTCTCAATAAGTTTAATTTTGTTTGATTTCTATTATTTTGTACAACACTGTATGGTTATTGTGTTCTTACTTTTTTGTCATGTATAATCAGATTCATTTAATTTGACGCTTTGCATTAGATAGATAGATAGAGAAATCTTATTTCTTGACGTTGCTAATGACCGTAGAGTCCGTAGGCAAAGAAATAATACTTCTTCATCTATCTATATATCTAATGCCAAGAGTCAAATTGAATGAATCTGATTATTTTTTTTCTGAGAGATGATGCCCATATAAGCTCTAAGCTTGTGCGTGGGTAATGGGAAGGATGATGAGAGATGAATGGACCTATAGCTTTAGGTGGGTTCCGAACAACCGGGAAGCGATTTTGAAGCTCATAAATTTTTGTATTTAGAGAAGCCGGTCACCGTTACAACGGGAGTGGTAGGCACTGTCTCTTATCTAATCTCACCGATTAGACTCGCCTTTGCCACTGGGACTCGCCTTTGGTTTCTTAAAAAATAAATATATTTTTTATATATATTTTCTTGTTGAGAATTGAAATTTAATTGAATTATAAAAGTGTGTTCGTTTGATGGATTACAGGTGGAGAAGTCACCGTTCGTCGAACGCCTATTGAAAAAGAAATACGAGGTGCTGTATTTGGTGGAGGCTATTGATGAGTACACCCTGAACGCTCTCCCTGAATTTGAAGGCAAGAAGTTCCAAAACGTCGCCAAGGAAGGCTTCAAACTAGCCGAGGAAGAGAAGAAATTAGAAGCACTGCAAGACAAGTTCGCGCCGCTTACTAAATGGCTGAACGACAAGGGACTGAAAGACAAGATTGCCAAAGCGGAAGTTTCAATGCGACTTACTGATTCACCCTGTGCTCTAGTGGCGAGTATGTTTGGTTGGACCGGTAATATGGAGCGGCTGGCTGTGTCAAACGCTCATCAAAAAACGGATGATCCCCAGAGGAAGTTTTATTTAAACCAGAAGAAAAACCTAGAGATCAACCCCAGACATCCTCTCATCAAGGAGTTACAAAAACGTGTCGCGGATGACCCAGAAGACCCACAAGCTGCTGAGATCGCACTCATGATGTTCCGTACTGCTACCCTGAGGTCGGGTTACCTATTACAGGACACGGCCGAGTTTGCGCAGAGTGTCGAGAAGATGATGAGACAGACTCTGGGAGTCGGCGAGGACGAGGAGGTGGAAGAGGAGGAAGAAGAGGAGGAGGAGGCCGATGAAGGAGAGGTGGAGAAGGCGGAAGAGGTGGACGCCGGCGAAGAGAAGGAGGATGAGGAGCATGATGAGCTATAGAGTGGGGAGGTGGAGGAAGAGGAGGGAAGAAGTAGCATGTGAGGAGGAGGAGGAGGAGGAGGAGGAGAAGGGAAAGAAGGAGATGAAGAAGACTATGAAGAGGAAAAAATTAGAAGGAAAAATAGGAGGAGAAGAACGGGGGAAAGAGTGAGAAGGGAAAAAGGAAAAAGACGAGGAGAAAGAGAAGAAGGAGGAAATGAAGAAGAAGAAACAGGAGAAGGAGAAAGTGAAAAAGAAGGTGAAGGAAAAAAGAAGACGGAGACGAAGTAGTAGAGGGAGAAGGAGAAGGATGAGAATAAGACTGAAAAGGAGAAGACGGAGGAGATGAGAAGAAGGAAAAGATGGAAAAAAGAAGAAGAAGGAGATGAAGAGGGAGAAGTAGAAGAATAAGCAGGTGAAGAAGAAGAAGACGAAGAACCAGAAGAAGAAGGAGAAAAAAGAAGAGGGAGAAATAGGGTATTGGAAGGAGGAGGAAAAGTTGAAGATCCTGGTTTAGAAAATGTTAATGAAAAAGGTAAAAAATTAGGTATTAGAAGGATAAGAAGATGAAGAACATGGCTTAGAAGATGATAATAAGACGAAGTAGAATATTAGAAGGATGGGTTAAAGAACATGGTCTAGAAGATGATAATAAAGAAGAAGTAAAAGGAGTAAGAATTAATAAAGAAGTAAAAGGACGAGAAGAAGAAGAAGAAATAGATGATGGGGAAGAATGACTGTGAAGAATGACTTCAATTATTGAAGATAGGGAGTGCCTAGGAGAATGTATGTGGACTATCTTATTGTGTGTTAGTATGTATGAAAACATGTAGTAAACTGTTACTACTACAAATGTAATACTCACTCGCTTGTGATATTGTTTGAATGTGTGTGTGTTTGTGTGTGAGTGTAAAAATCACTTCGATATGTGAAACCAAATGCGTTGATAAATGTTGAGTACAATATTTACACCAAGTAATTGAAATGAATACGAGAGACTGTGTTTTTTGTACTTGTGTGTAGTAATTTCGTTAGCGCTGAACCGGAATGTAATTATACAAAATTTTCTTATCATTGTCAGTCGATTTGTAGAAAATTTAATACATTCATAATTATTTAATAATTATATTATTGATCATTGTATCGCACACGTTATCTCATATATCTTTCAAAATTTATTGTAGAAATTTTTTTAGTTTGACGGATGGCAAATGATTGTTGAGAGAGTATTTGTATCCCCATTCATCCGCCAAGTTGAAAAAATTTCTAATACAGCATTTGGGACTATCAGTGATTGTGATTCATGACTATTATCATTGTGCTAACTGATTAATTTTTGAAGTAGCTATTGCTTGAATTGGACGGAGTTCAATAAATTAACCAAGCACCTGTTTCATAAAAATTAAGAATTTCAGTATTGCAGGTAAAAGGCGAACATACTAGACTTCATCAATCAATCAATCAGTCAATCATTTACAAAGGAGAATACAACTAAAAGGTGTAATAAATTATTATTATTGGATATGTTGCAGTTAAGAACTGCTGTGAATAAATAGTCTAATAATTATGAGAGAAAAAAAATCCAAGGAAAGCTATAATTTTCAACAATATATAAATAGTTCTGAAGACTTCTGCTTAATATTTGCTGTAGCAGAACTCTTTAGATTCCTATTTAGAAACTATTTACATTTCTTTGAATCCTCTTTTCTCTAAAAAGTGTAGTATATTAGAGAGACTACAGTTTATTCCATACTAGGCTACGCCCTTGCTATCCATGTCTAATGTGTGTCCGCCTTTTTCCTATTTTATAGGACGTCTAAATTTTTATGAAACAGGCCCCTGGTCTCAACGTCACAATGGGGTGAAGGATTGGGGTTAGAAATCCATGAACATTCCTGTCTATTACTTTGTTAATTGCTTTAATGTTATTGTACGGTACTATAGTGTAAAGTTTTGTTCAACCTACATAAGAACAATAAATTCTCAATTAAAATTAATTATTCATTCAATGTTTTAAATTAATAAATTAAAATTGCTATCTATTACTTAGTTAATTGTTATTACACGGTACTAAAGTGTAACATGCTGCCCAACCTACATAAGAACAATTAATGAATTTGGAAGGAAATGAGATATTGCAACTATTCAATCGCTTTTAAATCATAATAATTAATTGAACAAAATTCCTAATTTATATTGCTATAAACTACTCTGGAGACTTTCGCTACTGCGAATATTGACAACAGAATAATAGCTTGAATTTCCTTACTAGCTATTATTCTGTTGTCAATACTCGCAGTAGCGGAAGTCTTCACAGAGTAGTTTATAGAATTATTAATCAGGAATTTCGTTCAATTAATTATTACATTTAATGAATTTATAGATAAGATTGATTATAGAGCTCCCACCAAAACCCTTCATCCCTTCCATCCACTCTGTTGATAGCACTTGGTTCCTTATGAAAACTTAGTTCAATTATTCACTGTAAAAAATGTAAAGAATACAAATGTATTTATTGAATCATAATGCCTCTGTTTATTATCGAATTAACAACGCTAACGTGCAATCTTTGAAGAGAATGTCAGCTATATTAATTTGTATTGTTTGTCCAATTTATAATTGTAATTTAAAATGCAATTATCTGACAATTTCTGTTGTTACATTCTGGTTCTCAATTTTATCGATTCATCTTGTCATCCCGGTTAGAATAGAATCACTGAGAATTGCTTCAGTAGACATGTATTAATATTTTTCTTGTATGTTTTGGATTTTTGATTTATTTATTGTACCTAATTTTGAGAACTGTTATTTTCTGACTAAGTTTAAGTTCCTTTCTGTCCATGCATGATGTCTGGTATTTTTTTGAAATTTCAAGTTCAGATAGCATCTCTTGCATAAAGTGCAATTTGATGTAAGATGGCCAGACACATTCCTTGTAAAATCAAGTGCTTATTAGCACTGAAAAACATGTTTTGATGAATAAATTTGAAATATTGAATAGTTATTTGCTTTATTTTTAACACCCACATAATTATTGCAGATGGTTGTTGAAAGTTGAGAATTATTATGGTAATTCATTAGTTTTCTTTTTAAAATGTCATTCAGTTTGTAATTTTTTGTCAAAGAATAAATCGATTATACAGTATTATTGATAAAGTCTTGCAAATAATTTATTTTATATTTTTGTACCCAGATTTTATTGGCAAATAGATTACAAAACGTTGAAGAACTTGGAGTTTTTGTGGAACTTAACTTCAAAATACCTAACATTCTGTCAAAAACTTTGAATGCATTTTTTAAAAGTATGTAATGTATCTTGTAGTTTCAAGAAAGCTTCAAGTACTTTCATGTTTTTTTAATCTATTTAAAGGCTAAAAATAAATTATCCCAGCAGAATACAGCTTCTTACATCTCACATTGAGATTGGTTGGGTCTTGTTAAGCCCAATATTATAACAGATAGAATTTGAAAGTGCACAACAAATAACTTAATTTGTCCAATTTTGTTGAAATCTTGATGATTTTCAATCATTTCAGACCCCACAATGGTGATATTTGGGGTTGAGAACGTATAGAAACAATAACATTGTATGATGAAATGAGATGATAAACGTCTTTATTAGATCTCGAATATTCAATTACAGTGAAAAATTGAAGAAAGAGTTGTTGCAGTAATTCAAACAACCCGCCAAATAACAGCAAATAACGCATGATGTATATACATCATGATTTTTTGCAAAAAATTAAAAATTCTCAAAATTGCTCAAAATGACATATAAGATAGTACTTGAAGAGCTGAATAAGAATCTGTCAACAACATGAAAAAATTTGCTCCCGTTCAGGAGATATGAGCATTTGAAAGTCGGAATTTTCCTCTCTCAGCTTTCCCTTGAGAGCAGAGAGAGGTGTACTATTCTCAGCTAAATATCTCTGCTTGTATGCAAATGGTGAAATTTGGGGTTGAGAACGTATGAAGTTACAGAATCATTAGCATTGGATGATGAAGTGAAATTGAATGAAATGAGATGATAAACGTCTTTATTAGTTTCTTCAATATCCAATTAGAGTGAAAAATATTAAGAAACAATAATTGTTGCAGTAATTCGAGAAACCCGCCAAATAACAGCTAATTCAATTTCGTGAATAAATCTGTGATCGCCTTCATTTAATCTGGTGTAGGCAACCAACAATACACGTTTGGATAAAATTCTAGCGATTATCGACTTTACTTCGATTTTTAATCCTTGGTCTCGAGCAAATCTGTCTAAAAAATAAAAGCTGTGTCCCGGGCTAATAGTTCTGTCAACGAAAATTCTACCAGGCAACTAGGAGCATCGAAGAGATACACTCGACTCTTTCTTCGTTCGCGGGTTGCCTAGCAGATGACTTTTTCACAGCTGTTTGGGTTGCCGCCAATAATTCAAATGTATAGCAGGATTATTTTAACTTGTCAGAAAACACCTGATTCAACGTTAGTAAACGAGCGTACATTAATAAGCTGTTTTCTGACAATTAAAAAGAATCATGCTATATGCGTATCAGATTTTTCAGCGATCATCATTTTCAATCAGCTGACATTGTTTATTTCAGTTCCAGATGATTATTTCTTGCAGATTTTGGCGGCAATTTGAATTTCAACTTCTTACACTGATGTAATGGGTAGAAAATTGATATGTGAAATTTAGTGTGAGAATATTGGACAAGATAGAGACTTGCATTAGTATTAGTGTATTAGTTTGTATTACATTGTAGTTTTTATTGCTGGCTGCTCGAAAAAAAATTAGATGCAGTGAAATGCAGTTTTTTCTAGACGATGGACGAGGTGAGGAACTTTTCCCAGGGGAGGAACTGCCTAGCTTGCATCCTTGCCTGGGAAAGGCAACATCATACCCACCCGTCCCGTCGCCAGTCTGGACTCCCCTGCTCCCTCCGTGAAAAAAACTCCACGTGTAGGCCACAGGAAGAGTCCAGCCTGAGAAAAAATTATTGTTTCACTGATCACTTGACTTTTTATCGAACCACGGAACAGTTAGGACGGAGAAAGATTTCAAATGATCAAAATTCAATTTCAATTTCGTTAATGTTTTTATTCAATTTCCAAAGTTAATAGTTACTACAATGAGTTAATATCGAAATTCTAAATCCGACATGTAAAGAGTTCTTTTCGGTGATCGTATTGTGAACGGGAGTGCCGTGATCTCTTCGAGTAGGCTACGCGGACTCTGACAAAGATGTGGATCGGGTGCGGACTTTTCGTCTTAGCAAGTGAGTGTTAAGAGCTTATTTCTGTCAGGAAGATCGAACCTTAGTAGATTTCTTGTAAATTTTCTCATGAATGTAATTTAATGATGTAATGAAATGTATGACGGGCAGCCAGAATAGTATTTTCCTAGATGTAACTTTTTCTTAGTCAGTAGATGTAGATAATGTGTGTTATAAAATAGAGCAACTTATTCGGTGATGTTGATGTATTCATTTCTGATATCTCCTCAAGTTAGTTTTATGTCCTGCTAGCGTCTCACGCTACCATCAGAAGTTAGCGGGTTACATAAATGGTGGCAGCGGTGGGATCCGGCTGCAAGAATGCCGGATATTCATAGAGTACGATTTATTTCCCATGTCCATGACATCGCCGAGTTTGTAATACAGTTGCTCTATATTTTGGATGATAGTATTCCTAATTCCGTTGAACAAAATTTTGCAAGAAACGTAATTATAATTCTGGTAGAAATGATAGAGGCTTTAGTAGAATTATTGTTATGTTAAATTTGAGTAATAGAAAGTTTGAGAGTTCTAAATTTTAATTTTGTTAACCATACGTCAAGTGTTTTGAGATAATTTTATGTTACGAAAATGTCGGGGAGCAATATATTCTTATCAACTTCGAAGGCGCAGTTTTTTGAGTCTACTGTCGCAATTAATAGCAGTGTTGTTGGAACTACTCCCGCTCCGCGATCACGAAGAAATAGCATTGGAAGCCGCCATAATGATTGTAAAATTGTGTGACCCATTCCTGGGCGAATAGTTTACTATAAGAGCTTTATGTAATAAATTTCTATTTGATTCCTGCAATAAATAAAAGAAATAGAGAGAACCCTTGAAAAAAAATGATTATAAATTTATTTTGCTAGATGAGTAAAATGAAACCGAATGAACGAATAATCAAATGTAGAAAGTATTATTGATGATTTCTTTGAAAGTCTATAACAAGGAATAATTATAAGGAAAGTTGTTGTTCTTCTCTCTCTTCTTTTCTTTTATTCATTTTCTGGTGGATTACTCTTAATATCAGTTTAAAATGGTTATCGAACGGGAGCAGTCCAACCCTCCCCCACCATCGAATCCTCCGACGTCCAACCCGCCTCAACAACCACCATCGAATCCTCCAACATCTGAGAGACAACCAGGCGCGTCGGGAACCGTAAGCGAGATGGAGGAGTTGAGAAGACAATTGGCCGAGCTCAGGGCCCAGCATACAAGAATTGAAGAGGACGGAAACCATCAGAACAGATTGGAGATACAGGGTGCTGCTGCCCAGTTGCCCCGCCCCGCCACTTCAGCTAGACGAAAGGATCTCAGCGTTCAATCCATGTTGAAATATTTTTCGGGGGAAGAAGGCTCTCAAAGTGTGCGAGAGTTCGTGCAGAATCTAAAACTAATTGCCCAACTGGGAAACTGGGAGGACAATGACCTTAAATTCATATGCCGAATGAAAACGACGGGTGCAGCAGCCACTTGCCTCGACGCTCACCCCGAGCTGATGTCGCCTCAATCCAAGTTTGAAGACTATGAACGAATCCTGAGACAAAGATTCGAAAAAAGCTTGGATCCCGAACGATGGCTCTTCACACTTAGTGCCATCAAACAACATCGTGGGGAGACAGCTCGCGCATTTGCCGACCGCTGCCGCGAAATCGGGCTGAAGGCGATGCCGATTCCAGCCGACCCCGAACAGGCGATATGGGCTCGTGCACAGATGGATAGAACCCTTCTGACTGCTTTTGTACGAGGGTTACAGGGTACAGCAGCGGTAACCCTACAAATACACCCACCGAGAGATTTGGAGGAGGCGATTGTGATGGCCGAACGAGTGGAGCAGGTGACAGACCACCAGCCGGATGACATCTTCGCTGTACAAGGTGGTTTCGCGAACAACTCATCAAAAACCGCAGAGAGAGAAATCGAATGTTACGAATGTCGCGGTAGGGGCCACTTTGCGCGCGAGTGCGCTAATCGAAGAGAAGGAAGTAATCAGAGAGGAAAATTTAGAGAGACGGGTAAAGGAAAATGGGCGAATAACAGAAGGAACGATCGTAGGGCGAGGCCAAAGTTTTGTTTTGTGTGCGGAGATCCGGAACACCTCTCCTATGAGTGTCCCAAACGCGTGAAAGAGTCTACAGCTACGACTAAAAGCAGCTCAAACTCTCCCAGCCGACGAAACAGTGCTAATAAGGATTCGGAAAACTAGAATCGGCTAGGGGTAAGAATTGCCCGACCACCTGGCCTACGAAAAGTAAAGGGCGTTATGTCATTCCGAATGTTTCGACTAGTGGACGGGGACTAGTCGCCAAAATTTGTGTAGAAGGAGAAGTTAAGGAATTTCTGGTGGACACGGGCGCCGAAATTTCTGTTCTAAGGGAGAGGATACCTGGGGTATGGCTCGAAAGGGAGAAGATTTCGGCAAAGGGTGTGACCGGAGATTCTTTACCAACCAAAGGAACGCAGGTGGTGACCTTGAGAGTAGCACACTTAGAAGTTCGACATAAATTCTTTATTTCACCTATTCATATCGAGTTTGATGGGCTCCTAGGTTGGGACTTGCTAACCAAACTAGGCTCGGTAATCGACGTGGTTAAGCGTGAAATAACTTTTAAAGAAGTAAGAGATGAAAGAGGAATGACGAGAACGCAGGAATACAAGAACAAAAAGAGTAAGCCGGTAAACGTAGTCGAGCGAATACGGGAGAAACAGCAAGAAAGGAGGCTAGCAAACTGTTATTACGCTGACAAGAACGCGAAGATCGGAACAAAGAGGAGACAAGAAGACCGAGTTGGAAAGTTATCCGCGCCGAGAAGCAGCGAGCCTGTCACCGTTCAGAGGGGAGCTGGCTCTAACATTACGAACGAACGTACGATGCAAGATGACAATAAGAAAAAGAAAAAGAAGAGAGCAAAGAGACAAGCGATGGCCAACGAAGAAACATGTGAGGAGAAACAGCAGAGAAAATTGCCAACGGACACACCTTCTGCGCAGCCCAAGGTGCCACCGCGCGGTAAGGAAAATCCCGCTGGAGACCAAAAGTTCTCTCCGCCAAGTGAAAGGGAAATTCCCTCGAGTAGTCGAAATTTCCCTTCGAGCCGCGCCGAGCGTTCGTCGCGGGGAGAACTGAAGGCAGCACGAATCGGAGCGTCGCCAGCCGTTGAAGCCGCATCCAGCTGTGACGTCACCACTACTAGCAACAAAGCGCCCACTGATGATCCGAATTTCTATCATGTATGTGCGGTACAGAGTGATGTTATACCACCGTATTCTGAGAAACTAGTTGATGTGTTTATAAGGACTCCTATTGACAAAGTAATGCTAATTGAACCAACGACTGAACCCTTACAAGGCCTGCGAGTGGCAAGATGTGTACAAAATTTTCAAGAAGGAAGGACATTTGTTAGATTAATTAATCTCACTCAGTCACCAATTAACGTCAATAGAAATACATTTTTGGCTGTGGCAGAGTCTCTAAAGATAGTAGATCCAACTTTTTCCATAAATTCTGTTACCACTTCTGAAACAAACAACAATATTGAAGCTAAAATTGTACAAAAATTGAGTCATCTTCCCCCAGATGAAGCTAACCTACTTGGGAAGGTTTTGAAACGATTTTCGTCTTCTTTTGAGGAACCAGGATTGGAAGGATGCAGAGCTAATGTGGAACATTCTATTCCCACTAGTAGTGACAGACCAATTGCAAAACGTCCATACCGAGTTCCTTATCACCTTAGGCCTGTGGTGGAGGAACACATTGCTGAAATGCTCAATAAGGGTGTTATTGTTCCATCTACTAGCCCGTGGAGCGCCCCTGTAGTACTTGTCAAGAAGAAATCTACTGATGGCAATATCAAATATCGCTTTTGTACAGATTTTCGTGCACTCAATGAAGTGACTAAGGCCGATGCCTACCCCCTACCATTGATAAATGAAACCCTTGAAAATTTAGGCAATAGTAAATATTTTAGCACTCTGGATCTCCATAGTGGATACCATCAAATTAAAATAGCATCAGAAGATCAAGAGAAAACAGCATTCACCACTGTGGGAGGCCATTTTGAGTACAGACGCATGGCCTTTGGGTTGACTGGCGCCCCAGCAACATTCCAACGTTTGATGGACAACCTTCTAACTGATCTTCTGGGAGTAGAATGTTTTGTGTACCTGGACGACGTCATTATTTTTAGCTCTTCAATTCTACAGCATGCTGAACGGCTTGATCACATACTGAGTATTTTTGAAAACTCCAATCTGAAGGTTAATTTAGAGAAATGTAATTTTGCCAAGAGTTCTGTTCAATACCTAGGACACCTAGTAACATCTGAAGGAGTGAAACCAGACCCTGCCAAAATTCAGGCTGTACAGGATTTTCCAGTACCCAAAATGTCAGAGAAATTCGTGGCTGGCTTGGGCTAACTGGTTACTATAGGAGGTTTGTGAAAACTTTGCTCAAATTGCTCAACCCTCACTCAGCTAACCAAGAAGGGTGTACCATTTGTATGGGGCTCTGAACAAACTCAATCATTCAAAGAATTGAAACGTGTGTTGTGCTCTGATCAAGTCCTTATTTTTCCTGATTTCACCAAGGAATTTATAGTCTCAACTGATGCATCAGGCACAGCAGTAGGTGCAATCCTATCTCAGAACACCGAGGATGGGGAAAGACCTGTAGCCTATGCCAGTAGACAGCTGAACCCAGCTGAAAGGAACTATAGCACCACTGAGAGAGAGTTACTGGCAGTGATCTTTGCCACCAAACAGTTCAGATGCTATCTCCTAGGAAAGAAATTTCAACTTGTCACAGATCATGCAGCCCTCAAATGGATGTTGAGTCTGCGTGATCCATCATCACGCCTGACAAGATGGGCACTCAGACTAGCAGAATTTGACTATGTAGTGGTACACAAGCCTGGAAAGAAACACACTAATGCTGATGCCTTGAGTCGAGCAGTGATGTCATTAGGAGTAGAGGAGATAACTGATGACCTTCTTATCCAACATCAGAAGAATGACCCATGGTGTCAGAAGATCTTAGCATCAGGCACTGGCATAAAGGAAGGAGACATTATTTTGTGGACAGGAGGTGATGAAGACAGAAGTAGATGGAAGATTGCAATGCCCAGCAGGCTGACAGAGGAAGCCATTGCCTGGAATCACTGTGTCCCTTGGGCAGGACATCCAGGTCAAGAAAGAACAACTAGTCTAGTGAAGCAACGTTACCATTGGCCAAGACTTGGAGAAGCAGTGAAGAAATTTGTGTTGGAATGTCATGAATGTGCACAGAGGAAAACACCAAATTTGTTGAAGGCACCCTTGCAAGCAGCTGATGAACCACAATATCCATTTGATTTAGTTTCTGTAGATGTGGTAGGTCCTCTTCCAACCACCAGAAGGGGAAACAAGTATTACATCAGCTTCATAGATCATTTCACCCGATATGCAGAGGCCATACCAGTAGTAGACCAAACAGCTGAAACAGTAGCCCAAGTATTTGTAACTCACATTGTAACAAGACATGGGGTGCCTGGCCGCCTGTTAAGTGATCAAGGACGCAACTTTCTGTCAAATCTGTTCACCAAGGTGTGCAAACTTCTGGGCACAAGGAAGCTGAGGACGACTGCTTATCATCCAGAAGGGAATGGCAGAGTTGAGAGGTTGCACAGAACCTTGAATGAGTCGATGGCTCATTTTGTCCAAAGAGATGGAACAGATTGGGATAGATGGTTACCCTATGCCCTAGCTGCTTACAGATCAACACCACATTCTTCAACCGGATACTCTCCCCACTACCTGCTTTATGGCCGGGAGATTATTCTCCCAGGGAACTTCCCTATTCCTGAAGAGATACGAGGAACAACTCTGGAAGAACACCTGACCAACTTGAAGAAAAGACTAGCAACAGCGTATAAGGATGCTCATGAGAGATCTATGAGGATGGCAGAACAGCGGACTAGAATTGCCAACAAGGGACGAAGGTTGAGGAAATTTGTTGTAGGAGACCTTGTGTACCTCCACGATCCAGCCGTGAAGCCTGGTGACTCAACAAAATTTCATCTCCCCTGGAAGGGTCCCTTTGTCATCACTAAGCAGTTGTCAGCTGTCAACTACTTAATCCAGTTACCTGATGGACGTCAGGTAGCAGTCCATGTAAACAGGCTGAAGCTTGCTAACAGAAAAAGGGCGGATGAAGTAGCTCCTCTAGACAATGCTGAGGCACCTGATGCATTAGAGAGGGAAATGGTGACCTATGGATCAAGTGGTTCCAGGAAGGTCCATGAGGAGGAAGAGGAGGTGGACTACAAGGCTCCAGATTCTGAAGATGAATGGTGGGAGCAAGATCCACCTGTTGAGCTTCCAGTGGAGGATGAGTCTGGGAGGGAGAATCTCAGAGAAGAAGAAAGGGAATCTGAAGAAGAAGAAGAGGAAGAGGAAGATCCACCAAGTCCTGTCTTTGATGAGAATGAAGATCCTCCTTACATCCCAGAAGAGAGGATATTCATTGATCCCAGATCTCCAATTGGAACAAGAAGTCGTGCAAGATCAGTGACCTAACCAGGCAAGGTCGGGTAGGGGATCCCTGGATTGAGTAGGGGGTTCTTTGCTGCAGACTTTGTCTGGCTCTGGGGTAGCTGATTGCACAAGAGGCAAGTGAGGGAGTCACCAGCCAAAATGTGATGTCTCAGTGGGATACTGAGTAGGATGAACCAGGATGATACTAAGAAGCATAAGATGAACAAAGTGAACAAGTGTAATTCCCCAAGGGAGAATCACAGTCATGTCGTTGTATCTATAATTTTGTAATGTTGTAGTATTTCTGATAGGATTGAAATTTTGTTAAGCTAGGGTGGTAACATTGTTAATTGTAAGGATAAATTGTAGTAATTTGATTGAATTGTTTAGAATATTGAGCAAAGTGAAATTTGTTGGTTAAAAGGATTGCCAAGTTTATTTGCAAAAATATTTTGAAAGGTAGCAAATATATAGGAACACCAGTATATTAGGAGTTATGATAATCGTTTTGTTCACTTAGTATTAAGTTTGATAAAGGAGATATTTGATTTTGATTGTTTTGAATTTATTAATTGAGTTATGAGAGAAATACTAGGTCTATTTAAGTGTTATTCTATTGTTATTTGAAATGTTGTTCAAACTTGAATTCATTTGCCAATGAGTGTTTACGTTTGTTTAAGTTATTTTGAAAATGCTGTGAGATACAGTAATTGGTCAAGAGTACTTTGTTGTTGAAATAATGGTTAATATGTTGTAGCAATGCATTGTTAGATTTAAGGAAACTAATAACAATTATTAATGAAGTGTCAGATGGTAGGTTAAGTATCAATTTATTGTCCCCTATAGAGTTAAGTAAAATTTTGGAAAAGGTTCGATCAAGCCTGGCAGATGGGCTGGAGTTGCCATTTGGGACAAACCCCACAAGTGCTTATCTCTACTATGACATTATGCGAGTGCGTGCGGTGGCCATAGGTGGCTTGATAAAACTGATTGTGACTGTGCCATTAATGTCTCCCAGAAGGAGATTTGAACTTTTTCAGGCTTTTGCACTCCCAGTTCATGACAACCAGACCCAGCTGATGGTGCGATATCAGCTGGAGCCTACACACCGCTTGCTGATGACACCTGATCAAGCCCAGTTTGCCATTGTTCACCAACAACAATTGGAGCAGTGTGAGGTTGGTCCATTGACTGTATGCCCAGTGATGACCCCAGTCTATAGCCGACATCATCCATCCTGCCTGAGTGCACTTTTCCTGAACAACCTTGATGTGGCTCACCAACAGTGTCAGCTGACTGTACTGGCTGGCAACCCTCCAGCCACCTGGGTCTGGAATGATCAAGATGACAGCTGGATGTACAGTGTGGCATCCCAACAGCAGGTTGTCTCACAATGTCAGCGAGGCAGCCAAGTTCTGGTCCATGAATTGACACTCCATGGTACTGGACAAATGAAGGCCGCACCAGGGTGTACACTGAGTACACCCACCTACCAGATCCTGCCATCAGCCCGTGCCAGAGGGCATCTTGAACTTCAGAAGCACTTGACACTTCTCAGTCTGCCACCTGCCCTCATGCTGACCATGAGACCAGGCATGACCAGAGAGCATCTACTAGAAGGCATCAAACTCCACCAGACCAAGGGTCACCTGCAACCTGGTGAACTTGGTGTGGATGAGGTGCTTATAGACCAGCTGCTACAACACCTGACAGCCTTGGAGAATCCACCTTCTGAGGAGGTGTGGAGCTGGTGGCTCACCTCAGCCCTCATCTGTGGAGCTGCCCTTGCTGTTGCTGCTGCGCTGACTGCTGGAGTGGTCTGGAACCGCCGTCGTCACCCAGTCCAGAGTAAGGATGCTTTGGCACCAGCAGAGGTTGCCACTTTGCCGGAGGTGGCAGAAGACTCCACATTACCCAGCCAGGATCCTGAAAGGAAGCTACAAGCATAGTGCTCCCTTTTCTAAGGGAGGGGGTGATGTAATGGGTAGAAAATTGATATGTGAAATTTAGTGTGAGAATATTGGACAAGATAGAGACTTGCTTTAGTATTAGTGTATTAGTTTGTATTACATTGTAGTTTTTATTGCTGGCTGCTCAGAAAAAATAGATGCAGTGAAATGCAGTTTTTTCTAGACGATGGACGAGGTGAGGAACTTTTCCCAGGGGAGGAACTGCCTAGCTTGCATCCTTGCCTGGGAAAGGCAACATCATACCCACCCGTCCCGTCGCCAGTCTGGACTCCCCTGCTCCCTCCGTGAAAAAAACTCCACGTGTAGGCCACAGGAAGAGTCCAGCCTGAGAAAAAATTATTGTTTCACTGATCACTTGACTTTTTATCGAACCACGGAACAGTTAGGACGGAGAAAGATTTCAAATGATCAAAATTCAATTTCAATTTCGTTAATGTTTTTATTCAATTTCCAAAGTTAATAGTTACTACAATGAGTTAATATCGAAATTCTAAATCCGACATGTAAAGAGTTCTTTTCGGTGATCGTATTGTGAACGGGAGTGCCGTGATCTCTTCGAGTAGGCTACGCGGACTCTGACAAAGATGTGGATCGGGTGCGGACTTTTCGTCTTAGCAAGTGAGTGTTAAGAGCTTATTTCTGTCAGGGAAGATCGAACCTTAGTAGATTTCTTGTAAATTTTCTCATGAATGTAATTTAATGATGTAATGAAATGTATGACGGGCAGCCAGAATAGTATTTTCCTAGATGTAACTTTTTCTTAGTCAGTAGATGTAGAGCAACTTATTCGGTGATGTTGATGTATTCATTTCTGATATCTCCTCAAGTTAAGTTAGTTTTTATGTCCCGCTAGCGTCTCACGCTACCATCAGAAGTTAGCGGGTTACACTGAATTCTTTCATGTTTTTCGATTTGCATAGCAGCTGACTTTTTTCCCAGCTGTTAATACTAACATAATTATGAAACTTTTTCCTGCCATTGTGGGTGGAGCTGGCAAAAAAATTAAAAGTTGAATAACTTTTTTGGTTCCAAAGGTAGAATGTTCTTCTATGCGGCATTCAACAGCAGGTATTCAGCACTATTTTTCTGAATATGAAACTTTTTCCTGCCGTTATGGGTGGGGCTAGCCTGGAGCCAGCCCCACCCACTTCCATCTCGATTATATCCGTTTGATTGGGAGCAAATAAAAAAATATACACACCATTAAATAGCACGAAAAAAGTTCTTCAATTCCATGTTATTACGTTTTATTTCTGAAGCTTTGGGTGGGGCTGGCGAAAAACTTAGGTTGAATAAATTTTTTGGTTTCAAAGGTAGAATGTTTTTCTTTGCGGCATTCAACGGCAGGAATTCAGCACTATTTTTTTGAATATGAAACTTTTTCCTGCCGTTTTGGGTGGGGCCAACTTCACTTGATAAGCCAACTTGTTGATAAGCTCAAAATTTCAATCTCACGTAAAGAAGATTCTTGTTTCACCAGAAAACTCTTAACAAATGAGCAAAATAAAAGAAAAATTTATCAGAACTGTATAACTTTATTACTCAACAAATATAAAAAATACAGTTCTTGTAGTACAAAAAAGAATTTTCTAGACATCAAATTTATCAGCACAATAAATCAACTTAATGGCTAGATTCACATGGAATTTGCAATGATTTTGTCTGCATAACAGAACAAATTAGACGTCAAAATCAATGAATCCAAGTCGAATTATATAATTTTTTACTAATGACAGAAATACACAAATAAAGTACTTTAGTTTGAATAATTTACATTATATAAAATGTGAAACTTTCTCCATGGTGATCAATATTATTGTCAGAAAATCAATAACGTTAAAACAATATAAATCATACAATACATAAAAATAATAATATAACAATGTGATTGAAACGTTACATAAGAGAAGAAAACAGTCAAAATTATTGTATAGAGTAAACATATCTAATACCAAGTAAACATATCTAGAAAATGACCAAGTAGACTAAAAGCAATAACGATTGATAGCAAATCAATGACAATGAAGAAATAGTGATTAAAATTACTCAAATATACTTCAGTCAATATTGGGTATAGAAATAAAAGAAAAATGTTTCAAACGATTACATTTTAACGGTTAATAATTGGAGTTTTATAATCTACCATATTGAATACCGCTATTAAAAAATATTGGGTTATGATTTTATTTCTCGAGAAAGGCAACTCGAAATAAAGTTCAGTTTATAAAAACTCTTCCAAAGCTATTCAAGTGTTCAACGGATATTGAAAAAATAATAAAATTCCGGTTTCTTAGTTGGAACATGACTTTAGAGAAATATAATGAATTAAGTTGATTTGATTTATTTCCAGTTTAAAATAAGGAAGTTTATCGAAGGAGACGGTATTTCTTTTTTAATGTTTTAGTCATCTTTATGTTTAGCCTATAAATTGATGTGAAATAAATTACAATTATGAAACACTTTAAACAATTATAAATAACAATATATCTTGGCAAAACATTTTGTTGTTAGGTGAAAAACCCATGCACGTCCAATTTTCATTTCACGAATTAAATTTATTTACTATTTTATTTCACAGTTTTAATTTAATTTTATCACATTTTATTTGGTTCCTGAAAAGTTGAACTAAATCCCAAATACAAGATAGTGAAAAACATTCTCTTTGTCGCACAACTAACTTAATAAAAATTATTGTATTAGAACAGACAAAATATAATCTTTTTCTGGTAGATTCAATTATTTCAGACTCGAGAGACTATGTATTATGTTTGCATTTCAACATTTATTAAATACACCCAACCTTTATCAAGAAATTAGAGATGTTCATCCATAAGAACTTCAAAAGACTGCTAGCATAGATTAATTTAAAAGAGTTTCAACATGCTGCTGTATATATCAAGAAATTAGTAGAATTTGAGAACGAAACGATTAATGATCAATATTATAAATTGATTAATAATCAACTAATTGGGGAGATCAATGCAAGCTGTTTGGGCATGACAATACAACGTCAAAAATTTCTATCAATAGAATTATTTTTAGCAGGAGGGTACTTAAACTTTCATCCTAATTACAAATTACATTATTTATTATGGTGAAGCAAATTTTTACACCAAGCATTAACATCAGATACATTTTCATCACACTTTCAAACATAATATGTACAATACAAAGGCACATTCATCATTCATTCAGGATACCTTCTTCCAACTTTCACAAGTGGGAGAATTTTTCATTGCCTATTGAGCGTATCTTCTCTTGGCAGCTTCGCTTTGGAATGAAGTATGGTCTAGTCAGGGATCTGTGAAATGAAAAAAAAAATGCATAATGACATGCAGCTGAAGTGTATACATTTTTTTGGATCCCTCTGTAAAAATGTAAAACAAACACACTTAACTGGGTTGCTTAGTCCGCGATTACAAAACCTTTTGTAATATGATACTTTTGGACTTTTATGTATCAAAAAGAACTGCTTTCAAAATTCCAAATCATTCTGAAAAATGGATAAAACTTCAACCTGAGTGGAATTAGGTTAAACAAGGCGAGGTGGAACAACTTTTGGGTCTCCCCACCGACAAAAGCCATACGCTAAATAATAATAATGTAATATGATTTTAGAACATGATTAATGAATGAATTACATATTATTAACGACATTAAAAAATCAATTTCCTGAATTCCTTCCGATTTTGATTCATTAGCGTTCATTATTTATTATTTCCGTTTGATTTACATAGCTCCGTCCAAAGGGAGGCCACACCAATGCGGACGGCGACGTTTATCATTTCAATCATTTTATCATTTACTCAGCTCATTTTCATCCGTAGCGTAGCGATTGTCCGCGCTAGTGTGGCCTTACCCTTAAAGTATGACCTTGGATGAAAAACATAGAGAAATGGATACCCGCTAATTTCAATTTTCACCTGTGAATAATGTTCAAAGATATAGCAGGAGCCAATTAACTTGTCATAAATCAGCTGATCCAGTAATAATTAAACAGTGATTTCGACACAATAATCAAAAGGCTTGAAAGTCTAAAGAACCTTTAAAGTCTTTAAAATACCTTTTTAAAGAAGACCTTTCAAAGAATAACTTTTTAAAAGACCTTTTCAATAATCTGCAAGATTCACATTTGTACTACATTTAACTTAACTACATTTGTAGGTTAAGTATTGTGATATTGCTCTTGAAACAGCTGATTTCTGACAAGTTGAATTGGATCCTGCTATAACAAACAGATGTTCTTTATACCATTATGAAATGGGAAAGGTGTTTCATAATACCATATGTTCAAAGTATGATATTAGATGAAAAAAACATAGAGATATGGATACCCAATCCATCAAAAATGTATCCCAAATTTTCTAACAGTTACCTCATTAAATTTTACTTGCACGTAAAATATCGTTAGACTAAACGGGATTTCTGAGATCCCGTAGGGAAGCACGGGTGACCTGCTAGTTATATGTTACGATTCGTTTAATTTGACGCTTGGTGATCAGTAAACGGCTGACGTTCTTCTTCTTCTTAAGTAAACAGCCGTTGGGCTGGTTGGCAGCAACTCTCCGTTGGCTGACGTTAAGCAGCTTAAACACAATAATCCAAAGTTTTTCAAAGTCTTTTTCAAAGAAGACCTTCTTAAAATAAATTTTTAAAATCTTTGCAATAATCTGCGAGATTCAGCATTTTCAGGTACAGAGCGTGCCATCCAAATTGGCTTCTCATTGGAGCATGCGCGTTGATCGCTTTCTCCCACTACAGTGCCTGCTGACTGGCTGTACAGTGAATTTTAAAAGTTCATTCAGCTGGCAAACTCAGCTTTATAAAAAAAAATTCATATTCGCTTCGGTTACCTAGCAGTACTGTACTATGATATTATTTGCTTCACTGACTGTACTAGCCTTAGCGGCTGGAGGGGAAGCGTGGTGGGAGAGATTATCCATCTCTCTCGCACAGCCTCCCCTAGACGCCAATTTGGATGGCACGCTCTGTACCTCATTAAATTTTACTCGAACGTAAAATGTCGTTAAACTCAACGGGATTTCTGAGATCCCGTAGCGAAGCACGGGTGACCTGCTAGTCATATGTTATGTATGATTCATTTAATTTGACGCTTGGTGATCAGTAAACGGCTGACGTTCTTCTTCTTCTTCTCAAGTTAACAGCTGTTGGGCTGGTTGGCAGCAACTCTCCGTTGGCTGACGTTAAGCAGCTTAAACACAATAATCCAAAGTTTTTCAAAGAAGACCTTCTTAAAATAAATTTTTAAAATCTTTGCAATAATCTGCGAGATTCAGCATTTTTAGGTAAAGTATTGTCTGTTACATCTGTTGTATCTGTTACCCCGGTCGTACACCGGAGCAATAAGCAACAGGCAACTAGCAACATATGGATCATATGATTGTCTACTCTATACAAACCAATAGTTCAATGCACACCGAAACAGCTGCTTTAGGTGTGCATTGGACCATTTGTTTCTATAGAGTAGACGATCATATGATCCAAATGTTGCCTATTGCTTATTGCTCCGGTGTACGAGCTGTCTTAAATTCGCCCAATCTTTTTATATCTGGAAATTTTGTAGAAGAAATAAAATTTATTCTTATTCTTATTGTATCAATGCTCTGTAACATCAGCTGTTTACTGATCGCCAAGCGTCAAATTAAATGAATCCTACTGTAATAACATAAAGACTCACTCACCAGTTGAGTCAGCTAGTGACCGAGCTTATCGTTTTCGAGGCTGATAAGGGAACGAAGCTTGCGCTTCACATAATCAATGCAGCCCAGCAGCTGACGACTGCAGCCCTTCTGTTCAATGGTCTCCAGACTGTAGGTGCGGAACACTTTCTCTTCATTGATGTGTGTCACAGCTTGCATCAGCGGGCAAATAATCAGCTTGTTGTGGTCCATGAAGTTCACCTGCAAGAAAAAAGCACCACATCTTACTAAAATATTCAAGATGATTACTTTTCTTGATCCATTATTTGCGTTGTATTCGGTGTGCACGTAGGTGGTGGGGATAATAAAATCGACCCCTGCGCTCACGCGGAATTTTAGTGAACGAAAGCGAGTATTTTAACATGAGAAAGGATAGGGAATAAGCATTTACAATGCATTTAAAGTATTATCGGATTCCTAATTTTATAAATACCGTTCACAATAGTAATTGCGTCTTCTATTACTTCCATATTTCCAAACGTAAATATTGATTCAACAAAGAAATCGGATCTCAGTTTTGAATTAATCGAGTGAAAAATCCAGTTCAAAAGCATATGATTGATTTGAAGTCTCGCGCCCATAATCCATTTCAAAATAATAACCAATGGCAATGAACTCAGCTGTGGATAAACTACTTCGTCTGCACAGCCAGCTTGAAACATAACCTTCAAAGTTGATTTTAAAACCGGAATTGAAGATTACATGTTCTAATGATTAAGAACATGCGATATGTTCATTTTTAATATAATTCCACAATCGATAAGTAGGAAAAATAGCGACAGGGAATTCTATTCCAATTATAAACTAATTTTTACGTACATAAGCCAATCCTTTCCCATGTTAATCTTCTCGGAAAGATTCATACGATTATCCGCCAGAGCGCAACACGGTAGATGCACACAGCGAATATAAATGCTGTGGAGCACAAGGACCGGGGTTCAAATCTCGGTCTTGCCAACTTTTTCTTCCAATTAATTTTGATATTATTCAACTATTTATTCATGTCAGGGACTGCAATTTAATTTTTCAAGTGATACCCAAGATTTTGATTTTTTTTTTAATAAATGATGGAAACTGATGTCACTCATTTTTATAACACTATACTATATCGGGTCCTTGGATACACCGTTGTATCGATTTATTTAGGGCCGGTTCATGAGCTCGGGATTTAGCCAAGTCCTAGACTAAAACGGGTGGCTACCGTAGCATCGACAAACGTTTGTCTCGACAGGTTAGTGGGTTAGCAGCATACAGAGCCCTTAGTACATAGTGTCGAGGCTAACGTTTGTCGATGCTACGGTGGCCACCCGTTTTAGTCTAGGACTTGGCTAAATCCCGAGCTCATGAACCGGCCCTAAAAATATCGTAGGTGAGTAATCAGTACTCTTTCCTCTCCTGTAATGATAGGTTAGTAAAGATAGCAAAGTGTTTTCATGAAAGTATCAATCAAACTACAGTATTTCATAAAAATAATTCTTGTTCTAAGTTTGAATTACCTGCAGTGTGCCATTGGCCAAGAGCATGAGTACACACTTTGACGAGCGGTGCCAAAACGTGACGTAGGGAATACGACTGAGCCGGTCACAGTCTCGCTGCACTGATTCGCCCGTCTTCATCAGGTGATCAGTCATGTAGCGCAGAAAGTAAGACAGCAGTTTCATCTTCTTCTCCAGGTGACTGGGAGTGTTGGTTTTCGTGTAATACGACTCGATTCCGTTCTGCTCGAAGTAGTGTACGTTCCTGAGCAAGACAACAACAAATCAATCAAATCAAATCAAATCATTTATTTGACATAAAAAATTGAAAACACAAAATAGAAATAAAATGAAATTCATAACTTCATAATAAATCAATAATAATGAAATAGAATAAAATAAAATAATAGACATAAAGTAAAGAATAAAACATACAACAATATAAATAAATTTATAATTCATATGTAAAATTAAATTCAAATTTATGTGTACGTATATACCTCGAAAAAAATAATAATTACTGTCATATAATGGCATCACCAGCAAAAAGAAAACTTTGCCCGCTGGTGATCGTTGCAAAAAAAGTTACATTATTTTAAAAAATTTAGTTGTTTTCCAATAATTTTGGAAAATTAAATTATGGTCTCAATTGAAAAGAAAAATCTGTCTATTATCCAATTACTTAGTTTATTATTGTTAATTTTAATTTCAAGATCAAAAGGGAATATATTAATTTATAAACCTTGTACTTATATAAATCAGCTGTCTTCTTACTACTGTTAGTTTTGTTTGATATATTTTGTATTTATTGGTCGTATTTGGTCTAAAATTATATTGCACTATATTATTTAACAAAAAAGTGTTTTTATACTTAATAATAATATTTAGCTAGGTTTTTCAAGTAAAGTTGTCTTACAGTCATCACATTAAATTCTTGAAATAATAGATTTGATGCATACAGCCTGGGTTTATTTAATATTGTTTTAAAAATATATAATCAATAATATATAATAATAATAATAATAATAATAATAATAATAATAATCAATCAATCAATCTTTATTGCCAAAAAGTAAATTGGTTAACAATACAAAAGTAAAATTGGTACAACACTAACATAAAATACAAAATAAATAATTACCTTGAGAATGAATTTTAAACCATCAACAATATTGTTAACAATATGGCACTACCGGCAAAAGATAATCTTGTGCGCCGGTAGTGAGGTCAGAAGCCACAAAAATTGTAAACTAAATGCATTAGGCTTCTGCAGCATTTAAAAAGAATTTGAAAAGCAAATAATGAATTGATAATTCATTAGAAGCCAAATGAATTGAACCAATTAAATTAAATTCAATTCTAAATTACATTTAAAATATTAAAAATAATAAAATAAAAAACTAAAATCAAAATTAAATTGAATTAACAAGTGTTTTAAGATCAAATTAAAATGATCTTTGTTTCTTCTCTCTTAAAGAGGCAACTGAAGTGTTCTCGAACATCCTAGCTTTGATTTTATAAGTTACTGGAATATTTTGGCTGAATATTTATCAAATACGATGGGTTTAAAAACAGACATTTTTACATTTGATTCAATGTTAACCTATCTTTAATCCCGCCAGGTTGTTCCTCTGTCTCTCACTTGAGCGCTGATGTTTGGCAGCTACTCGTCTATTCGCTGTGTGCATCTACCGTGTTGCGCTCTGGCGGATAATCGTATGAATCTACGAGGGTAGATTAACATGGGCAAGGATAGGCTTATGTACGTAAAAATTAGTTTATAATTGAAATAGAATTCCCTGTCGCTATTTTTCCTACTTATCAATTGTGGAATTATATTTAAAATTATAAAATTAACATATCGCATGTTCTTAAACATTATTATAATATAATCTTCAATTCAAGTTTTTAAATCAACTTTAAAGGTTATGTTAGAAGCTCATAGAGCAGACGATGTAGTTTATCCACAGCTGAGTTCATTTCCATTGGTTATCATTTCAAATTGCATTATGGGCGCGAGACTTCAAATCAATCATATAGCAGGTCCCTTTTAACTTGTCAGAAAACATAATGATCGACAAGCATATGATCACAATACTTAACCTACAAATGCTGAATCTCGCAGATTATTGAAAAGGTCTTTTAAAAAGTTATTCTTTGAAAGGTCTTTTTTAAAAAGGTATTTTAAAGACTTTAAAGGTCTTTAAGACTTTCAATCTTTTGATTATTGTGTGGGAGTCACTGTATAATTATTACTGGAACAGCTGATTTATGACAAGTTGAATTGAATCCTGCTATAGTTGACTGTTTGTCAAGCAAAGCGTGATATTACAATATTATAGTAAACGATTTCTTATTATTATTATTGATATTTGATCATAGTAATTATTTTTATTGCATTATTTTAATTTATTGTTGTTATCTGACCATCTATAAGATAGAAATTTGAAAATGTTCATTTTTCCAAAAACCATCTGGAAAGATTTGAATACTAGATACGTGATGATACTGATGAATCTTGAATATAGATATAGGGCATATTAACTGGGGCACTGATTGACGTCATTATAGCAAGACTAATCGGGGAAAATTAGACTGCTGGGCTCTTATGGGGATTGGCCAACCTTAGGTCTCTACAAGCCTTGAGTAGTAACTTACTGTTGATCCTGGAGCAGGACGATCTTGGTGCAGTCGTTGAAGATGACGCCGACGCTGTCGTCACACAGCTGGTAGCCGAAGCCGTACTTGTCCGAGTAGTCGACCCACTTGCTCACCCAGAACAGCGGCTGCAGCGCCGGGTCCGATTGGTCCTCTAAGGGCAAAAAATCAATCACAAATCTCAAATATAAAATAGGCGAACATGCTTCAATGTATTACAACTCCTACGTGGTATCTAAACCGATTTTGTGCGTTCACGTCTCATCTCAATTTCCTCCATTGGGAGCCTGGCTAATCGTTAGTAAGGCTAGTCAGTCACTCCCTATATTTGGAGGCATATTAAATTGTTGCATTGCACTATATAGCTGCTTAACACAATGTTACCCAGCAGTGCTTTGTTCCCATCACTGGGTTGCGAAGACTAGCTTATGGTAGAGATGTCAATGTGCTAACCACACGTTACATCTTTTCTGGTTAATGATCATTCACCTCTGCTGATTCAGTCAAGTGGATGTGAAACTGGCAACCAGCTGGTAGGCCTAAGCCCACATAGGGCTGTTAAGCCATTGACAAACAAACAAACGTCTCATCTCAAAGAACTCAATGAGTAGATGTTTGATAAGGTCTCAGGCTAGACATACATTGGTTAGGCTAGGCGTACACCTTCGTCTCCTCTTCTCCTTCGTCTCCTTTTTCTTCTCCATCTTCTCGTTCTTCACCTTCTCGTTTTCACTCTATTTCATTTCATTATTCTATTCTAGTTTTATCCTCTGCACAATTATCCTTACCGGTGCAATGAACAATGAAAAATAAAATTTTTGTTTCAAAACAGCTGATCATCAAATCATGAGTTAGAATGTGAAAATGTTCAGCTCACCTATCCCTATGTTAAAGCAATGACAAAAATTGAAACTTCGATCGCTCATTCATGATGTCCACAATAACTTTTTTCAAAATTTTAAGCTAGGCATACAATACACCGGTTAGTCAAGACAAGACAAGACAAGACGAGATTAGTCACGTTTAGTCACATTACTTCACATAGGTGCTTAAGAAGCCACACACACCGATTAGTCATTGCTTCAGTGTGTGCTGCTTCATAAGTAACTATGTGAATTACTGTGACTAAATATGACTAATGTCGTCTTGTCTTGACTAACCGGTGTACGCTTAGCCTAAAATAGGGATTGGTGAGCTGAACATTTTGCACCGGTAAGGGCATTTGTGCTGAGGGAAAAAAAGAATAGAATATAAAAAAAAATAGAGTGGAAACGAGAAGATGGAGAAGGAAAAGGAGGAAAAGAAGACGAAGGAGAAGAGGGAAAAAATAGAGGAAGAAGAAGAAGAAAAAAGGAGAGAAGAAGAAAGAAAAGAAGGAAGGAAAAAGGGAGGAGGAAAAGAAGAAGAAGGAAAAGAAGTGGGAGGGAAAGAAGAAGGAAAAGAACGAAAAGAAAATTGAGAAGAAGTGGAGAAGAAGAATGAGTTGAAGGAGATGAAGAAGGAGGAGGAGGTTAGTTAGGTTAGGTAAAGAAGAAGAAGAAAAGAAAAGGAAGAAGAAGAAGAAGAAAAGAAAAAGAAGAAGAAAAAAGAAAAAAGAAGAAGAAGAAGAAGAAGAAGAAGAAGAAGAAGAAGAAGAAGAAGAAGAAGAAGAAGAAGAAGAAGAAGAAGAAGAAGAAGAAGAAGAAGGAGAGAAGAAGAAGAAGAAGAAGAAGAAGAAGAAGAAGAAGAAGAAGAAGAAGAAGAAGAAGAAGAAGAAGAAGAAGAAGAAGAAGAAGAAGAAGAAAGAAGAAGAAGAAGAAGGAGGAAGAAGAAGAAGAAGAAGAAGAAGAAGAAGAAGAAGAAGAAGAAGAAGAAGAAGAAGAAGAAGAAGAAGAAGAAGAAGAAGAAGAAGAAGAAAGGAAGAAGAAGAAGAAGAAAGAAGAAGAAGAAGAAGAAGAAGAAGAAGAAGAAGAAGAGAAGAAGAAGAAGAAGAAGAAGAAGAAGAAGAAGAAGAAGAAGAAGAAGAAGGAAGAAGAAGAAGAAGAAGAAGAAGAAGAGAGAAGAAGAAGGAGGAAAAGAAGTGGAAGGAAGAAGAAGAAGAAGAAGAAGAAGAAGAAGAAGAAGAAGAAGAAGAAGAAGAAGAAGGAGAGAAGAAGAAAGAGAAGAAGAAGGAGGAAAAGAAGTGGAAGGAAAAGAAGAAGGAAAAGAACGAAAAGAAAATTGAAAAGAAGAAGAATGATGAGTTGAAGGAGATGATGAAGAAGGAGGAGGAGGAGGTGGAGAAGAAGAAGAATAAGAAGAAGAAGAAGAAGAAGAAGAAAAAGAAGAATTACTTTTTCCTGGACGAGCAAAGTTGGGACGCATAAAGTGAATAAGTCGTGTATGCAACGATTGTAATTAGACTTTTAAGCACTCGTTTGATATAAAAAAAATTGGTGAAATGTAGTCTACTACTGTATTTTACTGTGCTATCCCTGTAACAAGTATAGCAGGATCCATTTAACTTGTCAGAAATCAGCTGTTTCGGTAATAATTAAACAGTGATTTCGACACAATAATCAAAAGGCGTAAAAGTCTTGAAGACCTTTCAAGTCTTTAAAAGACCTTTTTAAAGTAGACCTTTAAAAGAATAACTTTTTAAAAGACCTTTTCAATAATCTGCGAGATTCAGCATTATTTGTAGGTTAAGTATTGTGATACTGTATTGATTTTCGAAACAGCTGATTTCTGACAAGTTGAAAGGATCCTGCTATACTTACGATTCGATGATCAGCTGTTTTGAAACAAAAATTTTATTTTTCATTGTTCATTGCACCGGTAAGGGCATTTGTGCAGAGAAAAATACAATAGAATAATAAAATAAAATAGAGAAAGAAAACGAGAAGATGAAGAACAAGGAAAAAAAGAAGAAGGAGATGGAAAAAAAAAAGACGGACATGGAAAAGAAGGAGAAGGAGTAAAAGAAAAAGGGTGTGAAGGAGAAGAAGAACGAGGAGATGAAGAAGAAGGAAAGGAGGAGAAAGAGGAAAAGAAGGAGAAGAAGGAGGAGCATAAGAAGAAGAAAAAGGAGAAGAATGAGGAAAAGAAGTAAAAGAACGAGAAGAAAATTGAAGAGAAGAAGGAGAAAGTGAAGGAGAAGAAGGAGATGAAGAATCAGAAGATGATGATGATGATGATGATGATGATGAAGATGAAGAAGATGAAGAAGATGAAGAAGAAGAAGAAGAAGAAGAAGAAGAAGAAGAAGAAGAAGAAGAAGAAGAAGAAAAGAAGAACGAAAGAAAAATTGAAAAGAAGAAGAGGAGGAAAAGAAGAAGAATGAGGAGTTGAAGGAGATGATGAAGAAGGAGGAGGAGGAAGATGAGGAGGGGAGGAGGAGGAGGTAGGTGGAGAAGAAGAAGAAGAAGAAGAAGAAGAATGAGGAGTTGAAGGAGAAGGAGCAGAAGAATCGTATATGCAACGATTTTGATTAGCCTTTTAAGCACTCGTGGGATATAAAAAAAATTGGTAAAATGTAGTCTACTAATGTATTTTACTGTGCTATCCCTGTAGCAAGTATAGCAGGATCCATTTAACTTGTCAGAAATCAGCTGTTTCGGTAATAATTAAACAGTGATTTCGACACAATAATCAAAAGGCCTAAAAGTCTTGAAGACCTTTTTAAAGAAGACCTCTTAAAGAATAACTTTTTAAAAGACCTTTTCAATAATCTGCGAGATTCAGCATTTGTAGGTTAAGTTAGTATTGTGATATTGATTTTCGAAACAGCTGTTTTCTGACAAGTTAAACGGATCCTGCTATAACTGTGAGCACTCACCAGCCGGAGAGTCGAGCACAATTTGCGGGTTGACCTTCATGAGTTGGATGACGATTTTGTGCATGTGATGCAGACGCTCCTCGTGCATGTTGCGAGCCGGTGGCACACGGGACACTGACGGGGAGGACGACGGCCCTTTGCCGGGGGTAGCCAGACGGTGATTGGCTCCCGCTAGACAAACAAATAAATATCTTCATTCTCATGCCAGAACACGCAGTGACTGCCAAGGCAGATGTCACGTCATATTACAATTTTGATTTTATAGGAAGTTTGGGTACTTTCCTGTTCAACTACACGTCTACTCATTTAGAGATATCGATAATCGATATCGAACTTCAAAAGTATCGATCCTCCTCTTCCCACTGAATTTAAATATATCAGCTGGCAATTTAAAAAAATATTTTTTGACTATTATTCAAGTTTTTCAGTAGCAACATGTTGTACTGGGATCTACCTTACAACGAAAAAAGTGCTATTACATTTTTAGAGTAGCTCATGAGCTATTTGCAAGTCTAGACTAAAACGGGTGGCTACCGTAGCATCGACAAACGTTTGTTTCGACAGGTTAGTGGGTTAACAGCATAGAGAGCCCTTAGTACATAGTGTCTAGGCTAACGTTTGACGATGCTATGGTGACCACCCGTTTTAGTCTAGGACTTAGCTAAATCCCGAGCTCATGAACCGGCCCTAAGTGTTTATTGCATAATGAACGTGATTCTGAGAAAGTACATAAGATGAAGTTTTATTTTCACGAAGATAGATCATTTTGGAAATGGGTACTTTCCTGTTATTAAAAGTAAGTTTTGTTCGTTGATAATAACCTATATTTTTCTCATATATTTGTCAGAGGAGTATCGATACTTTTAAAGTTCGATATCGATTATCGATATCTCTAAATGAGTAGACGTGTCGTTAAACAGGAAAGTACCGAATTTTGTCTACAGCAATTGGAAAATACAATCGAACCAATCAATCAATTAACAAAATTGTGCAATTAGGCGAGTTGGAACCTACCCGTAAGGGTCTTCCCACCGATAAAAAGCCATACGATAAAAAAAATTAACAAATCTTATAATAATCAATCATTTATTCAATAACTTACAAAGAAGAATACAACATGCTTATGCCCGAAACTGTTCATCTTCCAAATTATACAAACAGTTCAACTTCACATGTCATATTATCTTGCTAAATCACTTTCCCATTCAATTCTAAAGAAAATTAATGAAATAAATTAATATTAAAGTTTCAACAATAAATTAATATTAAAGTTTCAATAATTCAAGTTATTAAGGTTGACAGGTAATTCAAGTAGTTAAGTTAAAGTTTATAAGTTATTAAATAAGTCATATTTTGTTTTGTATAAAGCTTGGTTTACACCAAAGTCAGTGACAGAACTGTCAATGACTTTCGTCAACGACATACTTGTCACAAACAAATATCACTGACAAAAGTCGCAGTTTGATGTAAACGATTTTGTTGAAAACTGTGACAAAAGTCACAGTTTGATGTAAACGTTTTTGTCAATGACATATTGTATCTCACATCCTGTCCGCAATGCTACGCCACCAGTAGCAAGCAAGCAAGAAAGGAGGCTTTTGTCGCAGACAAATGTCACTGCAGCGTTTACATATACTGCGACATTGTGACTGTGAAATTTGTCAACGATAGTCCTTTGATCTTACCGACTCTCGATGGAAAACTTGTGACATTGTCACAAACACAGATTTTCTGTCGTTGACAATTGTCATTGACACAATGTCGCAAGAAATTTTAGCGTTTTTTAAAATTGTCAACAAAAGTCACTGACTTTTGTCACAAAAATGTGTCAACGACATCTGGTGTAAACCCAGCTTTAGTCATATTATGTGACCATAACAAAGAAAAATGTTTAGTAATCGATTGTTAGGATTTAAGATACTCACAGTTCAGTTCGGTCAACGGCTTCCTCAGAAGTGCGTCTTCATTCTCGATCACATCAAACCTGGGTGTCATAGTTAGACTCGATACCGGCAGACTTGGAGGCAAGTAACCTGAAAAATAAACGAGACATCTTATCATAACATGGAGGTAGGAAGTATTAACATTCAATAGTGGAGATTCACTGAATAATAAATAACCTGAAAATTAACGAGACATTTTATCATTACATGAAGGTAGGAAGTATTAACATTCAATAGTGAATAGAATAATTCACTAACCAATGTTGCCTATGCATTTTCTGTATTAAGAGCAAATCGGCCATCTTCAAAACCAATCGATATAGATATACAGTACTTGCACTTGTATAGTTTATATTTATTGTATATTTACAATATACTATATACTTGTATAGTATATTTATTGAAAATAAACAGTATGAGAGGGACCAGGGAAACCCCATTATTGTCCTCACTGATAAATACACTGAGAAATATACAAATTAGATTGAATATAAATTAAGTTCTTACTTGAAATATAAATAGATTCATGATAGATAAATAGTATAAAACAGTAAGTTGATAAAGAATTAGATGGTTAGCCTAAATTAGAATAAATACAAGCAATAAAAAATAAGTTAAGAAGAGTAACATTAAACAAGTAGATAAATTAAGTTATACATGATGTTAATACATAGTAAAGCGCTTAATAAAGATATCGGGATGAAGAACAAAAATATTTAAATTGAAATTTGAATTAAATGGAAAAGAAAAATTAGGTAGTCAGATCCTACAAACAATATACTTATAATCCGACCACTAACAAAAGAGCCTTCAAAATAAGAACTCTACTGCGCAGAGAGAGAGCACGTTATGCAATGCAGCAGTCTATCTCCCTCGCTCACTAGAATAGTGGTACTACTCTATGATACTATGGTACTATGTGATACTGTATCACTTCAATGATACGATGCGCGAAGGTTCTTTCGTATGTTGCCATACTATATAAAATAGGCTACATTCTTTTTATTTCTCAATTTCATTATTTAAATACATATTTGGGTTTTTTCTGGTATATTTTCTGATCATCTCTTGAGAAAAATAACGAATTCTCAATTTAATTGATAATTGAGTTATTTTTTTGAAGAAATTATTTTCGAAAATATTTTTTTCCAAATTGGTTATTTTAAGAAACTAATTATGTCATGTACACGGAGACAGAGACGAATGGAGAGGCATTCTAAAGAAAGCCAAGGCCCTAAATGGGCTGTAGCGCCAAGGAGTAAGTAAGTAATTATATCATGTGATAGATAATACCTTCAAGCATGTATGCTCAAATTTCATGATTGAATTTGCAAACAATTTTGAGATGACCTGCTCCAGAAATTTCTACTTTGGGCGCCCATATCTTAAAAACTAATGAACAAAAAAAAAATGTTTTTCCTCAAAAATATTTCATTTTGATAGCTTGATATCTTTGTATCCAAATCGTAAAACTTTGAAAAATACCACCATAAAAAAAGTTTTTTTCAAGCTGCTGCACAGCCTTAACGAATAAAATACTGACCGCACGAGAAGAAAGGATGGTTGAGCAACTCCTTGACCGAGGGCCTTTTAGAGGGCTCTCCCTGCAGCATGGACATAATCATCATAACGGCCTGTTGCGATCTACGCAAGGGAGTGGGGATTCTGTATTCGCAGCGCTTAATTTTGCCATAAGTGTCTTTCAGAGATTTCGTCTCAAAAGGAGGCTTGCCGACTAGCAGTGTGTACCTGTCAAAAGTAAAAGAATATTTTGAAAACACTAGTATTAAGTCAAATATCACTTATTTATCAAACGAAATTACAAACGTGTTTCGGCACCATTGTGCCTCCTCCAGTGAATCAGAAGTTAGAAAAATATTGAAGTACCTATTAATAGTAAAAAAAATATTAAAACACTTATACAGGGTGGTGCAGAGGAAACGCATGTTTTTCAATATTGAATTACTGGGACACAATGGGTTGAAAATAATAAAAACAAGTATTAAATGATAGGTTTTTTAATGCAGTTTTTGAAATTACATACCATATTTAGGTTCGGAAAATAATGTCTTTGAGATGACGTCCTTCTTGCTGCATACAAATTTAGATCCTCTTCTGAAAATTACGGACTGAATTCTCCAACATTTCATTTCGCACAGCTTCAATTTCCTGACGAATGGAATTCTTTTAAGGTCATTGAGTGTGCTTGTTGATGTACACTTGATCTCAAATATCCCAAAAGAAGTCACATATTGACAGGTCGGGTGAGTGAGGGGCCAGTGAACATCACCAAATCTGGAAATCTGGGAACATTTGTCGAACCACTTGATGCTCGCCGTGTGGGCCGTGGCACCATCCTGCTGAAACCAAACGTCTCTCATGTTCACTTGACGCCTTTCAAGTTCTGGACGAAGGAAGTTGTTTAACATTTCCACGTAGAGCTGATGTAACAGTAACTGCAATTCCTTCCTCTTCAAAAAATAGGGTCCAATCAACTTTGAAATGCAGCACCAAACTGTTACCTTTAAACTGTGCAGAGATCTTTGGTGTAATTCTTGTGGGTTCTCCGATGCCCAATACCGACAGTTTTGAACATTGACGTAACCGTCAAGATGAAAGTGTGCCTCATCACTCATGAAGACTGTAGCATTGGGATCTTCCATAAACATTTCATCCATTATGCGACAAAACTCTGCGCTGTACAAAATCCCTTTCATTAAGCTGCTGTACGATCATTATTTTGTACGGATGGAACTTGAGATCATCATGTAAGATGCGGTGAAGCGAACGACGTGACATACCCAGCGCTACAGCATGTCGTCTAGTCGATCGTCTAGGACTAGTAACAACTGCCGTTCTGACTCTGTCAACATTTTCCGGAGTACGAACTGAACGGGGAAGACCAGGTGGTTTCTTTTTCATCACAGAACCTGTACTTCTGAACGCTGCAACCCATCGGAGTACGGTATTTCGATCAGGCACTGCACCTCGACGTCCAACTCTGAAATATTGATGGAAAAGACGTTGCACTGTGACTACAGAGTCATTGTTTCTAAAAAACTGTTCCACAACGAACACACCATGTTGTACGCTCCAACGCTCCATAGCGACTGAAATGGCATTGTTGTAGCCGTCTGCCAACATTTGTTCAAGGTCAATGCCCCCTCCCGTTGCCGCGTACTAGCAGTTCGAAAAACATGCGTTTCCTCTGCACCACCTTGTATAAATTCAAATATCACTTATTTATTTGACAAAATTACAAAACTGTTTTGGTACCTTTAGGCCATCTTCAGTGTGTCAGAAGTTAAAAAAGTATCAATTTATTTATTGAAAATAAACATAATTCAAACGCCAAACACAGGCAAAATACAAAGAAGGTCTCTCTCTACTAGGTAATACTCGTTTCGAAATTGCTTCTAATTCCTTCACACTGTTGTTTGAAGTTCAAAACTTATTGTAAATTTTAAGGCTTGATGAACCTTTCAAAGATTTGCCAAATATTAAACAAGACTCAGTAATTTTCAGGACGTTAAAGGAATTAAAATAACATTAAGATTTCAGAATGAAAGATGTATTGGATGAGATTATTTGATGAAAAATTAAATAATTAACGTTTTCAAAACTACTGTTTGTAACTGACTGTATTTTCATTTACTTTCACAAAATCTAGCAGGCTAGCATATTTCGAATAGAACATACAATTCAATTGAAAAATATCTTTTTCAAATGCTATTACAAGTACAGTACTGCTATTAATTAATTGAAAATAAAAATCAACTTACATTATACATCCCATCGACCATACATCAACTTCAAAGCTGTGACCTTTCTTGTTCAAAATTTCGGGAGCTATGTAATTCGGAGTACCGCACAGTGTTCTGTAAAATAATAATTATCTCATTTCAATAATTTAAAGATGAGAAATAAACCACATAATCAAATAAAATCCAGAGAAAGGTTTTCTTCCAGCTATCTAGTTTCGAAAGGTGTTTGAAAAATATTGTTCCACAAAAAGATAGCAAACTGGGAATAACATTTATGTCTTGTTTTTCTAACTGTAGCCTATACGAGGTTATGCATAACTCTGTAATGCCTGTGAAATTTGAATTGATAAGATTAATTTTGAATGAAGAATTAAAAAAAAAAATAGATATGAAAAGACCAATAAAATTAAGAAAGTCGAGTATACTTTCTATTCAAATGAGTTCTTACAAACTTTATTTGAAAAGATTAGATGATTTACTCCATTCATGTAATCACAAAAAATATAATTGGCTTATATTCTAGATTTCTAGATTATAATAGTTAGAAATGCTAGTAATTACAGAAATCGATTGATTGATAAGAGAAGAGGACGAGGTACGAGGAGAAGATGAAGAAGGAAAAGGAGGAGCGTAAGGAGAAGAAGGAGCATAAGAAGAAGAAAAAGGAGGAGGAAAATGAAAATAAGGAGTGAAAGAATAAGAATAAAATTGAAAAGAAAGAAGAATGAAGGGGAAAAAGAGGAGGGGGAGGAGGTCGAGGAGGAGGAGGAGAAGGAGAAGAGGGAGGAGAAGAAGCACAGTTTGTATATTTCTATTCCACAATACATAAAAAATAGAACGAACTTCAAGTTGTATTTTCCATGACAGATGTAGAAAAATGAGATCGCATACCTCTTTCTCTGTCCTCTGTATTCGATTCGAGCTGCAAGACCGAGATCTCCTATCTTCACCTGTACGTCATCGTTGAGAAACAGATTTCCCAGTTTCAAATCACGATGAATGATGTTCTTTTCATGAAGGTAGAGCACACCAAGCATTAGTTGTCTCATGTAATAACGAACTTCTGGCTCTGTCAGCGTTTTTCTCCGCCTAAAGAGGACAGAAACGTTTCTATTTAAGTCGGTGAACTTACTATTAATTTATAACTAGGATTAAAGACATGCAGTCAATATTTTACTTGTGAATTCATATTTATTACTCACTGGACTGGAGCGCTTTCAAGTTGCTTGAACTCTTTCAACAGTCTTACACTTCAACATTTTTTTTCAACAGATATAACTTTGAAAATAGCAATCTTTTCATAATAAAATTCCATTCACAACCATAAAACACCATGTATAATATACTGGTACGTCAGTCAACGACAATTATCTACAATGTAGACAACTTCCAGCCAATATTGACACGTCACGATATCGTAACATCTCATTTTATGTATTAATCCAATTTAGACTACTTAATTACTCTCAAATTTCCTCCTTTATATGAGTCATTCATAGATGTTACTAATACTTTGTATCATTAATGATTCATATTAGGTAATTTGTTCAACAAAATTCCTAATTAATAATGCTATAAAATACTCTTAAGACTTCCAATTCTGCGAATATTGACAACAGAATAATAGCCAGTAAATTCAATACAGCAGCTTTCATTGAATTTCCTTACTACCTATTATTCTGTTGTCAATATTCGCAGTAGTGGAATGCTTCAGAGTATTTTATAGCATTATTAATTACGAATTTCGTTCAATAAATTATTATGATTTGAAAAGCGATTGAACAGTTACAATATCCCATCTCCTTCTATCTTCAATGATTCATATTATTTATAACAATAATGACAGGAAATCAGAGCTAGCGCACAAGTTTCAACTTATGCTAGTCTAGCCACAATGTAAATAAACGTTTAATCAGATTCATTTAATTCGACGCTTGGCATTAGATAGGTAGGTAGAGAGGTATGATTTCTTGACGTTGCTGATGATCGTCGAGTATGATGGCAAAGAAATAGTATCTGTCCATCTTATTCTATCTATCTAATGCCAAGGGTCAAATTAAATGAATCTGATTCTATAATGACTCTTTGCAAACTTTACTCACATAATCGATATTAGTATCATATTATTGATTTATGTATACTATATGCATTTTGTCCATTTGTTTTGTTATTTTATGGTAAATAAATTTGATTTGAGTAAAAGCCTTATCGTGAACAAGAGCTCTTATGCTTGAGATTCTCCGTCCACACTCAATCAAATGTTCGAAGTTTAATTTGATTTTAAAGCGAAATTTAATCCATTTTAAAGATGATTAATTTTGTGAGATATAGCTTGGCCGTTAAGTTGAATAACAACTTTAAGCCTCAACTTTTTACTATATTAAAAGTGTATGAAAGTTTTCAACTTTTTGTATAGTAGTAGAGATTATATCGTGGAAGTTATCCAAATTGACATGTCAAGTTATTCAAAAGACTAATTGTAGTTGTCACAACCACAAATTTATCAAAAATAACTTTCCTAACATTAAATATTGTCTCTCTTACTCTTGGTAGGCTAGTATGAGCTTAAAATAATGAAAACTAACACTGGCAAAAGCAAATTGTAGGTAAGAAGTGAATTACTCAACATAACATAAATATATGATTTGCGTTTCATTTCAATGCAAATCTTATAGAAATTGGCAAAAGTATGGTGGATTTGTTCAAGCTAACCAATGTGTGACATCAAATTGCCACATTGTCATTATACAGTCTCTGTAATGAAGAGTATTGAATGACCACATTATTATGTATGACTTGGCCGTAAACAAATAAAATGATTATTTATTTATTTATAAAAACAACGGTTATCACAGATGATAATAATAAACTGCAAAAATATAGAAAAACTGAAAAAGGAAGTCAGTTATAAAAATATTGATACAGGCAATTGATAAAGAGCATAGAAAATTCTGTGTTATGCAAAAAAAACTACAGACTAAAATAATAGGTAAGTTACCGGTAGGCCTACTAAAATATTGTTTTCAATTGGTATGACCTCTTCAATATATTATAAAATAGCAAAAAATAGGATAGAATTAAAAATCAGTCATCTTACCTATGAAGTTCCATCATTGACCGTTTTCTGCACAACTCCAACACAATATATACAAAATTCGGGTCGTCAAAAAATCCGTAAAACTGTACAATATTATCATGATGCAGGCTACGATGGATTTCAATTTCCTGCATCATTTTCTCCTTCTGATTGCTTTTCAATAGAAGTTTCTTGGAAACAATTTTGCCGGCGAAAACCTTGTTTGTTTTTGTATCTGTTATTTCGTAGCATTTTGCGAAACCACCCTGCAAAGATGAAATAAATTTGGATTGTAATACTTTTACCATGGGGTGAATTAACCCTTGTAAGATCACTATTTTTTCGAATTTTGAAATGAGGAACATTGACAAAATTAATTCTAATATTGAATCAAAATTGAAATTAGTTTATGAATTGCAATTTAATTCAATCATGATTCATGAAGAAAATCAACTGTGGGTAGGCCTATGTCAAACAAGATAAAATGTACACAATGAAAAATAAGAAGCTGCAAAATGAAGAGTTGAACAATATCAACTTTTATTAGCAAAAGCATTCAGATTAGCAAAAGCAATTAGCAAATTCAGTGAACAAAAATCTTTAAAAGGTAATCAAAATTTATCGATGTACGATGTAGGCCCTACCTACAGTAACAAAAATATTTGATGTTGAAATTGGAATTCAAGTTGAAATTATGTCAGAGGGTATTGATACATTCATCTATGATGATTGAATGAATGAATTTACAAACAGTAGGTCTACTGGTGAGCAATAAAAAATACCAACGAAAATGGCCGAAAAACATTTCAACCGTAGGTTATATTGGATATTTTGAACATGGAATTGTGAACATTCAGTCTTTATTTGAATTTTAAATGAAAATTACAAGTGGTGAGTCACAATTACGTGTAGTCACAAGCTTGTAAACGATTTAATGCAAGATTAAGCTTTGTCAGGCTACTTCAATCAAAACTTGTTCAGTACAGACATGCTCATAAAAGTGACAAAAGAATTAACCGACAAAAATAGCAGTTTGAACTTGAAATAATTTTCTACTTGAAGTAACAGTCAAAACATTACAATATACATTAGTTCATCAATGGATTTTTATGAGCAAAAATAAATATTTTTTTAAATCAAACAAAAGCCGATTCTCACGGTTTTATGCTAAGTTAATCCGTAATGGCGTATCGTTGTACTTACTTTGAGAAAGTAAAGAAAAAAGTGAAAGAGAACTTTTGAATGAGATATTCATGTGAATAATTACCTTTCCGAAGAATCTTCCTTTCACATAAGTTGTTCCAGTGGTATTGTCCACAATAAGATCGGGTATTTCCGGATCAGCTTCTTTCTGTTCGATGGAAGTCATGATGGATAAAATCGAATCAAATCACACGCAAACGAAATAGAATTGAAAGTAAAATCTATACGACTAATTAAAATACATAAAACGGTTAAAACAAGCACACTCAAGTAAAAATAATAAACATTTAAAATATTTCAATAGGCATGTCAACGATAGAGCAGCAACTATCTGTGTTGATCAGCCATGCATCAGCAGACTTTTGCCATTTTTGCCATCCAAACCAAAGCACAACCAAACGAACGTTACAGGTTTGAATTCAGTAGAATCAACCAATAGCAAGCGCTCATCCAGTAACGTATTATTTAGGGAACACAGCCTTGCCAATCCGAAATAGTAATAATTATTTTTTAATACTGGTCTTTTTCGGAATAAATTGGAAGAATTAATATAATTTAAAAGTATGATTTGTATTCAAATGCTTGATTGTTATTTGAGATTTTATGTTGAACTTCATATTACGATCCGAAAGATTCCACTGTTCCAGTTATTTTGTGAATTCATCCCTATTTCTGAGATTACATTCTCAAATTCTCTTTTACTGAACTGGAACCCAAGTTTTAACGTATTTTCCCCATATTTTAAAAGCTTATTACAAGATGTTGCACTACACTGCCGTCAGTCAACCACTAGAGAATGGCGCCAAGTTTTGAAAAGTTGTTCAGAAACAGAATTCTAGGAACGATTTCTTTCTTCATTGATTTATTCTTGAAATTATTATTCCAATTATTTCTGCTGAATAAAGTTTCTTCAACGATAATATTTTATTTCTTCTGGGATAAAGAACGAATTCTTATTGTTCCTGATTAATGTAGATCTGTACATTTTTTGTTTTCACTACGATACATGAAATGCAACATTAAATTTCTCCTGATGTAGCATGTTTACAAAATTTTTAAATCTCCCTAAATAGTGAAATAGGTTGAAAGGTACTTTCCTGAGCCAACTCGTCGAATCGTATAACACTGATCGATACACCTACATTTGAATGCTCCATCGGTTGGTACTGAGTTACCCCATTTCCTTGTCAAATCTACCCCTTGGGTGGCAATAGCTGTACTGTAGAGGCAGAAGGGGACTGCAGATAGTAGGTTTACCGAAAAATGTCCAAGTCACGCTAAGCTATAAATAAAATACCGTACACTACTGAACTACTCAGACAGGTTATTGATCCCATAGAGCTGTTAATATACAGATCCCCAGAGAACCATAAAATAGGCCTACAGAGTACATGGATTCAGACCAGTTCTTTCAAAATGGGTTTATTCCAGCAATAGCATGATTTTTCTCTTTTTTCTGCACAGTTCCTTACTTACTAAATATTTAAAAGTATATATTAGGATAACTACGGTACTATACAACAAACAAAAATTCTAAACTTTGAAAATAATAATTAGCAAACATTAATTTATTAAACAGGAATATTGTCTTTCATGACTCAACTTTTATAGTCTTGGATTTCAAGTAAAATAAATAAATAGAGTACCGTATATAGGTTTTTCAAAATCTAGATATTTTCACTCGACATTATAGGGAATGAAACTTGGACTTTCATTTTAATTATTTGAAATAAGATAGAAACACTGAAAATATTTATAAAATTAATTTTTGTTACATCAAATATTATTATAATGAGTTCAGGTTTAGTTGATAGTTAATTTAACATGAATATTGTCTACGAAGTGTAACTGTTTGTGATAATAAAAATTCTTGATTCCTGAGTTAGTACTATTCTACGAGTATATCACTTTGTTTAAACATATTTATCTCAATAAATTTTTTACAGCAAACCGGTCTTTACTTTAGAAATGACGTTTGTATATTGTAAATTCTACACATTAATTCCAAGTTGGAATATTTAGTTAATATGAAGTTCATCTGTAATTGTCTCATAAGACTCAATGACTTTTTTTCTGAGGGTGATGCCAACATAAGCTCTAGACGACAATCTACTTCACCTTTTTGAACTATCCTTGATGATGTCCAAAACCAATAATAACGATTTAATTTCATTTTGAATAATAAGTGGAATTCAAACGTATTTTGAATAATTTAATTAAAACTCAGCATGGTTACACTTGGAGAAAAAACTAGTTCACAATTTTTCTACAAACACTTTATTAATCAAGTCGCTTATTTTGTTCATGATGCAATTGAAATGCACAAATTATTCGATTCTATTACTACTATTTACAACTACTTACAAGTCAATTAATACAAGAGAATGAATGATCTAATAATGGATTACGAGTTTCTAGTTTCTTTTATAGAAGCACGAACTGGAAATATTCCCCAGAATACAGAAGTAAAAAGGAATCCCTATTGTAGATCTATAACTGTGAAATTTTTGAAAAATACTAGAGTTTCAATTTTATCTTCTGATACTATCAACAAAGCTTTACGAATATTTGAAATTCCGAATTCAATTTAAAATTGGAGAGCATAGAAAAATTCAGTCTCAAAAAATCGTATTTTAATGTTAGTTAAGTTACTAGAGTGGGCTAAGGTTTTTATTACTTTACTTCAGTTTGAAACGAATAGTTCAATCATTAAATTTTAAACATTAATCATTTGAGATCCAGTCAATGATCGAAGATCAAATCTGCACAACGTTTTAGCAACCGCTTTATGGATACACTTTAGAAAAAAATACATATTAGTCTTCTAGATAAATAATTATTATGAATTACAATCTCATTATAAAAAGAACTGATTGATTTGTTCAAGCCTTGAGGAAGATTTTATCGAAAAGCAGGTTTCCAACAGTAGTATTATAAATATTGAACTGTGCTATTTATAATATATTTCATAAAATATAATTATTTAGTCACAAAATCATATATTGATTTTAGATATTTTGAAGTTTGATTACAGTTATATGAGTGAAGATTCAATTATAATATCCGTTAAGTTCTTTGTTGAATTTTTTCATTTTTTCAATTTGGCGGATGGCAATTAAATGACTTTCACTTAACGTTTTTATTGCAACGGGTGAAGTTCTGTTGATTTATGTTTTAAATATGTTTTTCACATGTTCTATACAGTATTTATGTGAAAAAATTCAACATAACATCACCCGTTACCATAGAAACGTTAAATGAAAGTCATTCCCCATACGCTAAATTAAAAAATGGTAGGCCTACTATCTATAATCATTTACCAAATTTTCATGTAAATACCATTATAGTAAACTCCACTCAACTGTGGTTAAAACAATGTGCTTAATTGGAGTTGACTACAATATTATGTCAATAAAATGGAAGAAATCAGTCATTTTTACTCTGTGTATGGAAATAATGGACCTATCTTTACATCTCATTGTTTATTGATGCTGAAGAAATGAATAGTATAAATTCCAACCTCATAAGCCAATTTTTCAAGATTTGAAATCCTTTTCTTGGTTTTCTATTACGGCGAAAAGTTTCATGTTTACAAGAAATATGGAATATTGTTCCCACGATTCTATACGAAAAAACTTTGTGATATAAACTGAAGAATGTTGACAACAATCACTATTTATCATGTGATAGTTGGAAATATTCAAGACAGTGTTTCATTAAGGTACAGTATGTTTAAATCACTGAGCTACTGTACTACATAAAACTGAGATACGGTAGATATTTAAATATTAATTAGCTCAGTGGTTTAAATATCACAACATCTCATCAAACTCTGTGTCAGAAATTAAATATGGAGTATATACAGTATAACTGCGTCATGCTTTTCGATTATTAATAATTCTATATATTTTTTGTAAAACACTGTACCCTATCAAATTGTTGAAGTTATTAAAACAATACGAAATCTGGAGTTTCTCAGATTTGATTTTATTGAACTAAGATTCCTATATTGTTTAATATCTGTTAATTCAGTTAATACTTGTTGAGTTTTTCAACACTGTGTCAAATTGGAGAAGTATTTAAAACAATATGAAACATGGAGTTTATCAGTCATAATGCTATTGAGCTGAGACTCCTGTATTTTCGTATATCAATTCTTTCAACACTGTGTCAAATATGAGAATTTATTGGAACAATATAAAAAACGGGAAGGTTCTCAGATATGATATAATTGAACTGAAATCGTTATTGTTTCCAATATTTGATAACTCTTTTGACTCTGTATCAAATTAGATAAATTATTGGAAAAATATAAAATCTGGAGTTTCTCAGATATTATGTTATTGATAGGAAATTTCAGTATTTTTTAAAATTCGACCATCACCTCCTTCTCTCCCTCAAGATCATAATGACATTCAAATGATATAATTTCTTTTTTGAGCGTGTTGCAACCCACAAATTTGGATCTACAAATTAAAAATCGGGTGTTTCACCAAAAAAAGTTGATAATGAAGACATTTTGAGACTTTACGTTAACAATTTTCAGCTATCACTATAACAATATTGTACTTAGGTCGAACTGAAGACAATGAATAAATACCTACTGTAGTCAAATCGAACAAGTGAGATGTAAAAAAATCACGTTAATGGCTGGTTTTCACGATTCCAGTAGACGTTCTGGTTACTGGAAGCAGGTTACTGGTTTAAAAGTAAGTAGATAGGCTTCTGGTAACCTGCCTCCGTAAGTAGAACGTCTACTAGAATCGTGAAACCCAGCCATAACCCTAACGTCTTACAAAAATCACCTGAAATTAAAAAAATAATCCGAAAAAACTGAAATTTTAAAAATAATTCTGAAAATTAGTCGACTGTTGCCAGTCGATTGGCAATGTGTATAGATGGGCCAAAATTTCTTGGCACTAGGAAGGCTGGCTACTACTAACCGCATTAAAAACATTGCCTGCTGCTTTAAATCTTTAAATTCCCCCTACCTGTGATCAAGCTCTCAGCTGATCATGGCATGTAGTAGCATAGCCTCCTCTAATACAGGATATGTATTAGAGGAGGCTGTATTAGAGGAGGCTACGGTAGTAGTCCAATATTTTCAGAAAAGTACCCGCGCTGCCTCCCTTGCCATAGCTCGACCTGTTCTGGCTACAAAGTGTATAGTAACAGTGTGGATATTGCATGTCACACTTTTGCTTGGTTATTTCGGTCGAATTCAGCCATACTTTTGCCAATTCCCATAAGATTTACAATGAAAACAAATTCGAATCATATGTTATGTTGAGTGATACATTTATAGCCTACAATTTACCTTTGCCAGTGTTAATTTTCATCATTTTAAACTTACAATACCTAGAGTAGAGAGACAATTTTTAATGTTAGAAAAGGTATTTGTAATGTTATTTGTATGTTGTGATCTCTTGAAATAAGTTCAAAAAATGAGTGAATGAGTTGATGTTTGACTGTAATCCCATATCAAATTCAAAAATTTGTCAAAAATATGGTGGCGCCGGGAAAAAATGATCTCCCCATATTTTATGGAGTGCTTCACACAAATGGCCACACTGTTACTATACATCCTCTGCTATGTGCCAAGAAAGTTTGGCCCATCTATAACCAAGGCATAATACTGGCACCTGACTCAAGGGCCACTCTTTATTAAGCCAAGTTTCTCTATAAGTTGTTAAATTTTTGTATTAAATGTTAATACAAAAATTTATGACCGATCTCATGAGTTCATAACGGTAGTGCGTCTAGAATACCCTCTACGGCTGACTGTGGAGCCCTGAGCCTCACATTCCCTTTTCACACGATCAATAATATCGGCTACAAGTTTCTCTTCGCGCTCTCTCTGCTTTTCATACGCCTCAACGCTGGTCGTATTCAGTTCATCACTGCTACCGCGAAAGTTCCGTTTTCCCGCCGATTTCAAACAGTTGGCGCCATTTTTGCCGCTGCCATCTAGATTGCCGCCCTTTCCTTGATCGTCAGCTGTTGCCTCGTCAGCAGAATTTCCGTTAGACGCGGTCGAGTGTCGCGCAGTTACATGACCCACATAACCTTTGCGCGATTTGAAAAATACGTTACACTTGTGACATTTGATTAGGTTGGCAGTACTGGGTGGTTGACTCATGTGCAGTTTGTACTTGTGGCGGTACCAGTGTGTTCGCGACGGCAGCCATTCACCGCACCATTTGCAAATTACTGAGCCGTCGTCCTGAAATTCAAAATACAAATTTATTTCCACAAACAATACAAGTGAACAAAATGCACTGAAAATGTAAAAAAATAAAAATAAACAAAATGCTGCCCAATTTGCAAATTACTGAGCCATCGTTCTGAAATTTAAATATCCACAAGCAATACAAATGAACAAAACGCACCAAAGTTACAAAAAACTTAAAATTCTCAAAAAAGCACTTTGAATCCTCACTTTTATGCAATTTCCTGCCTTCCATGGGAAACCATATTTGGCTAGGTATTCTTTCTCCTTTCTGTTCTATCTATAGCTTCTCTTCTCTATAGCATACCCTACCATGAAACCAATTGTTCTTGTTTCTTTTGCTATTTAAATTGCTGTATTATAATTTGTTTTTCGTCATTGTGTTTTTTGAATAAATTTGAATGCAGGCGCTAAGTATCATTGCTGCACTCAATTAACTATTTCATTCTTCTAAATTACTATTCTATAACTTCTATAACTATTCTTCATTCTTTTAAATTGCTAGTTTTTTCATTCACTTATTATATATTATTAATTTTTATTTGTTCTTCAGTTAACTGTTTACTTATCCATATTAATCATTAATACTCATTATTACTAGTTCAAATATTAACATGTTCATTTTCAATTAACGTTTTACGAATTTTTTTTCTAGGAATGATGCCCACATAAGCTCTAAGCTTGTGCGTGGGTAATGGGAAGGATGATGATGAGATATGAATGGACCTACAGCTTTAGGTGGGTTTCGAACCACCGGGAAGCGATTTTGAAGCTCATAAATTTTTGTATTTAGAGGAGCCGGTCACCGTTACAACGGGAGTGGTAGGCGCTGTCTCTTATCTAATCTCACCGATTAGCCTCGCCTCCGCCACTGGGACCAACCCGCTTCCAAATTCTTGATGAACTTCTTTAAAAACATTAATCCTATCAACTGAATAAACTTTTACTGAATAAACTTTGTAACTCATTCACCAGCACTTATAACACTGTATTATCATGAGAAAAATGATAACTAGCAATTATATAACCCAACACATATCTTTATAGCGGGGTGAATATTTATTCATTACATTACATGATTCATAATGCTTAAAATGTGTGTTCTATTACTGTAATTGTATTTCATGTTATAGATTATTATTCAACTTAGTATTATTATTCAACTAGTATTGTACTCTTCAATTTTGTTTTCCATGACGAACTGCATTCTAATAAAAAACTAGTGGATTTGTTCAGTTAGAAGGTTTGCTGAGTCTATTTTGGAGTGCTTATAAATTTCATATTGTTCTAATGTATTCAGTTCCGGTCCTTTGTGTTTTCATGTGGATGATTTTTCATTTTTTTTACTTTATTCACTCAATTAATAAACACAATTTTTACAAAATACAAGAAAAATCAAGTGCATTCCTCATTAGGCTGAGCCTGCGTGGAGGAATGGTTCGTCTTACAGTAACTAAATTAAACCTGAAAAAAGGAAATTTTATATAATTTCTATTGATGTTTGTGTGGGTGTATAGTTATTCTCTATTAAATGTGTTGCAAATGTTGATTCTGCATTATTTATGTGTTCTTTAAGTGTTTTGAATGCTGTTTGGCCCATGTAATAGTTTTAGCATTTTGTACAGTTCAATTTTTGGAGATTCCTGGATTTTCATATTGTATTGTAATTGGAGTGGTCCGTAGCCGAGGGCGATAAGCGCCTGTCTGATAATCCAAAGGTTCCAAGATCAAATACAGTTGCCGGAACGGATTTTGACAGAAACGGCCACTCCCGTCTTTCGGAGGAGACGAAAAGCTCCGACTGCCTAAAACAGTCGTCATCTCTCACCATCACCCTCTCATTACATCACCCTCAAAAAAATATATATATATATATAATATATATATATATATATATTATATATATTAGTATTGTAATTATTTTTGATGAATGAACTTTGATTTGATTTGAATACTGGGATCTCACCTGCATAACATACTCCAACAAGTCCTTCCTAGCCAGTACACCAGCCACTTCGAACCCGCTTCCTTGAGAGGAAGTCTCCTCCTCCCCTTCATCCAACGGCTCCTGTTTGGGAACACGACTCAAAAAATGGACTCCCGACGCACCAAACAAAGCCGCAACCGGCGAAATCTCTTCTCCCCGTTCTTCCTCGTCCTCTTCGCTGTTGTCCGCCGCGGACGAAGAGCTGGGAGGAGGAGGAGCGATTGGCGTTATCACCATCTCCTCACTTTCGTCGAGAAACGAGTAGGAACAGTCGTGAGCCACCCCGCTGGAAGTGTCCACTGTGATAGTGATTTCATCACACAGTGCTAGCGACACTGACGAGCGGCCGTCTTCTTCGGAACCATCTGCAAAAAATGAGGGAAATTGTTAATTAAGAGTTGTTACGACATAGCATTGGCAACAATCTGCCTTTACCATAAAAATATGTGGAAGAAATTATAAAGTCGTAAGTTTGAAAATGAATTTCTCATAAAAAATTCCATGCAATAGAAAAACACTATCTCCCTACTCACAAGCAATCACCATAATCCTCACCGATCCTAAGAGCGCGACCACACGATGCATAGTATGGTACCTATCATGGGAATTTAATTCCCATTAAACTCTATATTGCAATGTCCTCCACACGCTACACAAAATGCAGTAGATATGCTACCTGGTAGCATAAAGTGGCTTTTGATTGTCGCTGTCAAAGTGGCTTCCCGTTAATAAACTGAAATTTATTGAAATAAAAACCCCACACTGAATATCACATAAATTTTGTGAGAGTGGTCCAATAGCTGAGTAATAATCAACTTACATTCCATTATTTTTTCATCTTATAAGGCTACATTATTGAATGATCTTTATCAATTTTATACAACAACCTATATTATTTCTATCAACGTTTTTTCCTTTGTTATGTAATCCTCATATTATCTTATCTTATTGTTATACTATAGTTATTCCATTGATTTTCTAGTGAATTTTTTTTTTTCAACTTTTACTACACATAATATTGTTTTGTGAGTTTATTGCATGTTTTATATTATCATATTGTATCTGATGAATTGGTTTGTAAACAATAGTGAAGACTGTTTTTGGCGCAATGCCTGTAGTCTTCCTTGATTTTTGGAATAAATAAATAAATAAAAAACACAGTGGGGCATTGATAAGGTGCACACAAATTTTTCAATAATTACCGTACTAAACCACCTTGAAAATTATAAAAATAACCAGATTTCTCTCAATTATCATTTATATAACGTTCACTTTGCTTTGCCATCTGGACAGGAAATCTAATGTTATTGTTACTAATTACAGTTTTTTACGATGTTTATTCTTTATTTCATCCTATATCCTATATATTCTTTATACATCCTATATCCTTTTTTATATTTTTTGCACTATTCAGTGATTCTTTACTAATATTTATGCATTATTATAGTGAATGGATTCTTATATATAAACTGAATAAATAAACTTGAAGTTGTCATAACCACATATTTAATAAAACAACGAGATACCGGTTTCGGTTGTTACACCATTATCAATCTCTGATTTACCATTCTTTCTATTCAGTATGGATAACTACCACAATGTCACCTCCACTACTACACAGAAAGATTCTTATAAACTTTCATCATTGTAAAAAGCTGTAATGTGGAAATTAATTGTCTGTTTCATAAAATTATAGAAGTCTTGTAAAACAGGAAAAGACGGATACACACTTGACATGAGTATGACTGCGTACTTTAAGCAGTACTCTTAGTCAAGTGTAAATCTAACTTTTCCCTGGATTAAGTGTCTTTGAAACAGACCATAGTTACTTTCACAAATAAGTGAACGAACTGTAATTGAGTACCTCACGGTCAAGGTTATTAGATAGAAGGTTGAACCATTCCTAATGCTTTAACCTTGCTTTACCTTTCTTCTTAGTTACCTTTGCTTTCACCTCTCTAATAACCTTGCCTCACGGTACCTTGGATTATACAGAAAAAACACCATTTTTACAAAAATTTTAGACAAATTTAATTGAGAATTGTTATTGAAGTTATACAGACACTGAGCATGAATTGAACAAAGAAATTTACAAGCATACATGAATACATATACTTGGCTGTATCAGATTAGTTACCTTTTAGAGTATGAAGCGTTAACTGCTTGAGAAATAGTAAAACAAAATACTGCAACTCGGAGACAATTCTATGTATAGTACTATTTTTCTAATTTGGTGGATAGCGAATGACTTTCATTCAAAGTTTCTAAGGTAAGGAGTTATGTTCCGTTGATTTTTTCACATAAATTCTGTATATAAAATATAAAAACATATTTGAAAAATGAATCAACAGAACATCACTCGTTACCATGAAAACGTTAAATGAAAGTCATCCGCCAAATTAAAAAAATCTACTAAAGTCGTTCTTTCAAAATCGATTTGGGGTCGTACACCCCTCCAATTGGCCACTAATTCTTCTTCTGTCTACATTCTATTGCTGTGTGTTTACAGGGCTTCTAAAAACATTTAGACAGGTCTTTGAATTTAATAATCAAAGCACACTAATACCTCTGAATCATGATTACTGAGGTATGAGTCCATTTTGGAGAAAATTCCTACTCCAGTATCTTGGAGCCAATAACTGAACAATTCTGTACAAGATAATACAGAATACTATTTATCAAGATTATGTCACTTCTCCTTCAAGAGACCGGTAATAAACCCAATGAAATAATATTTCATTATGTTTTTATGATTGATGAAAAGATAATCTTATATGTAGATACTGGTGAGAATATTAAATTTTTATAAAGTAATTCAATAAATGTGAGGCACTTAGGCTAGGCGTACACCGGTTAGTCAAGACAAGACAAGACGAGTTTAGTCACAATAATTCACATAGTTGCTTATGAAGCAGCACACACTGATGCAATGACTAATCGGTGTGTGTTGCTTCATAAGCAACTATGTGAAGTACTGTGACTAATCTTGTCTTGTCTTGACTAACCGGTGTACGCCTAGCCTTATTGGGTAGTATCCTATAATACCTTTGTGTTGTGCTTGTGCTTTATAAACTTTTGCACTTTCCTGTATCAAAAAGAACTTTTTTTTAATTCGAAATCATTCTGAAAAATGGAAGAAACTCAAGTGGAATTAGGTTATACAGGGCGAGGTGGAACAACCTTCGGGTCTCCACTCCGACAGAAGCCATACGTTAGTTAGGTAGACCTTGAAAAAATTAATTTTTACTTACTAAATCCTACTTTTAAACATTTCAAGAAAGAGTATTTCTAACTAAATAAATGAAATATCAAAGTATAAAGGGTTAGGCTAGGCGTACACCGGTTAGTCAAGACAAGACAAGACGAGATTAGTCACGTTTAGTCACAGTACTTCACATAGTTGCTTATGAAGCAACACACACTGATTAGTCATTGCATCGGTGTGTGCTGCTTCATAAGCAACTATGTGAAGTACTGTGACTAAACTCGTTTTGTCTTGTCTTGACTAACCGGTGTAAGCCTAGCCTTAGAGTGAGAGGACGACTAATAAATAATTGGGTTATTTCCAGGGAAAAGGATAGGAATAAAATATATGTGATAAAAACATAACAAAAACTGGAGGTAGTTCTACATTTATTGAAATTAATTCTTTTGTAAACTCATAATTCATTAGACTTTTAAATTTCTACCGTTCTAATTTTCTACAGCGTTACTGATATTGTAAAACCTGTGAGATTGAGTACCGTACATAAATTTGTTAATAACAAGTATTATTTGTCTTCATCTATTATTTTTCAGTTAATTTTCAAAATGCTCTTCAACTGACCAATACAAGCAGTGTTTTCCATACTATTACAGTACTTCTAATAAACAATTATCATACTCGAATGCTTGATTAATAATAATGTTCATAAATATTTAAAACGTACTACTACTAATAATATTAAAATTACTACTATCAAAATTATTGTTATTAGTTAAGATGATGATAATAATAAACAATAACAAAACAAATAATATAATAAAAACAGTGCAACCAATCTTGTATATAAAAATGTACCACCAACAACTGTGAAATAACAGATAATTACTATCAATTTAAAATACACAACATTCACCCAATCAACCATATTTTACAATAATTATATTATCCAATAGGCTATTTAAGCTATAAGATGAAGTCTAAAATAAATACAGTTTTTCATCCATATTGATGGATATTCATTTATTAGAAATTATGAGATCTTATTAGTGCATTTCTAATATAGAATAAGTGACTTGAAAGTGGATATTAAAACTGAAATTGAAGAATAATAAATTAGTCGAAAGATGAATTCCAAATTGCTATATTATAATTTTCTCTACAACTTTCTGAGTTATTTGGTTAAAAGCCAGTAAGAATTGATAAAAAATTGGTCCCATAGTTAAAACGACAATAAAGTAGAGTTGATAGATCCTATTTGTATTTGTTTGGATGATCCATTAAAGATATAAAAATATTTTTTCCCTAAATCATTAGGAAACTACGGATAAATAATGAAACAGTATAGTAGACTTGTTTCAAAAGGCTACTTAAAGTCTCAATAATTAAAATATAAATAACTGAAATCTACGCTCAAACCCCCTCATTAAAGAGGGGTAGCCCAAGCATTAACTTGAAATTAGCTGTTAAAAATATCATCGAAATTATGGTGAGAAAATTTCTCAAATTCTTCAAGATTTTCTCAGGGTTGACCATATTTTGATGATTATGTTACCAGAACTGGTTAAAAGTTTCAAACTAGTAAAACGTCGTTTGCAATATTAATAAAAATCAAGAACTGGATTCAAGATTAGTTGAAAATTTCTAAACAATATATTAATATCTTTGTCTGTACCACTATTATTGAAAATTCGATTCGAATCTGTTAATAAAATACGAACCACATAAAAACAAATTAGAATGTAACATTTTTTATATAAATTATCAAGTAATTACATTACTTTATTTATAAACAAATATGTAATTGCACTTGTAGGAGATTTAATCTGTAGATAGAACTATTGGTTAAAAATAATTAATTATTGTCATTGACTTTATCATTGACATGTCTGGAAGAATATTGCTTTAACATTTTCTTTCATTTCAGTATAATTTTCAAAACAGTAATTTTAGCCTATAAGAAATTTAATAAAAATTTTCAAACTAATTGAACGAGAATAAGATGTATGGTTTTATATTTTAGATTTTTGCGCAACCAATACAAGTTTCTGTCGAGTCTACAAAAATTTTGATTAGACTACGAATAATGACAGGTTTTTATATTTCTGGCAGTTTTAATGACAATCATAAAAACGAATGACATAAAATTTAGAAGTTTTAAAAATAATGTCTTGAGGAAAAGATGAAAAAATTTATGTATTGTAGGATTTGCCAGAAAAGAAGATAATAATAATTTATTGAACGAAATTCCTAATTAATAATGCATCTCCTTCTATCTTCATATGAGAGATTATGTTTGAAGGAGCTGAATAGTATTCTGATATTGAAATAAGGATGGAGAAAAAATTTAAGTGATAAGAAACAACAAGAAAATGATACCACCAAATTGCATAGCAAGACACTACATGAAAAGCTTAGATTTTTCTAGTAATGAAATGAAAGAAAACTAAAATTATCAACACAAAATATATATAAATAATAGAAATAACACAAACAAGTGATTAAACAAAGCCAAATCAATTTAAACTGGCCAAAAACTACTGATAATTATTATTTTACAACTGTACATTCAACCAACCAAGTCTTTTACAGAAACTATTTTTAAAACTTAGTTCATAGTTTCAAAGTCTTTGACATACAATAAACATCACCATATTATTAAAATTTAAAAATTAATGAAACATTATTGATTCGATAAATACCGAAATACTAAATAATTGGATTATTCATAAACACTCATACTTAAAAACTAATTTGAATTACATTATTGTGTGTATTCAACACATACTTTATGATTGCTTTAAAATTAAAATGTGCAATAATTAATGAAATAATTATAATAATGTACACACCACACGCTCCACATAATATCGAAACCCACACACATAAATAATTAAAAATTATTGGAATAAGATAGCCTTTGTTCTATTCAAAATAAGTTGACTATTGCTAGATATTTGGATGAAAAAGAAACTTGGATTCCAAACTTGGTTTGAAACAACAGAATCGTAGATAATAAAAACATGCTGAATGAATATTGTAATACAAAAAATATGCGACTTCTAAAGTATTTTCAATAGTTGTATGAAATAATATTTGCATTTGTAAGTTCAACTTTCATTATGAAAATCAAAACTAGAGCAATCTGGAAGTGAAAAAGGCACTCACGGTTTCATTTTTAAATAATATATGCGTTTTTTTCAAGTATTTCCCATAGTTTTGTAATTTTATAATTTTAACTTTCATTATGGAAATTGAAGCTTTGAAAGTAGAGTATATTTAGAATATTTTGTAAATATTTGGAAGTAAAAAAGGCACTTAATAGTTTTATCTATGAAATAACAGTCTATAATTTTAACAGTTCCAAGAGAAAGTTGAAAGAGAAATTTAAGTGGAAGCTAATTTCAAGTTCCAAGAGAAAGAAATGTAATAAATCTGAATCCATTTAAAAAAAAACTTTCAGCAGTAGTTTGAATCCTGGATATAAAGTTTCTTTTTAATACATATTCTTGGAAGACTGTATTCGATCTTGGAACCTTTGGATTATCAGACCGGCGCTTATCGCCCTCGGCTACGGACCACTCCATAACTGTGGTGAAACTGAAGAGATATATAGAACAAAAAAGTACGAGAATAATTTTTTATGAAGCGAATTCTATTATTCTCCTTGTTAATACCTTCAACGAAGTTTTACTGTCAGTCAATAGCTGAAGGTTAAAATTGTCAAAACTTGTTTCAAAACAAACAACAAATGAATAAATTCGCAGATAATAAAAACATACTGAATAAATTGTCATATAAATTTCAAACAATCAAAATGAAATGCTAAAACAAGGTGCGGTTGTAGCTATGAACTAATTAAAATGGTTAAAACCATAAAATTCTATTAATTAGAATAATAGAATACATAAAACTCTTGAATAATTGCAACAAAAATCATAATTGAAACGGATAACTGTAATAAAACTCTAATAATGTGGAAGAAATACATGTCAACAAAATACGAGTAACTAAGGGCAAAAAATATAAAAGGTATCTAACACTCAACATACTGTTCTTTGTGCGATAAAAGCAATTTAAAAGTTACTGAATTTGAAAAAAAACTACTCCAAAAGCAGTATATAGTATATATTTATACGTAAGTATACTATGTACGTAGTATAAAGTAGTAAAGTATTATATTGTAGTTTTACAATATGTAGAAACCTGGATAAAAATTATGAATTTCAAAAAAGTTGAGACAGAATAAAAATACTCGGAAGACTGTGTTGAAAGACTGAATTAAAAAATAAAACGATTTTTTTAAAAGATCAGAAAATAAAATAACAATGAGATTAACAAATAATAAATTCAATCAGAGGCATTAAAGAATCTATTCAACGTATTTATTGTATTATTCACAAACTGGTGAAATTTTATTGATACAACCTGATTTATCAATATTAATTAATAGATCTTTCCCAAAATAATAATTCCAAATTAGATTATATGTTAGTAGATACTGGAATATTATAGAACAGAAAATTCAAGAAAAGAGAAGATTGAGGAAAGATACAGCAAGAAGAAAGAATATCACAAAACAAAAATCTTTAAAAGATTGTAAAAGCTAAGCATGCTTTGCTTTTGAAGCGCTAAATATTTACTAAACGATTATGAGAGGAGCATAGAATAGATTAAATCTATAGCTGTCTACTCTAAAATCTACTCTGGGATCATTTTTGATCCCAGCATAAAAATAAGAGATTTTTTACATAAATTTGAAGGTAACTAGTTATTGCCAAAGTTAGTAAGCTATCACAAGAAAAAAATTTAAATAAGGCCCTTTCGGGTCCTTGATAATGTATTTACGCCACGTTTAAAACAAAAATGATTTGAAATAAAATAAGGGAATATGTAACTTATAGAATGAATAAGACCCAAGGGATCCAATACATTGAAAATATGAATAAACAATACAATCAAATACTAGAGAAAATTCAAATTCAAACTTTTCTCAAAATATATTATAATATAAATTTCAAAATATATAGGCCTGGTGAGAATTGGATTATTTATTGAGATAATGAGAAATATATTAGTTCAATGGTGAAATTTGTTTTACACATTGGAATATACATAAGTTTGATGTTGAAGTTTGGATTATTCATTGAAAATTGTGATTTCGATTAAAAAAAATGAGTCAAGATAATAAAACTACTCTTTTTAATATTAGTTCAATCAGTTGGGTTGAATCAACTTTTCACAGTAGATCAATTAATGAGTTGACAGTTGAGTTGAATCACAGTAAATCAATGGTTGAATCAACGTTTCACAGTTGATCAATGAGTTGGAGTTGAATCAACGTTTATTGCTAGCGTATCAACTTCAGTTAAACATTCTATTCTGTTAATGCCAATAAATTTTTCCCCATTAAATTCCTAGAAGGGTCCACTGTGAAATAATATTGATAATCGTACCTCACTTCTAACTTAGAAATCTAAGCTTCGTTTCCCAATCAAGAACACTTTTTATCAATAACTATACTTGGAAGCCTCAAGCTTAGGTGCAAGCCCTTTAAAAAACTACAGTAACGAACATACATACATAAATTCATACATTCACAGAATCATACAAACTAAATAATCATAGAACATGAAAAGGCGATAGTTGAATAAGGAGAAGAGAAAAAGAATAAAGAGAGAGAGAAGACACTTTACAAGTGTAGAAAAAGCAAACAGAAAAGAGAATCAGATAAATTTTTAGATGAGAAATTTAAAATTTCAACAAAATTGAAAGAGAAGGGGAGATTTGAAATTATCATTTTGGGATTAATTTTTAAAGCTCTGACAACATTTGCTTATCGTTGCAGCGCTTCAAAAAGTCAATAAAATTTAATTTTAATTTCAACAGTTTGAATAGTGGGAAAATAAAATAAAATTAGAAATTTAACAGAACATAAGTCACATAAGAGATGATATCGTTTTATAAGTATATGAATATACTCATCAATCAATACGACCAACAGTTGGATATATAAATACGATTAACTATAATAATATTCACTATAAAATAACATTTTATCTAAACTTTTAATGATATAATATACTATATATGCAATTAGTTATTAATTATCCATAATAAGGACTCAGTTAAGAATAACATTATTATTCTATCTATTAGATAGTAAAGTCTTCGAATCCATTTCTTCAAAAAACATACTTTCAATAAAGATAACAGTTCCTTCAATGTTCTTTTAAAGCTTTCAACTATAGATATTCAAATAAATAACAATTGTTTACACAATAATTATTTTATAATTTTTTCATGAATAATTTCATGTTAATTGCACTTATCCATTACATAATGCCTTTCAATTCTATAAGAAGCTAAAGATACCATTGCTGCCCAACTGTATAAATAGTATATCAAATATTTATTGTCTCACTTAAAGATTTTTTCTCTATAAAACCCTTTTCAAATAGATATTTGTTAATAACAAAGGCAACAAGGAAGCATAGATTTTGTAATATATGAGATTCAAAATAAAACTTGCAATATTCAACAGATATAGTTCGATTTCTACAGAAACTTACAGTAGTTTATTTATTTTTCAAATAATGGATGTAATTTTGTGAATGAAGAGGAAATTCAGTCAAAATCTCTCATCTATTCATAATTTCACGCAACTTTAAAATTGAATATTTTATAATAACAAACTTCAAACTATAAGTCATCAACTTCTCTCACTAAACGAAGCACGTTAAGTTGAAATTCAATAAAAATTCAAATTTAGTAGTTGAAAATTTAAATATTCAACGTTTAATAAAAAAGGAATAAAAGTTTGATTTTATTCTTATTTTAACAAATTATCAAACCGCGAGAGATGTTCAAAATCTACTCATACATGCAAAATTGAAGTTTAAAATATTATAACTACTTTTCATCAAATCTGGTAGTTATAATAAACAAATAATTGCCAAGAATATCATGACAGTCAATTCGGATTTCATGCAAGAATAAACATGCCAAGTGCTCTGATAAATTCTTGGATTAACAGTTAACAAGAATAATACTTTTCAAACTTAATTTTCATAAATTCTTCAATAACAATCAAAATATTTCAAATCTAAAAATATTTTTTTCATAATTTATCGGCAATATTTTAGTACAGGTATTTATATTTAAAATATAATTATTAGATATTTTTAAAATATTGATAACAATTTTTATATAGGTAATAATCAACGTTTTTGGATCTACTTGTATAACGGCTTTGTAATTAAATATTGCATCAATAAAATGTGGCCTCAACATAATCATCTTAAAAGATTCATTAATTTTCTGATATATACAACACATAATATATGCTTAGCATTTTCCCAACATTTTATAAAAAATTCGGTACTTTCCTATTAAACATCACGTCTACTCATTTAGAGATCGATAATCGATATCAAAATATAATCGACGTCTAACAGGAAAGTACCAAAAATTCTCTATTGTAGAGAATTTTAGAAAAAACAGAATATATGCTTAGCATTTTCCCAATATTTTTATAAAAATGTCTTTTCATTTTAGAATACAGTTAGGCAGCAATAGCTAATCATCATCATCACCAGTTAGCACCAATGAAAAAGTCACCTCATCTTTCATTGAAATATTTCAATAATTGAACATTACCTCTAGTCACGTGATACAAACATTTTGATCGATACTTTGGACCCATTTTATGAACTTCAATTAATAGTGAATCTGAATAATGTTTTATGAAACTAATGAATAATAATTATTAATTATTTTCATTATTCATTAGTATTATTAGTCAGTGAAACATTAAAGTTTGTGAGCAAGTAAGGGTGGGTTTATGAGCTCGGGATTTAGTAGTCCACCTAGTACAACTTTTAGACTCGAGATGATCTGTTGTTGGACTCATAAACCCAACTTTTAAACCTCCGGTTTTTCCCTGCAATAATATTGCTCTTTTACGCCTGGGACTTGCTAATGTCGAGCTGATAAACCCGATTTTTAACGGCGCAAAATCCGAAATAGAGATAAACCCGAGCTCATAAACCACCCCTTACTGTATTAATGAAATTATATTTCTGATAGCAGGACTTTAGTAACCTACAGTAACAAAAGAGTAATCAATATAATTTTTCCTGCATTTTTGTATTATTTGCATTAACCTACAGTAATTAAAGTAAGAGAAGCTAAACCGTGAATAGGATAAGACACTCAAGAGAACTCTCTTAACTTCAATAATCGTTTCAAAAACACTGGAGCGTCTACGCATTAGATTACTCATTAGAGTATATTAGATACATATTGGAGTACTCTAATAAATTTGACTAAAGCGCTCCAGTGTTCGTTGAAAGGATTTATTAAATGTTGAGAACGGTAATTTTTTGTAATAAAATATTGAAATTCATTAAAAATCGATCAAAATGTTTTTCCCACATCAACAACCATACCATACTTTCTCTAAATGTCTCACCGGGGTTCAAGGTTTAATGTACCCAGTTATCAAAATGAGTGTTAGGATTACAGGATATACCATGTACAACATTGAGGTATCCTTGGGATCACCTAGAAACCTGAATATACAGAGTGTTACAAAAAGCGTTGTCATAATTTATTGGATGGACTGTACTCAAAAAAATAATTTTAAAAAAATATCAATAGAATAGTTTTTTTTTTAGATATTTTACTTAGAATAACTTTTTTAATTAGTTCCGTTGCATTAAAAAATATGGTTGAATACTGAAATGTTTATTGATTAGATTAGATATTATTCTGGAAATTATCTTAGTATACATTGCAGATTCCTATATAAATCGAAATAATATTGATCGGCTGAATACTGAAATGTTTATAGATAGAACTGTAGATTTCTCTGAATGTACTTGTAGAAAAATTTACGGTACGGTACGTCTGTTGGATAGGATTAATTATTCTGGGAATTAGTATAGACTGCAGATTTCTCTATAAATTTACTCACTAAAAAAATTTGAGGAACCGCTATTTTGGTAGGAATTTGGCAAGATAATATTCAAAAAATTTATTTGAAAGTTTTTAAAACTTATTCAAGTTATTGAATGATTAAGAATGTTATGTTACACATTAAAATTACTTATTATTTTCAATTTAATAATTTATATAAAATTAATAATTTTAATTAAATTAAAATTACTTATAATTTTCAATTTAATAATTTAAAATTATTAGAATTAGAGTTCTTTGAACAAATGCATTAATTATGTAACAAGATTTATTGAATCCCCACCTATTTGTTTTGAAATTCAACTGATTCACAAGTGAATTTAGCAGTATAAAAACCGTAAACATATCACACTTTATAGCGGGAGAGATCGTATCTATATTTTTAGAAATTTTTCTGTTATTTTTGTGAGTACTACACCTTGAGCCCAGTGACTGATGAAACGCCAAGATTTGGATTTATGAACGCTACTCAAGTCAAGTAATACATGTAAGTAATACTTGAATCAAGTATCGTTTATAAATAATTTGCTATTATAACACTCTGTATATCTTTGTAAGGCTCCTTCAACCTATTTTGAATATGTACCCAACGTAGTCCACTTTTATCTCTAAAGGATATTTATCAAACTCAGGACTTTATCCAAAACTGAAACTTGGACAGACACTTTCCAAGATATAACCAAAGTACCTTCAAACCAATTTTTGGACATTATCCAATTGGGTACAGTAGTTTAGATGATGTAAGCAGTTTTTACACTTCTTTTATCCCCTATTTTGGTCATTTTCCTGATTAGGTACAGGTAATTAATCTTAACAAAACATTACCCTTCATTTTTACACCCTTTTTGGATAGTATCCTACTTGGGCACAGGCACTTTCAACACAATCACCTGATGCCTGTCGCTCACTTTGGTACTTGACTGTATTCTAACACCCATCTGGGGAAACACCAGACGGCAGGAAGAAGTTGACACCGGGGAACACACAGTCCTTGGGCATGAAGCAGTCGTGCACAGTTTTCATATGATTCTTCATCTTGTCGGGCCGCGAGAACTCTTTGGAGCAAACGGGACAAGGGAATACTTTTCTCTGGTGACCTTCATGGTAGAGGAATGCGTGCCTTTGGAAGCTGTACTTGTTCTTGAAGGTTTTCAAGATGTCTGACTTGGCGCATTCCATGCACTTGTAAATGCCTTCGGACAGGCTGGCGTAACGGAACAGATTCAGGCCGCGAACAGACATTTCGGTCAAAGCTTCTGCAGGATCTGAAGACGAAGTTGCCCTTCTGCGGATTCTTCTCCGGGTGGTGGCCGGTCTAGCCGGGGGAGGTTCCGAATAACTGAGACCCGCAGCACCATCCCTAGAAGACGGAGAAGGGGTTCCCTTCATCCTCTCACTGTCGCTCATTGACAAGTAGTCGTTGTTGTTGTCAGTGTCACGTGGCGATCCTGTCTCATTCTTGACAATACCTCCTCCGCTCATCTTGTTGCCAGTCTTCTTGCCTTTGGTAGGCGGAGGCGGCTTGCTTTCATCATTGAAATCGGCCCAGGTTGACATCAGTTCTGCATGCGGTACTAGTCTTAGTGGCGGTATATCTGTAACAAACAAAGGAAACCTCAATTAAAAATTAAGTACTATAGAACTGTAAGGCTAGGCGTACACCGGTTAGTCAAGACAAGACAAGACGAGATTTATTTATTTATTTAGCGTATGGCTTTTAATAGTGGGGAGACCCGAGTAGACTGTAAGTAGTAAGTGCTAGACTGTAAGTACAGGACTAACTGTAAGTACTATAGAACTGTAAGGCTAGGCGTACACCGGTTAGTCAAGACAAGACAAGACGAGATTTATTTATTTATTTAGCGTATGGCTTTTAATAGTGGGGAGACCCAAGTAGGGTTGTTCCACTTCACCAACATAACCAATTATCCCTTGATAGGGAACATGGTGAAAGTTTGTTTTCACTTAGAAAACAGACATCAGCATTTAAAAAAAGGATTTTTTGATTGAAGACGAGATTAGTCACGTTTAGTCACAGTATTTCACATAGTTGTTTATGAAGCAACACCCACTGATTAGTCATTGCATTGGTGTGTGCTGCTTCATAAGCAACTATGTGAATTATTGTGACTAAACGTGACTAATCTCGTCTTGTCTTGTCTTGACTAACCGGTGTACGCCTAGCCTAAGTGGGCTCGCAAAACGAAGCAATAAGCAACACATGGATCATATGATTGTCTACTCTATACAAACAAATAGCCCAATGTACAGAGAGTGTATAGTAACAGTGAGTAATAGTATAGTTTGTGCAATGAGACGAGGTGGAACCTACCCGTAAGGGTCTCCCCACCAATAAAAGCAATACGATAAAAAAAATATATAGTAACAGTGTGGTCATTTGTGTGAACTACTCCATAACAGTATGTGGAGATCATTTTTTCTCCCGCCGCCGCCATATTTTTTCCAAATTTTTAAATTTTGGCCTCAAAAGAGCCGTTTCAATGTGTTAATAATGATCAAACTCTTATCTGTAGTGATATTCATTTAACGTGGCGGATGGCATTAGATCGATAAATAGAGATATATTATTTCTTGACATTGCTGGTGACTGTTGAGTCCGATGGCAAAAAATAATACCTCTCTATCTGTCTATCTATCTAATGTCATCCGCCAAGTTAAATCAAAATCATTTACGTTTGTGCAACCGGATTTAAAGACAATTATAACATTATTTATGACGTGACAATTTAGGCAGGCTGAATATCTGTAGTAATAGCCTACAGTATTTGATAAATACTCCACAAATTAATTTAATCTACAAGAGTATTCAATTTCGAAAAAATCTGGTATGGAAAATACTTACTTAATTAGTCTAAACATGCGATTACTATGATATAATAATACTCAACGTGAATAGGTAAAAAATTACACTGAAAAAACATTCACAACTTAAAATAGACCTGAAAATAAATGAATGTATCATAATAAAATGTGCAAATAATATGAAACAAAGAGTGGATGATGAAGGGAAAATAGTATTTACGGGAAATGAGAAGCAAAATTCCTACTAAATCTAATAGAAAAAAATTCAGCCAACCAGACATTATGAGAATTTCTAGATACACTTTTTAAAAAAATGCTAAGAAGCATAATACAGTATTTAGCTGACGATAAAGATTTCAAACGATCTGAGACAAAATACAACAAAATTGGTATGCATCTTGCATCAGATAGAAGAAATGATTAGTTGTTGCAGTTAACCAACTGCTGTAGCAGAGGTCTTCAGGTCTATTTATTTATAATAAGATTCATTTAATTTGGCGGATGGCATTAGATATTTTATTTTTTGCCATCGGACTCTACGGTCATCAGCAACGTCAGGAAATAATATGTAATGCCATCCACCAAATGAATGCAACTATAGCTTTCATTGGGTATTCGTTTCTCTAATTATTACTTGGTATCTATCATAGACTAACTATACAGACTATATAGACTGTTGTCTGTGGTATCTATGTAAGAATGTTTTACTGTTAATTGTATTGAAACATACACTAACAGCCGCAATTGAATAATAATAGAATAGAATGACTTCTTTATTTTACTGACATGGCGAAGTTTGGACAATGATGTCCACTCTACCACTTAACCAACGCAATTGCAGGAAATTGTTTTTTATTTAATATGACGTTATTTGACGGAACTCAATAGGGGAGGGAGGGGGGAGTGTTAGGGGTTCGTTGCAATTGTTTCATTAAATATCGTATTACGGCAGTTGAATTTTATTGGCTTTCATGCAACTGGCTCATAAAGTGGAAACAAATAGAATATGATGTACTAAATATGAATTTTATGAACATTATAATGAATATGATATATGTAAGGATGGGAACAATATAAAATTGAACTCAACATTCAACCAATAAGTGTCCTGATAAATAAATAAGCATATTACTTCCATTTCAAGTCTACATGGATACAATAAAAATGTGATATAGCAAAATCATCAAGTGAATGGTGTCTGAAAATCATTACAAACAATTAAATTAAATGGAAAGCAATTCTAGAAACAATATGAAACAAATAATACCCAAATAAAATTATTGTCGATATAGTAATGATAGTGAGAGATACTGAAGATCATGCATATCCTAGAAACTTACAATCCGTTACAGACATCCATTGCTTGCTAGAGAACAAAAATTATGAATTGTAGATTACCAAATATTTTTCAATAGAATCACTAAAACTAAACTATATCAAATCCAAGGTGAGTTGAAAGATTGAAAGAACTCTTTTCAGCTCAAATACAGTAATTACAAATCAAGATCTATATTTCATAGAATAGTTAATACTTTTTCTGATACATATTTAATAGTTGAATTTCAAAGAGCAGAAGTATTTACTACATACTTTCAAAGTGTATTTGACTTGTAATTGAAAATCGATAATTAGAGATCAAGTTCTTTCTTTTATTCAATAATTAATACTACCGATCAATTAAGTTGCATTTCAAAGAGAGGAAATATTTAGTAAACACTTTGAAAGAGCAGGGGATTTTCTCTTGTAATTGAAAATTTACTATCAAACTCAATTTTGTCTATTAAATTTACTATTAATTAAACTCAATTTCAATTTATTTGTTCGTACACCTACAAAATTGAAACTTACCTAAGAACTTGGAAGGTTGTAGAGCTGTTCAATGAGAGATTAATGTACTGTTGTTGGAACAAGTTTATTCGAAGAGAATATATCCTGTACACCAATTACTGTACTTCAAACGCTGGATTAATAACCTACTACAACTGAGTTAATATTCGAAATTCAAATATACTACACCATAACACCATTTCAATAAATCAAGTTCACAGAAACTGAATATTCCGGATTTTAATTTTTTAAGTTTATTCTGAAAATTTTGAAATCATGGAATAATTATTATTAATGAGACCTTAATACTTTTTTGTTTTGTTTGAGAACGATGCCCATATGAGCTATGGACTTGAGCGTGTGTTTCATTTCAAGGAAGGAAGCACAATTGACTCATAAGACAAACACGACGGCAACGTGTCCAAACACAAAGTCTTCTTTTCCTAATTTTGGTAATTATTTTTCTACAAACTATTACCACACTGAATCGAACCAGGAACTATGGCTTGTCAGACCAGCGATAAACCAAATCAACTAAACCAATTTTCACAAATTATTGCTGCAGTGATATACATTTAATTTGACGCTTGGCATTAGATAGATAGAGAGATATTATTTCTTTGCCATCGTACTGTATGGTGATCAGCAACATCGAGAAACCTCGACGTATCTATCTATCTAGTGCTAAGCGTCAAATTAAATGAATGTCACTGTATTGATTTCAATACAGTATCTATATTCAACATGATTATTTCAATACATTACAATGTTGTCAAAAAATAAAAAAGTAGGTTCCAAAATAGTAGAGGATATAGTAGAGGATTAAAGGATTAATTTAGTGGAACATAGGTGCCATAATCCAAAGTAAACAGATTTTTTCCAACATTTATTGAATAAAGACTAGTTGACACAACACCATTCTGGTACTCATTCTAATCATCAGTTCTAGAATTCAGTGAAATAAATTACAGCAATGCAGATCAGTACTGAACAGAACAGACATCTAGCCCCCACCATACACACACTAAAAACAACTTGTCACTAGAGAAACAAGATTTCATTGAGATAAGTAAGATATAGACTAAAACGAGGAATTCTGAAAGAAAAACTAAATTTTAGTGAAAATTCATTGAAATAAGTAACATCTACATGAAAACAGAGGAATTTTGAAAGAAATGGAATTTTGGAAAAAATTAAAAATAAAATTTTGTAAAAAATGGAATTTTAGTAGAATATGATCAATTTCAGATAACACTGAAATATGTAACATATAAATAAAAAAATCGAGGAATTAAAAAAAAGGAAATTTTAGTAAAATATAATCAAATAGATTAAAATAAATTAATAACATCTACATGAAAACATTAAGAATTTTCAAAGAAAAAAAGAAACTTCAGTAGAATATAATCAATGTCACACTGCATTGAAATTTGTAACATATCAATGAAAAATGTAGGAATTTAAAAGAAAGAGAGAATTTTAGTAAAATATCTTCAATTTCATCGAAATAAAATAAGTAACATACAACTGAAAAAATTGAGTGATTAAAAGGAAGGAAACGTCTAGAATAGTGTAAAAACGTCTTGAAAAAGATTCTGAGAAAATAAAGGAGGGTAAAGATAAAACCCTCACAGGAGATAATTTATAAAAGCTGGAAATTGATAAGAGGGTTAAAAGAAGAGAGAAAATAGTTTATTGAAGAACAATTTTGAGAAAAATATTGAAGAAATTTGATAACAGAAGAATAAATTATTGAGAGTTCTACTTTTTCTTTAAAGGAAAAAATAGGAAGAGATTTATCATGGCAGAAAACTATTCAGGGAAGGAAATAAGAGAATCAGAATTAAATAAATGAGAAATTAAAAAAAATAAAATCTGGAATAAAGCATTAGATTTTTTCAAGAATACTATGGGAACATCGAGAAAACTTTTCGGTAAAATTCAATTACCTTTCTAAACAACAAGCTACTGGAATTTTTTAGGAATAAACGAGGTAAAGCTCATGAAATCTTGTTTCCGATCACCTACACCATTCATAAAAATCATTTTTAAAACTCCTAGAAAAACTATCACAACTGCACAGATGATTAATTATTATAACATGATTGGTTAACAATGAATTGTACAATCGAAAAAATTAGTTACATAAAATTCTTACAACTACAGAACATTTAAAACCCCCAATAAAACAACGAATATATACGATTTTTTCTACTGATACAAATTTGTAAATCTAAAGCACACATGCATAAGAAAAACCGTTTGATAGTTTCTGAGTTACTATGAACTTTGATAAAAAATAAAACTAGTCTGCCAATTGTATTGTTAGAAACTGTTAAAACTAACAATAATATTTCACTAAAACGAGAATTTTAAAATTGAAAACTGTATCCAATACCGGTAACTGGAAACCACTAGGTTTCAAAATTACTATTCAATTAAAGTAAACTCCTTCAAACATTCTAAAACAATACCTTATTAAAGAGCTTAAACTACAAACAGTAACAAAAATAAATGATATAGATGCATTATATTTAGAAACTATAAAAAATAACGATACTAATAGAACGATGATGATTACAATTAGGGTTCTTCCAATAATTGTTTGACTAATTGATACGGTACTTCAAATAATGAATTTAATAACAAATAAAATATTAATATTATTAGTTGTACGGTATAGTTCAAATTGAATTTATATTATAATTCATCAAATTCCGGCAAACCTTTTGAGGCTACAAACCCAACATTTCTACAAAATTAAACTATTCTTTTTGAGAATAGAATCGAAAGATCCTTTTCCCAAGAGACTAGTTGATAGTTGCGGTTTATTTCTATATTTTTTTGGAAAAATAAAATCATTTCACTATCAATTCCACAGCAGGTAATTTAGCAGTGATTGATTTCACTGCTCTGGGTAACGTATTAAGATAAAAATAAAATCTATTCCAACTACACCTTAGTAATCTTCCAAACTAGATTGGTATTTCAAGGTGATATATTCAGTCTGGTATTCTCCACCAAGGAACAACCGGCGCCTCTTGTTTCTCCAAAAATTTGTGATATTTCACAACTCATTGGAGGAATATGGGACGTCGATTTCTTGTGGTATTATTTACAGGAGGTTTACGGTATACCAAAAAGCCTAAATCTGGACCAACCAACTGAAAATAATTTTTCGGGTAAATTTTGGAACAGAAGTTCTAGGCTAACACCTGTTTTTCTTTCCTGTATTGATGAATATATTGTACAGTAATTAAATAGTGCATTAGTATAATAAAATTAAAGTAATTGACTATTCACACCTAGAAATAACAGCATTATTACAACAGATCAATGAATTGTGAAAGTAATAATAAAAAGAAATCATTGACTAAGTTACCGTAGCCAATTTTTCACTAATCTTTCATCTAATTCCTATTGACTTTTCATGGCACATAAGGCTTTCAACTTACTCTATATAAATATATATTTCTATGAACCAGTTGTAACTATGTATTGAATAAGATAATTTACAATACATCGATTAATAAAATTGGTCAATTGACAGTAGTATTAATTAATTACGTTTAATTCCGAATAAATTCGAGGGAAAAATAGTGTCGGGGTAACTGAATCAACTGTTTAAGAATTAATTATAATTCATTTTTTCCAAAAATCGGGACATTTTTTCTAAAAAATCAGGACATTTAAGGACTTATCCTAATTTCAAGACTGATCCTGATTCTTAGACTGAAATTCAAGGGATTTTCTATGTTTTGTTTTTTAAGATAAAAAATAATAAATTTAGTTACATGTTAGAAATATTTTCCTCAATCTCAAGGGTTCTTCATATTAAATTTATGTCTGAAGGTTTCTTCACGATAATATTAAAGTAACTGCTCTGATAACTCAGTTTTAAAGTGGTATTTTTATACTTGATAAAACAATAAATCAATAATGCATCAATAATGACTGGTAACAATAATATAAACGGAATCTTCATGTAGTCTTCAACAACTGACTAGGTTAACTATTTCCAGAAGATATTTTTGAAAATTGACTAGCACTGGTGATAAAAACTATGACAGAAGCAACCAGCTGCAAGAATAGAATTATTTTTGACAAAATCGTATAACTTCTATAATTGAAATTTATAATTTTTAATCTTATAATAATCGAAGATAGCACCCTACTAGTAGGGGTGCGTGATATTAAGAAGATTTTGAAAACCCCGCAATTTTGTACAGTAAAAGAGAAAAATTAATAAATAATTCATGATTATATTCGTTGACTTGCGGTTTGGCTAACCCAAAAATAGACAAAACTTGGATAAAAAATTTTTCATTAAAACTAGAATTTCTATTTTAAGACACTTCTGAATTATCATGACCAGTATTACCTGAACACTTTATATCAGTATTCTATATTTGATAAAGGCACAACAACCTACACAAAAGCCTATAAAACAAGAGATTTCTTTTGTTAAACGTAACTATTTAACGTTATCAACATTGACTAAGATTGACTAACATCCAATGAATTTTATATAAAATAGTTTGATTTCAATTTTTCCTTATTAAAAAATATTTCATTAATTCAGTAGCTAGTGAATTTGATTCTCTTTATTCAAATACATTGCATGTAACTTTCATGCACATATTCCATGAAATACATTTATGTAGACTTCAATTTTATCGATCACATTTGTAATATTTTAAGTTAGCTAACAATGAATAACTCGTTGAAATAGAAATTTGAAAGAATCATAGAAGCGAACTGATTAGAATAATTTTAAAAATAGCATTAAACAACAACAAAATCAAAAAGAATAATACACAATCTCCATACGAATTTAAAAAAAAGTCAAAGGATTCCAAGTCGATTATTATTAAAGATCATAGAATTAATTCGATGAAATTCAAAAATACAGATAGAATATTAGTGAAAGAGATTAACAATTAGACTTTTAAGGCACGTTTTTAGATTTTCAATTAATATTAAATGGCACTTCAATTCAAAGTTTAAAAGTTTTGCTAATTCTAAACGGATTTTGATTTTTTAATAGCTGCACACAGAAGAATAACCACTGTACTAAAAATCGCGAAAGAAGACTATTTCTGTAAAATCACTAGAACTATGGCACTTGGTATTTTCTTATTTTTTGTTGTGATATAGTCTGATAAAAAGTCAAATTTTTCATAAAATATATAGATTTTTCTTCTATTTTTCCTCCTAAATACGTCACAAAGCTTGAGCTTTCATAGAAATAGAACAATGCATTAAAATTGCAGCCTCAATCACGAAATACTTGTATAACAAATCCGGTGTTTCTCAATAATTAGGGTTTCCACTACATGTGAGAAAAATATATATATTAATGAGACATTTTTGCACAATACAGGTTACTCTTCAAGATATCAACTGTTCAATTTTTCTTAAGACCGACACGAAGCGGGAAAGAGCGAACATGGGAGTTCGCCAAATAGCGAACCATCCAGACTAGTCGTGATACACCGAATATGTGCTCGGTATATTTATGCCGAATATCGCATGTCTGGAGCCGGCATTAAAAAAATACTAGTAAATTTGTAAATCAATAATTATTAACAAATCAATAATAATTTATATAGATAGAAAATCACACAATTGGGTAGGATTTCCTTCATAAGTAATCTTTTATAAGGAATCATTTTATTTTCTACCATTTCCAACTATACATTTCATCATCTATATATATTCCGTAACTATTTTCTGAATGGTAACCTCCAATAAGAACTTTAGGAAAATCTGATCATAGCTGTCTTCTGGTAAAAATATGAACATTTTACAAATCTTCGTTGCAAATTATGTGAGCCATCTTTAAATATTTCAACAGCTTTGAATTTAACAACATGGTCACAAAACAACAATCTATCAGAGATCAGTGGTATATTCACATCAATATTTACCTACCAATTTAAGCCATCAAATCTTTAAATCTATCACACAAATTAGATAAAATTCAAAACTTGAATAATAAAATAGCAGCACTAAGATATAATGAACAGCAGTGGTATCAATTTATTGAACTTGTAATTGATTATTATTTTTGAAATATAGATTGGTACCGTAATCAAATTTCTAGCAATTAAACTCTAGTAAAGATTGATTACCATTTACTTTAGTGTGACTTTATTTATCGCGTTCAACAATAATTATATAAGTTGAAGAATAAATTATTAAGAAACTAAATATATTTTTTGGATAGTCGAGAAGTCGATAGTTTAATTTGAATTTGAAAGTTCATCAATTTCTACTCAGAGATTTGAGTAGTTGCTAGTTACTTTCCACTAACCTGATATTAAAGTGGGAGCAAATTTCAACATAAATTTAAATAAATTGAAAAATTTTGAGCATCTAAAAAAATCTTGGCTAATAAATAAAAGATCGTCAATTGATAAAACAACTACTAATAAGAATAGTTTTTACAATTAAAATATTTTGAATTTATTTCTTCTGTACTATTATTGATTTGGGACTGATTATTTCTTGTACCATTATTGGTTACGGGTTCAACATTTTATGAACTGTATTTTCCACTAAATCTACACTACCATAATTTTCAATTTTTGAACAAGTTTATAATTTTTTTAAGGTTTCATCTGATTCCACTTGGCCTAAATAGCTAACAACTATTTAAAGATGCAAATTATCATATAGGGTTGAAATTTGGTAACAGGAGATGTAAAATAATGACTTTTTCAACAATGAAAATTAAAAATAAGGCACTTTTGGTAGTAAATGGCACTTTAGTTTCGAGGTGAATCACAATTCAATTGACTGAGTTGAATATTTTGGTGGGTAATTGACTGAGTTTACTCACTATCAAATTCCAGTTGACTGGATTGACTAAAAATGTTCATCATTGAGATAAAACCTCTAGTTGATAAAAATAGAAGACAGATTTTCGATAGTAAATTATTAAAAACATTGTATTCCGGGTAATATTATCAACCTGAAAATACTTAAAATTGTAAATTTTCTACTACAGAAAAATTCTGCCAGAATCAACAACGATGACGTTGAAATTTTCAATGTTATTCAACATCAACGTGCAGTAATGTTAACTTAAAAAATAAATAATTAAAATTTGGAATAAAATAAAAACCTTCTAGACTCGGTAACTTCAACACAAAATTCAACAAATCTTTCGAACAAAAAAGTATTTTCTAGTCATTTCTATAAAATTTCAAGAAAAAATATGAGAATTGAACGAATTTATTCAAATTTAATTTTCTCTTCAAATCAATCTTGAACAAATCTTCTTAAGAAACCGAATTTCTAAATACTTCAAGACTACTCTTTGAAAAAAATGTTCATATTGTACACGACAAAATTGACACCAATAAATCAGATACCACTGATAAAAATTACACTAAAAGTGTCCTCATAGTTAAGCACTTGATACCACTTCCATAAAAAGTTTCCAACTTACGATAAGCACTCACAAATAATAATTATTAAACAACAGTGATTAAACTTTAAATAGTCAACAAAATCTGTTATTTGAGATATTTCAAACATTTATATCGATAGAAGGAATGTTTAATCAAATTTATCGACTATATAATGAAATTAATTATTAAGAAAACAACAACATACAAGAATAAAGTTAGCAGCTTAGTGAAGAATAAGCTGTTAATAGTAATTATTCCAAACTACAACAATAACAAAAAATAAACTATTCACAATAAAACAAACATATAGCTTTTCGTCCTCATAATTGATAAATATAATTATTCCTCTGATGATTTATCGTTATTCTAGATATAAATAGAATATGAATATAGCATAACAACATTTAGCTAATAGTAACGTATTTATAATTGAGAAACATTAGGATTCCAACATGGGGTGGTAAATTTTTCCCCAACCCAATAATATAAGGCACTATCAAGGCTGATGTTTTGATTTTATAATTGATTTTTAGACGAACATTGGCACACAAGGACGTTCAATAATGTTGGGGGTTGTAAATCTTGTTCAAAAATATATAATTGAGATAATTTGACAAGTTTTGTGGGGGAGGGGAGGGGGCAGGCGAATATGAGTTGTGGATTCGGAATTGAAGTTGAGAGTGTCCTAAATATTTTTCTAGATATTTGGTCAGATATCAATATTGATATTAGTAAAAGCGGTCAAAAATATTTTTTTTCCTGTCAGTAGATGAAATAGGTACATAAAATAATTTAGAATAATTGAATATCGAAAATATGTTGTTCTTTTTTTTAAATCTAATTATGGCACTTAGTGGATTGATGTTGTGACTAAGCAACGATCATTTTTAAAAGACTAGGTAACTATTTTTATATAATGTCATCCAATATAATATGATTATAACCAATGAATATGGTCACATTAGTTATTTGGTGATTGGTAACATCCAAGACCGCTTACTAAGGCCCGGGAGAGCGACTTCTAATCGCTCGATTTTCTGTCGTAAAAATAAAACTCATTGCTTCTAGTTAGAGTAAACACAGCAATGTTCAAGAGGCATGTGGGTTTACAAAAACTAAAAGCAATTGGAGTTTCAATTTTCACATACAAAAATCGTGCGACTAGAAATCGGTAGGGCCAGGTATTAGGCCAGACAGAGCTAAGGCATTTTTATAGGCACTTATTGAGAAATACTCTTTTGAAATATATTTATAGGCACTTTTTGAGCTCATTGGAGATTTTGTAGCAAAATAATTATTTTTATAATTATTCTTAATTTTATATAAAATTTTTAAAAAATTGTTGATGAAAATTAGGGCTGACAAGTGAAATCAAGTGATTACACTAAAAATCCTACTTAATCAATCAAGGAAAGATACTTCAAGCTGAGCTGGTAGATAATAATATTAACACGGCAATAGTAGTTCAAGACATGTGTCCATGTCCTTTCAGATATTATGTTGATTTGATTTTTGTATTTTTTTTTTTGTTGAAAATACAAATAACATAATTTTAATTTTAGTAGTGCTGCATTACAAAAATTTAGTCACTACAACACTGATCTGATTTTTTTATACTAGTGAAAAGATAATGATATTAACCTTCGAATGCCAGAAAATTCATTAAAGATTGAGCAGCTTAAGATATTCAAACTAAATTAACGAATTACGCCAATTCAAACACTAGTTTAAGGAAACGTAGATGAATCTGAAGAGCTTAAAAAAGTCTAAATTTAAATTTCAGTCAGTGTTCGGAGAGTTCAATCCAAATTCAAATATGGAAAATTTCTGAAATTCAATTTCTTATTCAACTTCATGTAGGCTATATCTAAAAATTTCAAGATAATTTCCTGTGGTAACTTTCATCCATTACTGATACAGCACACTAAATTCACTTTCATTTTTTACACATCCCTATAAGAAACTCACAATTGTAATAATTATTTTTAAAAGTGTTTTACAAATATAAAAGGACCAGAACCTCAATCTTTACAAATATAATGACACTCAACTACAATTCACAACTCAATTCGCTTCCCAGACCCCTAAACAACAATTTTAACCATTAATAAAGAATTTTTTATCGATGAATCTTTCTACTTTCTATTAATTTTTTAAACGGCTGTAAATTAATTTTTACTAACGTCTCTACAACGCTGCACATCAACGTTCAATACCGTAGATAAGACCAGTCAAGACGGTGTAATAAAGAATTTTAATTAGTGGTCAGACTTGATTATCAATTATTCATTATTAGTTATTAGTTTATAATTAGTTATTTATTATCAATTTATTAATGTAATATATTTTCATTAATAAACACATTTTATTAACTATCCAGAATATCTTCATCAATAAATTTTTTTATGTAAGGTATACAAGTTTACTTTACCTAGACTTGTTCACTTATTATCAATTTATTAATGCAGATTCTTCTTATTAATAACTAGTTTTCATGAACGGTCTAGGACAAGTTTACCACGACTTGTTTACTTATTATCAATTCACTAATGTAGAATATCTTCATTGATAAAATTTTATATGTAAGGTATAAGACACCAGTTTACTTTACCTAGACTTGTTCACTTATTATCAATTTATTAATACAGATTCTTCTTATTAATAACGAGTTTTCATGAACGGTCTACGACAACAGTTTACCAGGACTTGTTGTAATAATAACTTTACTTATTACCAATTTATTAATGTAGGATATTTTCTTTAATGAACAATTTTTATGAACTATTTAGGACGACAGCTTACTTTAAGGTGGGTTTTCGTTACTGCGACCGAGTACCGCAGCGGAGCCCGACCCAGCGTTGCCAGATGCAATTGATGAAAAATCCCAACTATTTATAGTTTATATATAACTAGACTTGTTTACTTATTATCAATTTATTAATGCAGATTCTGTCATAATTTACTAATGCAGATTAATGCCATTTAATAACGGCGAGTTTTTATAAACGGCTCATGACAACGGTTCAAAATAGGGCATTTTTAAACAATGTAAGAGAATTTCATCAACAAATAATTTTTATGAACAGTTCGTGACAACTGTTTAATTAAGGCTGTGCATCAGCTTAAAAAAAACTTTTTTATGGTGATATTTTTCCAAGTTTTACGATTTGGATACTATCAAGCTATCAAAATGAAATACTTTTTAGAGGAAAAATTTTTTTTCTTGTTCATTAGTTTTTGAGATATGGGCGTCTAAAGTAGAAATTTTCGGGGAAATTAATCTCAAAATTGGTTGCAAATACAATTATGAAATTTTGAGCATACGTGCTTGAAGGTATTGTCTATCACTTGACATAATTAGTTTCTCGAAATATCAACTTTTGAGAAAAATAACAAATTCTCAATTTAATTGAAAATTGAGTTATTTTTTTAAAGAAATTATTTTTTTTTCAAATTGGTTATTTTGAGAAACTAATTATGTCAAGTGATAGACAATACCTTCAAGCACGTATGCTCAAAATTTCATAATATTGTATTTGCAACCAATTTTGAGATTAATTTTCCCGAAAATTTCTACTTTAGACGCCCATATCTCAAAAACTAATGAAAATTTTTTTTCCTCTAAAAAGTATTTCATTTTGATAGCTTGATAGTATCCAAATCGTAAAACTTTAAAAAATATCACCATAAATAAGTTTTTTTAAGCTAATGCTCAGCCTTAAGACTTTTTCATCAGTGTAGACTCTTTTCTATCAATAAAAAATTCTTCAATTAATGGTTAAAACAACACCGCGCCCTCAATCTAGCACGAATCCTGACTGGTGCCATCATTGGGAACCATAGTGGGCGATCCACTCTCGCTACTTGGCTGCTGAAAACCAGCCGACCCACGCATAATCGCAAGTCTATGCACTTGTTTGGTGTGCGTCATCATGTTATCTTTCCGTGTAAACAGTTTAAAACAAACCGGACACGGAATCTCCTGTCTCACGCCGTGATGCGCGGACAAAAAATGTCGACAAAAGTTGCTAATATGCGTGTAAGTTTTGGCGCAAACGTTGCACCGATAGACATTCTCGGCCTCATGCGTACAGTAGCGTCTCACAGACGCTTTATCTATGGGTTTGTTAGGGTTGTAACCACCGGACACAGTTGTACCACCCAAATTGCCTAAAACTGTCACCGAACCCCCCGATGTGCCAGAAATTATGTTTGTCGGACTACCCCCTATCCCCGACATTATCGAACGGAAAGAATCCATCTCGTATTGAGAAATATCTTCATCCAAAAATTCATCCCTATCTTTTTTGATGGTCATATCCAACCCTACCGGGGTGATGGATGTTGCAGAGGACAACATCATCCTTCCCTGATTTATGCTGTTGTTATTGAAATTTGTCATCCCTTTCCCCACATTTTTCCCTACAACATCTTCATCATCAATATCCTCCTCATCATAATCTGAGGAGTTGGCAGGCGAACAAGCAATCATATCTTCATAACGTTCCTCATCATCATCATCTTCATCATCGTCGTCGTTGTTTTCAGCTGCGGTAACGTTGTCGTTCGTTGGCGGTTTTTGCGTCAGTGTAGTCGGAGCCTCCTTATTAGCTGACAAAGTGGTCGGCTCCGGTTTTGTCGTCACTGTAGTCGGACACTTTTCCATCGTTATTGAAACTGGAGGGAAGAGAATAACAAATATGAAAAATTTGCTGTGGAGAAGGATAGCAAATTAGTTAAATAGGTACTAAAAAAATTAGTTATTTCAACTAGGTTAAAACTTGAGTTACAGAAGGATGTTTTTGATGATGGTGATTTTGTTTTCAAAAAAATTAGTTACAACTATAGTTACCGAAGAAGTATATTTTCTTCTGTAATTAGTTACAGAATAATCTATAGTTACAGATTTTCGATGTTAGTGATATTGTTCACAAAACAAATTAATCAAACCACTATTAATTCGTTTATTCGTGTGAACCCCGCATTGCTGTTTGTTCTGATAGTGATATAATAATCTCAAGAAATAATAATGATGGATGAATTACTTTCCACTCAGGATTCAGGGTCTCACAGGGTCAGCAACTGCTGTCTGACTGCAGTCGCCAACCCAGCGTTGCCACATAACATTTGGCTGTTTTTCGGGTAATTGTGTAATCTAACCTATCAGCCAATGTTATCTGGCAACGCTGGATTGGCGACTGCAGTCAGATAGCAGTTGCTCCGTGGGCGCAGGGCCTAAGTGCTGGAAAAAATTAAATTTGTGAGAAAAAATTCAAATTTACATTAAAAAAAAGCTTGTATGGCTTTTCATTATTGGGAGACCCTGAAGAGTGAGTTCCACCTCGCCTTATTTTTGTGACGGTCACCCATTCTAGAGAAGTCTTGAGTCTTTGTGACTTGACCTTAATTTCACAGAAATGTTTGTGGATCATCCATTAATTGAACATAACATTAATTAACCAGAACGCAGTCATTTTTCAAACCAATTCATAACTTTGAAATAAGAGTGTAAACATCGATATTTTTAAAAAATCAATCATGCCCTGGCTTAATCTTGATAAGAGGATATTTTAGTAGGCAAGGCGATAATTTAAAGCTAAAACCTTAGAAGGGTAAAGTGGCAATACAATCAAATAAAATTATTATTTTGCACGTTAGAAATAATAATGATTGTAAGTTGATACGAATCTGGTAGTATGGAAACTCATTGCTTTTGAGACACAATATTTTTTTAGACACAATAGCCCACCGTATTTAATCAAAATTCAAGCTATTTAAAAGTAAAAAAGGAACAATAAAAGATCTATCAACAGATACTAGGGCTACAGCGACCCTTATTGCATGAAACCATAGAGTTAACATTGAAAATGGATTTGGAAATTGCAAATTTTCTTTGAAAATAGTGAAATATGAAGCGGCTCATGAGCACAATATAAGAAATCAAAAATCGTCACTCTACTCAAATCCTCTATCTACTCATATTTCATTCAATAGACAACATGAAGTTCATAATTTAATCACTTGAAATAAATATAGCCTACACCTTTCCCATACTTCAGTTTCTTTGTTTCATAGACAACATAAAATTTCCTCATTTCAAATAAATCTGCCTTATGCCACAATGATGAGATATTTAATACCACGAAAATCTCGTCAATTAATGCTAGAATAGAATTTTTAGAAAAACAGTCAAATAAAAGTTTCCCCCACTACAATCGTTTGATCCAGTCGCCTTTCATTCGCCATCATAAACAATTCTAATCTAGCAAATACTTACTCTAGTTAGCTTAGGATCAGACTCATGAGCCTAGGCACCATATACAGCTTTTCTTGACTAAGATACTACTACCCTGCTACAATTAGCCAATTAGATACCCTATGATTCAAATTTAATAACATTTTTTCAAGAATTTGATTAAGAGTGGACCATATTGGATTAATGTCCCGTAAGATCAATGTAATTTTAAGCTAAAACATGCATTTTTCTGTAACACATCATGTCTACAGTTTACGTCAGATCTTCTTGAAATTTTATTTATTAATTGATAAATTATTAAATGTTACAGGAGCATGTCCTTTTCAAATTTTGAATATTTCTTCTAAAAAATCTCCAAAAATGATCAAATTTAAAACGTTTTTTTTTTGTAATTATTGCAATAATTTTCTAATTAAAAAAGTAAAAAGCCAATCCCCTGAAGAATTTTATTCTCTTTCCAATGACACTTCAAACATAATTTTGTGTCCAAAAACAACGGCGCTACATGTGACAAGAGATTACATTGATCTTATGGGTCAATTTCCAATATGGCTGACTACTACTGCCCACTGAGCTAAATATATTCTGGAGGTAGCACAAGCTACAGCTGCTAGCAGGATTAGTGTTCCGTCTAATTTCGTTAGGTTGGTAATAAAGTGAGGATGAAATATTTTTTTTCTAATACAGTATGTAGTACCAAAAAAATTAAGTTGGCAATAAAGTGAGGATTGAATTTTTTTTCTCAAGAACAGTATGCTATTAAAAAAAATAAAAAATTAGTGCTACCTCCAGATGGATAATTTAGCTCAGTGCTACTGCCCACTCTTCAACAATAAATTAAATTAATTTGGAAGTTTTTCAACTTTTTGAACTACATTCTTTGCAAATGAAACGTGATACCTATCTTGTCCAAGGGAAGACTAGGCAGCATAAACACGATGCAAAAGGATAGCAGCAACTGGACTAACGTCATCAACACTTTCCTCAAGTAACGTGCCAGTCAAGTGGGGGAAAAACCTTGTCCAGTACACTTGCACGAGGTTAGTAAGATTCGTCAACTTGTACCAGTAAATTATCCTGTCCACTTGCAAAGTGTAAACGCGGCTTCAAGTCGCCACCAAACGATGACAGTCGACTGGGATAGTCAACTAGTTTTCACTGTTATTTCTGAAATTTCAGGTGATGAAACGCTACGACTACGCACCGGTCTTAAGCCCGGTCTAGACGCAACGATAAGTTTGTCAAACTTATCAGGATTATTTTAAATTGTCATAAAACAGCTGATTTAACGTCAGTAAACGAGCGTCCATGACTGGTTTTCTGACAAATTAAATGGATCCTGCTGTTTAGCAGGATTATTTTAAGTGTCAGAAAAAGCTGATTGATGCTTAGCTTGTTACTGACGTTAACTGTTTTGACAATTAAAATAATCCTGATAAGTTTGAACGATAATGTTGTTGACAGACTTACAAACTGCTTCCTGCTTTCTAACCTTGCTAGTAGGTAGCAGCATAGAGAGGGCTGTGCGTCCCAGGATATGAAAAAGCAGCAACCTAAAGAACCGTTAGGAGTCGATAAAAGTGTAGAAAAGACACAGTCCCAGTTGCACAAAGATCTGTTAAACTTAATCTCCAATCAACAATGTTAATTCTTATGAGTAATCAAAGATTAAAATCTCCAATCAACAATGTTAATTCTTATGAGTAATCAAAGATTAAATTTAATCCACCTTCGTGCAACCGGCCCACAATCAATTTGGACACACACACACACAACGAACACAAAAAATTCAACAACGAAATTATCTTCAACGAGTATTCACCATCATCAAAAACATCCATTCTCAGTGTAACATTCTTAACCTAGATATAGAGTGAATATAAAAATCTAATCTATGAGTAGAGAGCAACTAAATCTAGCGAAAGAAATAAATAAATATGTACAAAAGACAGTGTATAAAAGATGGAACCACATTCCTCTATAAGTAATAATCAATAAAGAGAATTTTTAAAAATATATATAGAAATAGTAATAATAGAAAAGCGGCCACAATATTGAATAGTATGTAGATTGCAGCCGGAATTATTGTTAATTAGTGAGAAATAGTGATTATTATTAAATAAAATTGGGAGACATCTACGGTCAGATGCCCGTGGATAGAACTTACCTGTTTGTAAATAATCGCACATCTCTAGCGCATCATAACATCATCGTAAAAAACCAGCAAAAAATCCTTCAGCAATTGTGGAAAATGTGGTATTTTGTGTTCTCGAATATTATTTCAAGAAAAATTGTCAACGAAAGATAAAGGTAAGGGATAACAGTAGACTTCACTTTTGAATCAAAAGAACTGTACGCGAAAATATATTTTGATATAGTAAGCGATTGGAAGATTAATTTTAAAAAGTTATCAATCAACTTTCAGATTTAATTCACACCCGAATCAATATTTCAGAGATCGGAGTTTGTACAAATTTTTTAACCGAAACGTAAAACAAATTCAACATATCGGATGAAATACCTTTCTCTTAAGAGTATGAAAACATCAGTTAATGAAACGATTAATGAGTGTTAAGTTCTAATTTGATTACAACACCACGGGAACTCATTCATGAAATAAATGTAGTAATTTACGCAAGGTTCTGGATAACAACCATAACATAAATATCAAACACGATTGTGGAGAATATTAATCTTGATTAGCCACTCCAAATTATTTTCTCAACTATGTGGCTCTGAGTAATACAACATACGTAAATACTTGTATCATAACAAATTAATAAAACGAGTATATAAATAATATATACTATTAAGAGGAAGGTGATCCATCCCTTATATACACTTCAAAAATATATATAATTTTACGTGAAATAGTTATATTAAATAACGATTATGTAACTAATCAGAGTAAAAACAAATATTGTTGATTCAATACAATAGAAAAAGGACAATGGACATTGAGAAAACCTAACCTAAACAACAAAAAAGCACAAACAATGATGATAAAAGTACAACACAAATATGTGCAAAGAATTAAAAGCCATATGAGATGTTTGAGAATTAGAAAAGAGAAAGGTAGTATTCCTGCTTCAAAATATTTCTATAAACCATAGAAAGGTAGTATTCCTGCTTGAAAATATTTCTCTGAACCATAGAAAGGTAGTATTCCTGCTTGAATATATTTCTATGAACCATACTTCAACAGAACAAATTAATTTATCAATATAAATCCTAGCACCCTATAATAACAATGATACGTCTTCTTGTATGAGAGTGGCATTACTTTGGATCAGACAACTAAGAATCGTACAGAATTATTTGAGGCTACGTTAAAAAATCTAGGTCAATTAAAAACTTTAGAGGCCAGTTACACGAAAATCAAATTTAACCACCGTAAAATGATGTCATCTAACGGAACCAAGGCAACAAGAGCCAATGAACAAATCCGACGTCAAAGCAATGACGTCATTTTACGTTGGTTAAATTTAATTGTATTTTCGTGCAACTGACCGTAGGTAAAGAAAAACTGGATTGCTATACTTAAAAAGAATATCAAGGAAATCACATACTAAACATTTCTCAGTTCACCCTAAGCTGGACCTTTCAAGTATACAGATATCAAGATGAACACCAAAGAAAAAAGTTGAGATAGTTTCTAAGGTTGCAGTTATGGTCCTGCTAAATCTTACACAAAAACAATCACTGTAAGAGAATTCACACTGTAAGAAAATTACACAAAGATTTTTAAATAGTTGTGCGTTAGTATTGTAGCTGAATAATATTGAAGATAGCATTACTATATTAAGTGTGGCCAAATGAAATAAAAAAGTATTCTCACCCGGCGTCATAAATCGTTCCCCGTCTTGCGATCCTGGTTTGAAATCCCTCGAAGTATCTGCAAAAGTTGGAAAATAATCGAATTATATACGAAGATGGAAGGAAATGAGATATTGCAACTATTCAATTGCTTTTAAATCATAATAATTAATTGAAAGAAATTCCTAATTAATTCATCGAATTTCCTTACTGGCTTCATTATTCTGTTGTCAATATTAATAATATTTAATTATTTAATAATATTATAATTTGCAGTAGCATAAGTCTTCAGAGTATTATATGACATTAATTTGGAATTTCATTCACTAATTAGTTAGCGTACACTGAAGACAAGACAAGACGACATGTTACACAGTTTAGTCAGTAAGCTGCTTATGAAGCAGCACACACCGATGCAATGACTAATCGGTGTGTGTTACTTCATAAGCAACTATGTGAAGTACTGTGACTAAACGTGACTAATCTCATCTTGTCTTGTCTTGACTAACCGGTGTACGCCTAGCCTAATATGGCATTAATTAGGAGTTTCACCGTAATCCGTAAATCAACAATATAGCAGCTATCAAGTCAATATCACACCACACCACTTAATAGCCGCAACTCAGTCGCTGCTAGTGAAATTATCGTTAACTGCTACTAGAAGCAACTACCTATGTTATAATACAGTAAATTTCTTAATTTGGCGGATGGCGAATGATTGTTATTCAATAAACAGCCATACTTTTGCCAAATTTTAAATTCAGATTTGGGATTATAGGCACATATGAACCCATTCACTCATTTTCCAAACTCATTTTGAAGGAAACACAACATTAAAAACACTTTTTCTAACATAAAAATAAGTCCTGGCGAACTTCTGGTCTTCAAATGTCCCTCATCACAAATGTCCTCTTCATGCCACCCTCAAAATGTCATCCCAAATGACCCCGTTCATTAAATGTCACCCCTATATCTTCATGTCAACCCCCTTCCCATCAAATGTCATTCCTCTTCCCACAAATTATTTTTTTTTAACTATTTTTCATTTAGTATTTATTTCTTTCTTTTTTTAATTTTTTCCATTTATTTATTTCTTTTAATTTAAAAAAAATATATTTTTTCCTTTCTTCAATTTTATTATTCGAAACAATAAACATGTATGATATGAACGATAATTCATTCTTAATTGATTATTCTAGAAAAATAATTAGAGTAGAAAATAGTACAAAAAGAATGGTTCGGAGCGGGAATTGAACCCGCAACCTCTTGTTTACAACGCAGATTCCATGCACTGCGCTATTGAAGTTTAGGATTTGCAGCAGATTTTCTGATCTCAAATACACGATTATCTTTCCGTAGCCGCTTGGCTGGCAAGTTTGAACATAATTGAAATGTTTGATAGGTTAGTCATTAATTTACTAATTATTTATTAATTATAGAGATTTTCTTGTATTTTAATACACATTATGTTAACCTGTGCTTTAACAATTTAACTAATCCAAAATCATCTAAATCGGTTCAGCTGTTCTCGAGTTATAAGCGATACAGACACCAACTTCTTTTATTAATATCGATAGTCTACTCTGGTATTTCTTTTTAAAGCTAAAATGAGATAATTTACTAACATGAAAGGCAAATTGTAGGTAAGAATGAATCATCAACATAAATGATTTGTATATCATTTCACTGCAAATCTTATGAGAATTTAAACGATAGTGGATTTAACGGAACCAATCAAACTGATCAATGACCACATTTTATTATACAGTCTGAAGTAGCAGCTATTTCGCTAGCAGCTATCAAGTAGCCAGGTGTGACATAGGCTTCTAAAATCTACCAGAACAACAACTGAAACCCTTGAATTACCATTGATAGACGTGCTAGGCCCGGGCTCCATTTGCTCTTCCTTGATGGTGATGTTGGACAGGTGATGATCGGCAGCCGTCGCCGGCAAATCATCATCATCGTCGTCATCACGCTGCCTCGTCGTGGCGTTGGCGGTGGTGGGGGGAGGAGGAGGGGGAGGAGGACTGGAGGAGGGTGGTGGCGAGGTGGGTGGGTGAGTAGGGGGAGGCGGAGGTGGAGGAGGCGCCAGAGCAGGGTACTCGGACATGTTGACTTCGAGTAGCTCAGGTTGTGTGGCGTGGTGCAGTAGCGGCGAATCGCTGCGGTTGTGCGGTGGTGAATTGCCTGTCACAGAAACAAACAAAACCGATAAGTAATGTAATGATTATATAATTGAAGAAAGAAAATCCAAAGAATTCTATATGGATACGTTTTGTATACAGGGTGTGTTGTATCGATAGGTACGATAATCGATACTCCCCTAGTCGATATTGTAATGATTCGATGTAATAGTCGATACTATGGGCCGGTTAATGAGCTCGGGATTTAGCCTAGTCCTAGACTAAAACGGGTGGCTACCATAGCAACGACAAACATTTGTCTCGATAGGTTAGTGGCGTAGCAGCATAGAGAGCCCTTAGTACATAGTATCGAGGCTAACGTTTGTCGATGCTACGGTGGCCACCCGTTTTAGTCTAGGACTTAGCTAAATCCTGAGCTCATGAACCGGCCCTGAGTCTGCAAGATGGCGACTGAATGTTATACCAAGAGTCAAGGAGACTCCGAATTGAATTATGTATTCCTTTAATTTTAAAGTTTATTGTGTAAATAAACAAGTTCAATGCAAGGTGCATTTTATTTCGAGCTCCACGATACCACAGGGTGTTTCTGAAATTCGCTGTGTGCGTCTACGGTGTTGCGCTCTGGCGGATAATCGTATAAATCTTCTGGAGAAGATTAACATGGGGAAGGATAGGCTTATGTACGTAAAAATTAGTTTAAATAATTTAAATAGAATTCCCTGTCGCTATTTTTCCTACTTATCGATTGTGGAATTATATTTAGAATGATAAAATTAACATATCGCATGTTCTTGAACATTATTATAATCTTCAATTCAAGTTTTAAAATCAACTTTGAAGGTTATGTTTGAAACAGACTGAGCAGACGAAGTAGTTTACCCACAGCTGAGTTCATTCCAATTGGTCAATATTCCGAAATTGATTATGGGCGCGAGACTTCAAATCAATCATATGCTTTTAAACTGGATTTTTCACACGATTAATTCAAAACTGAGATCCGATTTCTTAGTTGAATCACTTTACGTTTGGAAATATGGAAGGGATAGAAGCCGCAATTACTATTGTGAACAGTATTTATACAATTAGGAGTACGACAATACTTTAAATGCATTGTAAATGCTTATTCCCTATCCTTTCTCATGTAAAACTAACCCGTTCCGTTCACTAAATTTCCGCGTGAGCGTAGGTGTCGATTTTATTATCCCCACCACCTACGTGCACACAACGAATACAGGGTGTTTCTATAATAGACCAACAAACTTCGTGAGCGGTTTCCTGACATTGAAATAAAGAAAAAAGTTCCATTAAACATGGGTCCTAAAATGCTTTATTTCCCCCCTAGTCGCCATTTTGTTTTTTCACTTTTTATTTTTCTTCTCTCCAGAATGGTTCGACTAATTTTGTTGAAATTTGGCATGGTCAAGGCCAAGATGAAGGTCTGCTATAAAAAAATGAACCAACCTTATCTGACGAAATATTTCAAAATAGCGGGCAGTTGAAATTTTGAATTGAAATGACTCGAAAACTTGTTGTTGCCCACCTTTTTGAAATATTTCGTCAGATAAGGTTGCTTCATCTACTTATATCAGATAAGGTGACTCCAGTACTACCACGGTTGCCTATCTTGAACGTTCTCAAATTTACTACTGTATCATATTTTCACATTCATGAAATTCATCAATTGGTTGTTCCATCCAATAATAAATTGAGAACGTTCGAGTGACAAAGATAGGCAAACATATGTTTTGCATTCATAAATTTATTCTCATGTCTCACTGCTGAAGAAATGAAGAAACACAGAAGTGGTAATCTTCAAATAGCCATATCTCGGTTATTTATTATCCGATTCTTTAAAATTATATACCATTTTATTCAGAATAAAATTCTCTACATTTTTGTATTTCAAAGTTTTATCGTAAAAAGCAATATTTCTCCAGTAAAATCGAATTGAAAATTTTAGTCGGTCGCCATTTTGGAAAAAACAGATATTGAAATTTATTGATATATGTATTTTGTAAACCACACCTTTAATTATACCCCTACCAAATTTCATGAGAAAATCTTGTTTTTTTAACGAGATATGATGAAAAATATTAAAAACACAAAATGGCGGATTACAGGTAAACTAAGGAGAAATCAGCATTTTGCCAACGACATTTTCTGTTTGTTTTGACTAGTAGAATACCGTGGTAGTTCTGGAGTCACTATTTTTTTGGACACCTGTATAATAGAATGACTATTCAATTTCTCTAAAGTGGCGAATTATGTACAATAATGTTTACTCTACCACTTGATTACGAACTTCAGATAAAAGATTGAAGGTGTGTAACATGAGACCAACCTTCATTAGCAGCCTGCTGCGTCACAAGCTGGTTAACCTCCTGGTGATCTAGTTGCTCGCTGTCACCGCGATCCATCCTATCCCCGCCTCCACCCCCGGACAACTTCCTCGGCCGGCCTCGTTTCCGCTTGGGGGCGGTGAGGGCGGATCCTAGGAGCGGATTGGCTGCCATCGGGGGCAGACCGCGTTTGCCGCCCCCGTGGTGGATGCGGTGCAAGTGCGGGGGCGGATGGTGGTTGGTGGGGGTGGGAGAAGAGTGGAGTAGCGAGGAGGCGATGGAAGGAATGTCGCAGCGTTCCTCGTTCACCTCGGTTAGGCCTTTGATGCGTAGTGATTCGGCTACCTGCAGTGACAGACAAGAAAAATATCATTGAATAATAAGTGATAATAAAAACAATCCTAAATAAACGAGAATATAAAGATGGGAGGTAATGAGACATTGCAACTATACAGTTGCTGTTAAATCATAATAATTAATTGAACGAAATTCCTAATTAATGCCATATAATATTCTGAAGACTTTGCTAGTTGCAATATTGACAACAGATTAATAGCTAGTAAGGAAATTCGGCATTAATTAGGAATTTCGTTCAATTAATTAAAACGAGAATATATTCCAGTAGAGACACTTTCGACAAATTCAAGGTAATGACTATTCGCCAACTATATACAGATAGTACAATACATACGGATAAATAAGAATAAGTTTACAGTGAGAGATAATATTACAATACTTTGTATAACTTCAGATTGAATTCACATAACATATATACAGTATAACATCCTTTGCTAGGTGGTGCCAATGGTTTTCGAAGATGGAATATTTTTGTTCAAGATTTGTTTTTTCTTTCTTTAAATTTGATCTCTGTAATTGAATTAATTAGGAGATGTAATAACATGTAGGATATGTAACATGTTTTTATTTGGCAATAAAAAATTATGAATTATGAAAAAAATATATAGAATCAAATTGCCATTTTCTATTTAAACAATTAAAACAAAACATGAATACAAGAATACAAGTAGTAAATACAAGAAATAATACTACTTGTAGTAATTTACTGTAAAATTACTAAAATTTACTCGTAGTAAATACAGAAATACAAGAAACTAAAATACAAAGTAGTGTTGTTCAAGCGCTACTCGTACTCAGTCTATTCTCTAAAAGCACTTAGCCTCGATTCCTCGGAGTTGAATTCAATTACCCAACACTTAGAAAAGCGATAAATCGATAAGTAAATTGTACAGAATGAAAATGAAATGAACAATCTTGAAATCAGATATCAATCAATTTCATTATTAAGCGTTTTATTTAAATACTTTTTGGGCCAATATTAATAATCTTGAAATAACAATACTCTGACACCATTCTGGATCCATTTTGAATAGAATACAGCCTATTTCTCTCAATTTATTATAAACCGAGATCAAATTTGAGTTGATTTAAATTTGAACCAACCTTTAGAAAAGCGGTAAGTCGATCCTGATCCACGCTGACCTCTCCCCTGTACATAAAATCGAGCAAGGAGCGCATGTCTGCATAGGGAACATCCTTCAGTATTACTATCGGGTGCTTGTCGGGGTGACCCACGAATAGAGTCTGCAACACACACAAACATAATTCAACATTATTGCAACCAAACATAACCAGCTTTAATCTAAACATAATACAATATTATATTAATTAATTGAACGAAATTCCTAAGTAATGCCATATAATATTCTGAAGACTTTGCTATTTGCAAATATTGACAACAGATTAATAGCTAGTAAGGAAATTCGATGAACGCTACTGCACAAAAAGAATAAATTCATAGGAACAGAACAAATTTCTGAATAAAGGAGTGCTGGGTTCGATTCCCGCCCGGGCAAAAGTTTTTTGTACAGCAGCATTCATCGAATTTCCTTACTAGCTATTAATCTGTTGTCAATATTTGCAAATAGCAAAGTCTTCAGAATATTATATGGCATTACTTAGGAATTTCGTTCAATTAATTAATATGATTTAACAGCAACTGTATGGTTGCAATGTCTCATTACCTTCCATCTTTACATAATACAATTATTAATACAACTTGTAAAAGTTGTATTATTATAATACAACTTGAAGAAGTTGTTCATAATACAGAAAAAGGTAGTAAGAATCATCTTAAGGTTAGCTTTGTGAGTCTGTACAAGAAAAATTTAAAACCCTGAACATATTGTCAATTCAGCAGTATTTCATATCTACAAAAATACCCATCCATTTATTTAAAATCTATCACGTTTTATCCAATCATTTAAACAATTTCAAATAACTACAACAATATCAATTCATTATGGCGAACTGAAACGTTCAATCTAATTTCTTTAATTTCAAAAACTATACTGTCCTTACTTACTAACAGTCTAAAAACAAAAACGTTTGTAACAATATCGATTTGGAAAGAGTAGTAAAGAACTTTCAATTATGTTGAACTAGCACTGCGTTTGAAGATACAATTTATTTTTCGATTCCAAAAAGTCTGTAACACTATATATTGACATTTTCAAAACGGTGTGTGATGAAATTTTTTTCTCATTTTGGTAATAACGACAAAATTAATTTCAAGTCATATTGCAGTCATTTTGGAGAATAGGAAAGTTTTATAATTATTTTCGGTACATGCAATGCTGAACTAACACTGTGTCTGATGATAAATTCTTTTTTGTTTCATTTCGTTAATAACGACAAAATCATTTCGAGTCGCATTGTAAGACGTTTGGAGAATAAGAAAGTTTTATAATTCTTTTCAGTAGATGCAGTAAATAAAACTGGCGATATCAGGAAGAGAGAGAACTGATAAGGGGAGCCACTAAGAGAGACAAGGATTGAAAAGGAACTAATTCAGAAACTACAACGACACTGATAAGAAACCGTTCAAGGCAATTAATCTTTGAAACGCGTCTAGATAATTTTATTACAAAATGAGAGAGGAAAAAGAGAAAGAGAGGAAAGCCACTCACTCACATTAAGGCCAAGTCTCGCATGCTTCAGTATCTAGCTTTTGAAAATCAGCTTTGAAGGAAAGAACAAATGTTTCAAAATACAGCACTGCATTTCCAAAATATTAATAACTATTACCTCCATTTTTCCTATGTTTTTAAAATCTAAATAGAATAATCTTGTACTCAATCAGCAGTATTTCATATCTACAAAATTGTATTTTCTTTTTTTTCAAGGGTGATGCCCAAATGAGCTCTAGGCTTGTGAGTAAAATATTAAAATAACTATTACCTCAGTTTTTACTATATTTTTAAAATCTAAATAGAGTAAACTTCTACTCAATCAGCAGTATTTTATACCTAAAAAAATGTTTATTCTTTTTTTTCTGAGGGTGATGCCCAAATGAGCTCTAGGCTTGTGAGAGGGTGATGATGAGAGATGACTGTTTTTAGGCAGTCCAAACATTTCAAGTACATCAAGTTTTTAAAATTGAATTGAATTTTAATTTTAAAATTGTAATTTCTTATATTCCAAAAACCAGATACAAGCATACAATTGAACAAAAAATACAAACAATACTCTAAAAATAAAGAATAAATTATAAAATGCGGAATGAACTCTCACATAAACCGCAAGGGGTTTGTTGGTGAGATTGTGAGTTCACATAAATACTAAAATTAAATTAAAAAGAAAGTTTTCAGAAGATGGCGACGAAAAGCTGGTGTTTCGTTTTGTGTATATGTGTGTGAATAAATTGAGATTTTAATTAAGCTTTCACAAAATCAATAACAATAACTAAAATAGCTTTATCCACCACCATCTATTCAACAATACTGTACACAGTATTACCATGGTTTTAAATAGTTGAAGAAGTTTATTTTTATCATCATTGAAATTGTGTTTTTTTAGAATTTAACTCTCATAAACTAGTAGAAATAATTAATTACTGGAGAGGATATTAGAAACATCAATAGAAAAATTAGTTCTCAACTGTACTTAGAAACTGATAAAAATACTTTTCATTCGTTTTAGATACAGAACAAAATTTTAAACCAGATTTTAATGCCTTATTATGGGAAGAATTATGTGACTCATTTTTCCATTGGTGAATCATGTTAAAACAGTTCGAGATCAAAATAAATTTTTGTGAGCTGAGCTCATTGGTAGAGCTATCCATAGATTCTAATTCCTAATGATAATGTAACAATGTAAAACCTTTTGAAGAAAAACAACAAAGAAATTTAAATTTTGTTTGTATCCTTACACTGATGAGCATCAATTATTATTCGTCACGTATCATACCTGTTGAGATCAGAACTAGTAATCAATATTCCTGGCAAAAATTACAGATGAACTACTCAATGGAGTAGCATCACTCAAAACAAGACAATAGATAAGGTTGAGACGTATTGTCCTTCAATTATTTTTCCTGAAATTTCCATATGGCAAACAGATAAGTCCTTGAATGTGAGTATACAGGGTGTTTCTAAGCTGAAGCTGTTCCACCTCCACCGTTCTCTGTAGTCAGTTCTATCTATCTAGCGTATGGCTTTAGTTGGTGGGGAGACCCGAAGGTAGTGTAGTCAGTTGTATTTCAACTGTAGTCAGTTGAAATAGGGGGTAGAATCAGACACGCTCAGAAATGAATGAGCGGTGTCACATCATTGGTTACGCTTCATTTTGAATAATAAAACAAACTGGAGTGATGGAGGACAAAAATATTGAAAGGGCCATGATAGGTCGAGGGTGGACAAGGTGGTGGATTGGGGACATTCTTTAGGAGAAGTATTTTTCTCATTATCATTCTTTATTGAAGTATTGTTAAAACGGCTAGCGGGGCCGAATACTGCAGGTCTTGTGGTGGGGAGTGAATAGTAGAAGATATAGTCAGATTCACGTCAAGAAGTCAGCATTGTTTATATGAGGAGCATTGATGCCAAGTTTCATTGAGAGAGAAAGAGAAAACTGCACCAAACGTGTTTGTTGGGACTGTGTGCGACAACAATGCACAGTGCGGCAACTATGCACAGTGCGAATAGGATAGACATCAGCAACTGCCTTGTGCTGAACAAGGATAGCAAACTCCCATCTAAGCAATGCTGACTTCTTGACGTGAATCGCACTATAGAGTATCGCACCTCTCGCTCTATTTTTGCCGTTCACGTTGGAAGAAATTTCTCTCAGACTTTAGTATTCTAAACAAGCTGTCCCGGCGAACTTCGTATCGTACTCTTCCCCCCCCCCCAAATGTCCCCCCGCTTCTCCCCACAAATGTCCCCCCTTCATGCCACCCCTCAAAAAATGTCATCCCCCAAATGACCCCCGTTCATTCCCCCCCCCAAATGTCACCCCCACAATCATATCCCTCTTCATGTCAACCCCCTCTTTCCCATCAAATGTCACTCCCCTCTTCCCTCCAATTATTATTATTTTTTTTTAATTTCTTCTATTTTGTATTTTTTCTTCATTTATTTCTTTTAAATTTTATTTAATTTCTTCTATTTTGTTTTTCTTCATTTATTTATTTTTTTTTGTTTAAATTTTTTAAACATTTTAAAGAAAAAAAATTATTTTTTTCCGTTCTTCAATTTTATTATTTGAAACAATAAAACATGTATGATACGAACGATAACTCATTCTTAATTATTGATGATTCTAGCGTAAAAAATAATTAGAGTAGAAAACCTAGTACAAAAGAAATGGTTCGGAGCGGGAATTGAACCCGCAACATCTTGTTCACAAAGCAGACGCTTTATGCACTGCGCTACTAAAGCTTAGGAACCGGGTGCAGATTTTCTGATCTCAAATACACGATCATCTTTCCGTAGCCGCTTGGCCGGCAAGTTTGAACTTAGGTGTGTGAAATGTTTGATAGGTTAGGTCATTAATGTACTAATTATTTATTAATTATAAAGGATTTTCTTATATTTTAATACATATTATGTTAACCAGTGCTGTAACAATTCAAACTAATCCAAAATCATCTAAATCGGTTCAGCCGTTCTCGAGTTATAAGCGAGCGTACAGACACCAACTCTCTTTTATTAATATAGATTTAAGACTTTCAAGCCTTTTGATTATTGTGTCGAAATCACTGTTTAATTATTACTGGATCAGCTGATTTATGTCAAGTTAATTGGATCCTGCTGCTATACCTTGCTAATAAATGATTTCAGGTTAGGTTGGGTTAGGTTACCTGGAAGTAAGGACTGCACGCGCTGAGTATCATTTTGTGCGCCTTGAGCAGTTGGCCCTCAACGGCCAGCGTGACGTCGACAAACGACTCGTCGTGCAACAGCTGATCGAACACCGACAACAGATTCGACTGGTGGTTGTTCCAGCGCAGGCAGAAGCGCTGCGATGACGACGTGGACGACATTTCGAGGTTAGGTTAGCTGCAGGTTAGGTTAGGTTCACCGCGGCACCGCCACAGCCACGCGGCAACTAGCATTGGAGCTTTCTAGTCTGTCAACACACAAACAATTCTTCATTATTTACTGGATTAATCAAACAAATACAATAGGATACAGGGTACTTTCCTGTTATAGAACACGTCTACTCATCTAGAGATATCGATAACCTATAATAACCAATAAGGTTATGTTAACCTATAGGTTATGTTATTAACTTTACTAAATTAAATGGAGCTAATAAATGAAAATCATTAAATTTAAAAAAATGAAAAAAAAATTGCTCTTCAAAGAATTTATACACTTAAATCAAATAAAGTTAATCATTTTTCTCATATCGATGAGTATCGATACTTTTGAAGCTCGATATCGACTATTGATATCTCTAGATGATTAGACGTGTCCTATAACAGGAAAGTACCGGATACAGAAACAATTGAGCTAATTTTGCAATAATGGTGATGACATTAAGGGCCGGTTTCTGAGCTCGGGATTTATCAAGTTCTAGACTCAAACGGGTGGCTACCGTAGCATCAACAAACGTTAGGCTAGGCGTACACCGGTTAGTCAAGACAAGACGATATTAGTCACAGTAATTCACATAGCTGCTTATGTAGCAGCACACACCGATGCAATGACTAATAGGTGTGTGTTGCTCATTAACAACTATGTGATACAGACTAATCTCGTCTTGTCTTGATGCAATGACTAATCGGTGTGTGTTGCTTCATAAGTAACTATGTGAAGTACTGTGACTAATATCGTCTTGTCTTGACTAACCGGTGTACGCCTAGCCTAAGTCTCGACAGGTTATCTCTCTATCTCTATAGGTTCTCAGCTGTCTCAACCTTTCTTGGTAGCTAACCTCGCTACTGGGTTAGCAGTATAGAGCCCGTGCCACCTCCTTAGTACATAGTGTCGAGGCTAACGTTTGTCGATTTTGCGGTTGCCACCCGTTTGAGTCTAGAACTTGTCTAAATCCCGAGCTTGGAAACCGGCCCTAAAGCCTGGTTTTCATTAGTAGAGTTAGTGGTCGAGTAACTGGCATACTAACTCTACCGAGCTAACTCTACTCTACTTACTTGGTCGAGTGACTGTTTTCACTACAATTGAGAATAGTAGGTAAAGTGTGTTGTCTAGTGAACAGATCTAACCTTAAAATGTCGATACGGAACTCTACTCTACTAGCTCGAGACTGTTTTCATTAGAATAGTGGTGGTAGAGTAGAGTGAGAAGCGGTGGTGGGGGAAGGCAAGTGGTAGAGTACTATCCCACGGTGCTATCCCACTCTACTCTACTAAAAACAAGTACTCTACCATGACTCTACTCTACTATGAACGTTTTCATTGGGAGAGTTCACAAGATAGTTAGTACTTGCCCAGGGAACTCTACCACTAACTCTACTAATGAAAACCAGGCTTAAGAGTGGGCGGTAGTAGTCGGCCATATTGGATTGATGTCCCATAAGATCAATGTAATTTTAAGCTAAAACACGCATTTTCTTGTAACACATCACGTCTACAGTTTACGTCGGATCTTCTTGAAAAAATTTTATTAGATAAATACTGAAATGTTGCAGTGGATTGGCTTTATCAAATTTTAATATTTCTTCCAAAAAAAACTCCAAAAATGTTCAAACTTGAATAAGATTATTATTGCAGTAATTTTTTAATTAAAAAAGTAAAAAGCCAACCCATTGTAGAATTTTATTCTCTTTCCAATGACTCTTTAAACGTAATTTTCTGTCCAAAAATAACGATGCTACATGTGACAAGAGATTACATTGATCTTATGGGACCGTTTCCAATATGGCCGACTACTACTGCCCACTCTTAACAAAATTTCATTAACAGAAAAAATGCATTCAACCATAGAGAAAGCATTAGTCAAGTAGATATCTCATGGTATAGGAAAATTTGATGCTTTTTTCGCTGCACTGACATGACTCTTAGACCACGTAGTTCCTGTAAGGTCAAGCTAGGGTGACCAAATTATTCCCAGAGAAAACCGGGGCACTTTCCACCTACCCTCTCCCAAAAATTTAGACCTGGAAAATAATTACTCTTAATCAACGTCAGAAAACAGCTGATTTAACGTCAGTAAACGAGCGTACATCAATCAGCTGTTTTCCGAAAATTTAAAATAATCCTGCTGTACCGTATTCATTTTAGTTGGTAATCTATAAGGTATAGCTTACAAGGTATTTCTATTATGAAAATAAAATTTTAGGAAAATTATTCAACAGAAAATTCCGATGGAAAACTAAGCCAGAACATACAAGGCTTAGTTGTAGTTGCTATTCAAGAAGGTACAGTATTTATTTAGTTGGTAAAAATTTTTAGGAAAATTATTCAACACAAAATTCCGGGTCTTTAGGGTAAAAAAAGGGACAATCCCGGAAAACCGGGACGCTTGGTCACCCTAAGGTAGGGGCTTTTCTTTCCACAACTTTGCCCAAAAATTTGAGTAAAAATAGAATAAGTTTGTATTTCACAAGCAAGAAAGAAGTTTCTAGTAAAGAAAATATAAACCCTACATTGCCCCAGAACTATGTTTCGACAATACCTTAACACGACGTTAAATTCCTGTTTAGAAATAAACTGCCATCAGCTATTTCTCCAACAAAACCACATAAACTCTAAAAGGTACTTTCCTGTTATAGGACACGTCTACTCATCTAGAGATATCAATAGTCGATATCGAGCTTCAAAAGTATCGATACTCATCGATATGAGAAAAATATAGGTTATTAACATAACCTATAGGTTAACATAACCTTATTGGTTATCGATATCGACTATCGATATCTCTAGATGAGTAGACGTGTCCTATAACAGGAAAGTACCCTCTAAAAATTAGAACATTAAAACTGATTCAATATGGCTTTCATTGTTTATAGGCAATTAATTGAAAATAATCATTACACTTTTATACAAGATGTGTAATATTCTACTTATTAAGTTACAAAATAAAAAACAATGAATCATTGGATTCGGAAAATGTGGCCAAGTACACTGAAATAACCTCAAACTTATGAACTCGTAAAAAATCCCTAGGTAGAGGAAGGAAGGTTATGATGTAGAGTAGTAATTATTTCAAATGTATTTGCGGGGTCTATTTATTAAAAAATTTAATATTAAGATTTTGAGAAAGTCTATTTTGTTCAAATCAGAAATGAATTATTAACCTAACTTGAGAATTAGCCTTGGCTACTTTAAGAAATTATTACGACAGCCCAACATTGGTTATCAAGGAATAAAAATTGATTAGTTCTTGGTCAAACAGTTGAAAAAGAAAATGAATGCACTAATTACTTACGATTGAAAGGTAGGCCATGATTCAGAAGCCTAGACCGAGTTTCTATTTTTTATCAGTTAAGTGATAAGCGACTAAGTCGATTATAAAGTAAAATAAATACTACTAATAGTGATACAATAATTTAAATGTAACCTACTCGATCATTTTTGAAGTGGCAAAAAATATACAAGTCTGATTGACTAGAAATAAGCACGAAATTAGAAATTGAAACGGAGATGTCCTATATAATCAGTAACCATGAATCATACAGGTGTTTCACATGATCTCACACCAATCAGAAACACATAAAAAACTGACATTGTTGTGGAAACAGAGACCCGAACGGTTCAAGGATCTATTATCACTACGAAAACAAATACTATCACGAGGAAACAAACCACCGATAAAGATTCAAAACTGAATTGAATTAGACTTTACATTCAGCTACAATAACTATGGAACGGAAAAGCGCCCAGCCCTTCCGCCATGTTGCACAATTCTATTTGATTTGCCCCCACCCTGCTACAATCTCAATCCCTCCTTGTTTCATTTAACCCTTTCAACAATGAATTTCACCAACAAATAACACAAAATCTGACTTGAATTCAACAATATTACTCCATTTTACATACTATACATTCGATAAACTTTAGAAAGGCAAAACTTGAATCAGTGATAAGCCGATTTGACTGGAGAAATATATTGATTATTGTTAACGGGGTAGAGATGTCGACGAACCCTACTACGTATTTCCTACGCCACAAATCACTTCAATACACTTTTCTGATAGCACTTGATCACAAATAATCACCACAATTGATTAATTAACACTTTAATAAAGCCAACACACCATACCTTGACATTATGAATGTTTTTAACAGTTGAGGGTGGGAATTCGAACACGGATCGAAAATATTCTGTACAAGTTCAGGCCGCCATGTCAGCACATACCTGGCGCGCTCCTGGTGGTGAAAATAGTGAAACTGATTTCGTCCCCTTGGAAATGGAACGAATCGACGCTTGGCGCGTAGTTCAAACTTGTAAACAATCACTGGATGATTCATTTTCCTTGTTAATGAGAGTTTGTTTTCCACTTATACTTATCGTTATGAATTTAATAATATTTATGATAAATGAAATATACAATGTGATTTTAATAATGAAAGCAAGAACAAATGTTTTTTATTAAGATAGAAGGAAATTGGATATTGCAACTATTCAATTGCTTTTTAAATCGTAATAATTAATTTTTATGGCATTATTAATTAGGAATTTTGATCAATAAATTATTATGGTTTTTATTAAATGAATTCACCTTTCACATTACCGTATTAATAAAATAACTCTTTCATTTTGATGAAAATCAATCATTCCGGAGCTAGAACTTTAAAGTTCATTAATTAAAAGACGTCCAATGAAGAATCCTTTCCACAAATTTACAAACTAATGTATAATTTATTTAACAACATTGATTTTTTACGACCAAGACTTGGGTAGAAGGGCTTGAAACATTGGTTCTCCAATCTTCTCCCTGCATTTAGATTAATTATCTCCTCCATCCCGCAAAAATAACATTACCAAAATTTAGTTTCCCTAAATAATCCAGGAACATCCTTATCAACAGCTGTTAAATTTGTAAAAAATGACTGTGTTTTCTACAGGATTTCAATTTGATTATGTTTCTCTACCCTCGATGGAAACTTATTGGGTCTTGATGATCATAAAAAATATAAATAACATTTTTTACTAACTGCAAGCGATCCTTACACCTTGAAAGGGTTGCTGCGTTCTATTTATAAACGGGTGGTGGTGAACGGGGAGAGATTCGTCTCGAAAATAGAACTTGTGTTTCTCAAGAACATAAAGAGGAAGATGATGATGAAACAAGGAAGAAAGAAGAAGAAGGGGAAGCAAAATTGGTGGAGAAGAAAAATGGTAGTGTCAGAGAAGAGGGAATTGTAAGAATTGTATCGTTTTTCGGTACTTTACAGAAAGGAAACAGTGGAGGGGGAGAATTGATTTGTGCCCTCTTGGTGCAGCAGGGATTTGAGAGAATTGGAGAGAGAGTGAGAGGAAAAGAGAGTGAGAGTAAAGAGAGGAGACGTTGGAAACCGAGAGAAAAAATAGAAAAAAAGGAGTTAAGATCCACCCGTTCGAAGTGGAGGGTATATATTTTGGCCCTGCTTCCCAGAAGTGAACTTCTGTGCCAACATCGAGTTCTCTCAACATTCTCTCTTTCTTTCTCTTCTCTCTCGTTCTCTCTGCAGCTTGTTGTTGAGCGCTCACGCACTTGTAGAAGGAAAAGAGAAGGAGAAAATCGAAATATCGATTGTTTCGTTCCTTTGAAAGAGCCGGGATGTAAGAGTTGAGGGTTGAATGGAGAATTACACTGTCGGTAACAACCGAGACTTTTGTCAGTGAAGAATATTTTCAAGAATTTGTATTTCTTCTCTTGGTTCGCCCTTTGGAAAATAGATTTCCATGTTTTCAAACATTGAGAAAATTGGTAATAGGTTTGCAATTGACGAGTATTAGCGAAGAAATTTGTACGCATGTTTCCACAATTTTGAAACATCATAATTAAACGTACCTAGTTTTATTCATGTTTCCATAAGATTGAAACTTCAAATGGAGTTTGAAACTTCGAATTCAAACTTCGCATCTTTTCACAACTTTGGAACATCATAATTAAACGTACCTAGTTTCATGAATTAACATGTTTCCATAAGATTGAAACTTCAAAATATGGCACTTATTCCCATTCATTATCTGAAGCTTAAAAAATATATATGTTTTAATTTTTATAACGGAAATATCCTATGAGAAATTTTCATCTCTATTCTTCAACTGGAGTTTCCTAAACATTTAGAATCTTGGTAGTCTACATCCAACGAAAACATAGTAACAAATCTATTTAACACTTAATTTTTTAAACAAATTTGTTACTTTGTGGTAGTTGGGTGTGCCTTCATCATTACAATAATAAACCTATATCTGTGAAGCAGATGTTTGTAAATGTTTTCCTACATTCCACCTATATTAACTCTTGATGTTTTCTACATGAGCAATAAGTTATTCAACAAATAAGAGGTATAATAATGTATACTTTCTCATTACCAGCAAGTTTCACAGTAATGTAGTGTAGGCTACACAATAATAAGTTCTCAAAAAGTTTGAAACTTCGAAACAGGTACAGTATTAATTTCTTTCCAAAAGTTTGATACTCCAATACTTATTTTTAATCTTCACTAAACTTATAATTCACCTCAAAAACGTTTTCAAAATACTACAGTTTGATCCGGAACGAAATAAATGTAGATTAAAAATTTATTCAGATTATTAATTTAATTAAAAATAAATATTTAAATAGAATATGAATATAATTTATTTAGAATGTAGAAAAACATCTATAAATATCTGCATCACAGATGGGTTTATCATTTTAATGATGTAGGCACACCCTATAAGGCTAGGCGTACACCGGTTAGGCTAGGCGTACTCCGGTTAGTCAAGACAAGACAAGACGAGATTAGTCACGTTTAGTCACAGTACTTCACATAGTTGCTTAAGATGATAAGAGTATTGATGAAGTTTCAGATAGGCTATCTTACATGCTAAGATTTTAGAAATCTCAATCAAAATAATAATTTCAATGATAAATCTCATTCCAGAGAAATATTCAACAGGAAATTCAACAAAGTTTCATTCTTATCATACTTATACAGACTTTCACAGCTTGTATTCTCATTGAAAAATCTATTATTCCACTATTTCATTACACGTTTTCAATCTTTCAAACGTTCTCCCGCATAACCCTGTGCTATCAGGGACTCTCTCTTTCCTCTCCTTTTCTCTTTCCTCTCTCACTTATTCTCTCTTTCTCTTTCCTTCACATCCTCACCGGTCACTCACTCTGACTCTCTCTTCCGTTTACATCTTCATTCTCGCTTCCTATCACCCTATCACTTACTCACTCACTCTTTCTCTCTCTCTCTTCCTCTTACATCTTCTTCATCCTCGCTCCCTATACTTCTCTCTCACACTCGCCCGCTCTCTCGATTCATCCTCTCAGTCAGTCCCTTATCAAAGAGAGGAGGCCGGGCCCGTAAACTCGCGCTTCTCTTCAACCTTCCCCGTTATTTTACAGCAAGCCAGAGGAGGCACTCACACGATGACCTCTTTTATTTTTCCAGTAACCGTGTCTGTCCTTTTCTACACGCAGTCACTGACGGGGTGAATGCCACACTCTTCTAAAAAGTACTGTTGACAGTTTTATAACACAGGGTGCCCCGCAAGTGAACGAAGGAAATTTGACCTTATTCCGTGGCTCATATTATTTGTAACAATTATTATTATTATGCTTATGGCTTTTATTAGCGGGGAGACCCTTTCGGGTGTTTCGCTTCGCCGAATCATCCAATTTCCGTAATGGGAAATGTGGAAAAGATATAGGTTATGTAGTCCAACATTGAATTTCACTGAATTTTCACGAATCAGTTCCAAAAATAATATTACATTTTATTTGTAACAATAATATTACATGATAAAGATGGAGGATGAGCCATTGAAGTTGACTCCGAGTTGCCAGTAGAGGGAGTGGTTTTTTTGCCAAGTTGATAATTCAAAATATCTTATATATGGAAAGAATTTTGTGTCCAACTTTGGAAAGTTCGTGGAGAAGATTGAGTGGACCGATTTTGATGCGGTTTGCGCCAAAAGATATATGAAAAAATCGAAGTTTTGCAGGCTCTATTTGTTTTTCAAAAATATTAATTTCAAATAGGAGAACTTTGATAAAAACATAAAATAGTTTTCTGTGGCACTAACTGTTGGCATAAAAGTTATATACTAAGTTATTTTTTAATTGAGTTTAGTTTGTTAAGTTCCCCATAGATAAACCTCGGAATTTTTCTCTAAAAGTTTAAGAAATGGTGAGAACATTCCGATTTTTGGGTTGATTTTCAAATAAGTTTAGAAATAAGGAATTTTTGAAATTTATTGTGCTGTATTAAATATAATAAAATTGCTCCTCAAATAGCTATCAGCTAGAGGGGTATATTTGCTCTGTAAAAATATATAATATATATCTGTATTGTATCTCTTTTATATATCAAATGAACTGAACTGTAACTAAATTCTCACAAAAAATAAATAGATAAAAAAATTACAGAAATATGCAGTGTGAGATTTTCCAATTTTGATGAGTGTAGAAAAAAAACAGTTAACTTACTTGTAGAACTGCGAAGAATGGAATAGAGTGGAATTGTAGAAAGTAGCGGAATGACACCATCAAATAGTGTTTTCCTTTAAAACCAGATGAATCGGTTCTACTTATTTATTTCATAGGATACGTGAATAGAAACTCACAAAAATAGAGGCTTACGGCTTGACGCCAAAACAAACCTCACTGAAAAAAATTTAAATTAACGCTATACTAAATGAGAATGAATTAAAAAAAGAGTAAAGTATCATAATACTGTAGCCACATTAGATCGATAAGTTAAAGTAATCTATATTAATAAAAGAGAGTTGGTGTCTGTACGCTCGCTTATAACTCGAGAACGGCTGAACCGATTTAGATGATTTTGGTTTAGTTTGAATTTTTACAGCACTGGTTAACATAATATGTATTAAAATATAAGAAAATCCCTTTATAATTAATAAATAATTAGTACATTAATGACCTAACCTATAAAACATTTTACAGACGCATGATTGTTTTGAACTTGCCCGCCAAGCGGCTACCGAAAGATGATCGTGATTCAAGATCAGAAAACTCAGCACTATCATTCTATGCCTCGGTAGCTCAGTGGAAAAAACTCTGCGTCTGATGCCAGAGGTCGCGGGATTGAATCCCGCTACGGTCAACTTTTTTTTGCTCCAGGTTTTCTACTCTAATTATTTTTTTACGCTAGAATCATCAATAATAAAAATGAGTTATCGTTCGTATCATGCATGTTTTATTGTTTCTAATAATAAAATTGAAAAAAAATATATAAAATAAATTAAAACAAAAAAATTATTGATTATATAAAATAAAAAATACATTGATTACTGGTATATTAAATCTCTTTTTACTTCGTGACATTTTTTGTGGGGGAGGGGTGACATGAAGGGCGACATTTGGGGGAAAGAAAGGGGTGAAATGAAGGGGGATTTTTGGGGGTTGACATTTTGGGGGGGAATAAAGGGGGGCATTTGGGGGATGACATTTTTTAGGGGGTGTCATGAAGAGGGGGACATTTGTAGGGAGAAGATGGGGGACATTTGTGGGGGGGGGGAAGAGGGTGATACGAAGTTCGCCGGGACACCTAGTGTTTTCATAAACTTTAATGATCTATAATTGTTTGTTTGTCAATGGCTCCTGCTTCCCTGCTCACAAAAACCATAACCTGGCCTTGAAAGATTCTTCAACCAACAGGTGCTACCCCGCTGTGTCTGACGACCTGTACGGGGTGAATGTACCCCAACCCCTAAAAAAGAATCTAAAAAAACATCAACAACTATAAAGCAGACAAGGGTTCGTTGACCGACTGGAATGTCCTTGAAAAAACGTGCCTTCCTCCCCTAGGGAACCTCCCAGTTATCTCTTGGGGTGCAGTAACCTAACCTAACCTTCACTTCCCCTCTGAACGGAGAGATAAAGTCGACCGCCCGTATTTGATAATTACAGCTTTCTGTACATAATTTCTCATTCGCTGTCTCTTTTACTCTCATTATATTTTTTCCCTTTTCTCCCCGCCTCCCCCTGTTTCATTCTTTATTATCTTCTCCTCAGCATCCCTTTTTACCAGCATGAAGAAGAAGAAGAAGAAGTAGAAGAAGAAGAAGAAGAAGAAGAAGAAGAAGAAGAAGAAGAAGAAGAAGAAGAAGAAGAAGAAGAAGAAGAAGGAGGAGAAGAAGAAGGAGGAGAAGAAGAAGAAGAAGAAGAAGAATGCAGCAGCTCTCTTCCCCGCTCTCTCATTCTTTCTTTATCATCTTTCTCCTCAACATCACTACTCGAGCCTCTGTATCTATTTCGTAATTCAAGACGCGCTCATATTTTTAAAGCATCAAGAATAATTTTTTGTTGAGCATTGTCGTGTAGTATTAGGCGATATTATTATCTTCCATGGGAAGATTCTCAATAATTAAATTTGTCCCTTGAAGTTCTTTATTCCACTTATTCCTTATTATCACAAAAATGAAATATTACTAAAAGCGGAATGGTACTCATTTATTCATCACCAGAACTAAAACTCTCCTGAGCCAAATGCGTTCAAATTTGGCATGCATGTTCAGTTGGACCTTTAGTCGCGCACTAAGGAAGGATTTTGAAAACATCCCGAAGATACGCCTAATATTTGCGTTTTTCTAGCGATTTTGTGCGTTTTCTCAGCTTTTACAAGACCTAATTGGCAGAAAATGTTCAAATTTGTTACTTAGGTTCGTTTAAGGTCTAAAAAAAATCTGTTAAAAATGCTTGAGATTCTCCCAAAATTACGCCAGAAGTCGGTGTTTTTGAAGTTTTCCTTGCGTTTTCGCAGATTTTTCGACAACGACTGAACTAAGAACGTTTAAACTTACACACAAGTTCAGCTAAGGTATAAGAAGAATTGAATTGAAGTACTTCATTTTAAAATCATCTTCAAACTACGTCTAATATTGACGTTTCTCCAGTTTTTCTTGGCGTTTTCAAGGCGTTTTTTATCGACATATCGATGTTCACTGTGTCAATGAGGGCGGAGCCCCCTGATGAGCGCGAAGCGCTCACTCTTTTAGTTTATGAAGATGATTCTTCCAGGGGTCCAGCCTGCTGGCTAGTTAATATAATAATATAAAGGATATTCTTTCATCTGCACTATAACCCACGCACAAAAGCTTAAAGTTTATGCAAACATCACCCTCCACAGTGTGATATACTCCACACACCCTCATCACCCTCCACAATAATATTTTACTTATTACTAACAATTAATATGTACTCAATTTTTTTTAAACATACGAGTTTACCCCGTGCAGTCTCCTTTATTTAATTAGTCCACTATAATTTTAGGGGACTAATTTATATATTTTATATATTATATTTCCAACTAGTTCTATGTATAGCTAGTCTCCTTTAACTATTAAACTAGTTCTCTTTTTTTTAAACATACGAGTTTACCCCATGCAGTCCCCTTTATTCAATTAATTCACTATAATTAGGGGAACATTTTTATATATTTTATATATTATATTTCTAACTAGTTCTATGTACAGCTAGTCTCCTTTAACTATTAAACTAGTTCCCTTTTTCCGCGTCGCCTAGCTTGAAAACTCACACACACGGTAGTTTTTCCAGCAACTCCCAGTACGGCCAACAAAGCTCACTCCACTCTGCCGTCATGCTAGACAAACGCCGACGTTCACATTATTAACGGGTGAATAACCCCCGCATAACTTTAATGCCCACCAAAGCACAAGTGGAGAGAATAAAAAGTCCAAGCCAACCCTACCCAGAGCGACCATGTAGAACGCACCGCACCTGTCATGACTATTAAAATCGGGTGCACTGCTTTTGTAGTTATAGTTATATTTAGGTGTAATAGTTTCATTGTGGATAAATAGTTATATTGTTCTAGGTAGCTTTGATACTTACTGGGGCCTGTTGCATGAGAAAATACAAGCTAGTAATACTATAGTGCGATTCACGTCAAGAAGTCAGCATTGTTTATATGAGGAGCATTGATGCCAAGTTTCATTGAGAGAGAAAGAGAAAACTGCACCAAACGTGTTTGTTGGGACTGTGTGCGACAACAATGCACAGTGCGGCAACTATGCACAGTGCGAATAGGATAGAGACATCAGCAACTGCCTTGTGCTGAACAAGGATAGCAAACTCCCATCTAAGCAATTCTGACTTCTTGACGTGAATCGCACTATAGTTGTCACTATGGTAACTTGCCATCTGACAACTAATATTACTAGCTGGGGCCTATTGCATGAGAAAATACAAGCTAGTAATACTAGTTGTCAGATGGCAAGTTACCATAGTAACAACTAGTATTACTAGCTTGTATTTTCTCATGCAATAGGCCCCTGGTATTTTCTCATGCAATAGGCCCCTGAAAGCTAAAATGCAACGATTCATTTAAGATTGGATAGTAGTGGATACGTTTCTTGTGGAACACGTACATTCACTTGTTCAATTTTAGTAGTACAGTAATTTGTGATTCAGTTTGATAGTTTAATTGTCAAATTCATGTAAACCTCGTCATTTAATTAGAGAAAGACCGATTTTGATACGCTTTAGCCCCTGCGCCCACTAAGCATCTGCTATCTGATTTCAGTCAGCAACCCTGCGTTGCCAGATGACTTTGGCTAATAGGTTAGATTACCCGATTACCCGAAAAACAGCCAAATGTCGTCTGGCAACATTGGGTTGCTGACTGAAATCAGATAGCAGTTGCGAAGTGGGCGCAGGGGCTTATAGTTTGAATAAAACTAGTTGTCACTTGGCCTGGTTCTCGAGAGCCACTCACTAGAACTGTTTTTGTCAGAAAACGACCGATCATCTGAAATGCTAACATTGAATCAAATGGTCAGCTGTTCGGACATCGGACTTTCTAACAAAACAATTCTAGTGAGTGGTTCTTGAGCACCAGGCCAAGTGACAACTAGTTTTATTCGATGTAAAGGAGTAACGTTTCACAAAATGATGTATAGAGTGGGGTAGAGAATTTTACTTATTTCAGTTGGCTGTCCTGAAGCAATGGCTGCCGCTATAAGGGTGTGGATCATTTCTTCTGAAAGAGTAAAAATATAATTTTTTTTATCCTCCATGAAAAACTAAAATTCCATTCCTGAAAATTGGCAGCGATAGAGGATTTCAGCCCTCTTGATTTTTCTGCTCAATAAAATCCATGTAAGGCGCTACGGCGCTAATGAAATTTCCTCAGGACTCGAGTAGTTTTTCTGTTGGGATGTATTGATAAGCAGAACATGCATTATTGAAGCCCAAAAAACCCTAGACAACATCCCTTACACTCGGAAAGTGTTACTGTTCAATGTGCGAAAACGCGAGTCTATGGTTTGTTGAAGAGAACAACCTTCAGACATTGTGACTTCAGATCGATGTGCCAATAATGATTGAGAATTTTTCTTGCCAGCACATGAAGAAATGTTCGGAGCTTCTAATTTGTTTTTCTTTATTAGGTTGAGACTATTTAAGTTTAATTTAAATATTTTTCACTTTATTTTTTTCTGCTTGTGAAAGGAGTGTGGTTGGAACAGGACGGCATCACAAATTCACATCTCACACCGCAAGAGTGTCAATGCATATTTTTTGAGTACATTTTTCAGGGCGGTTCATCTCTTCGAGAGCCGATCTGCATTGACCAGCTGAGTCACGTGATACCCTGAGCGAGTTCTTCCTGTGGGTTTATTCCAGGTCTACAAATTATTATCGTCCTAGAAATTTCAATGAATTAGAAAATAACAAACGTCTTGAAATGTTCAGTAGCACCTCCCATGTATTTTTTTGAACAGAAAAATCGCGTGGGCTGAAATCCTCTATCACTGCCAATTTTCAGGAATGGAATTCTAGTTTTTCATGAAGGATACAAAATTATATTTTTAATTTTTTTTTAGAAGAAATGACCCCCACCCTCATAGCGGCAGCCATTGCTTCAGGACAGCCAACTGAAATAAGTAAAAATCTCTGCCCCACTCTGTATTTATGAAGGTAAAAGTGTTCCTTCTTTCTTCGTCAATTCACCACAAAATCCCCCGACTATTCAAAAATGTTCTTCCAATATCATATAACACAAAAATTGCAAAAAGTGCAAAATATAGATAAAATTCAATGGGAATCAGTATTTATAATGCAACCTCATTTAAAATCGTGATGAGGGACAGAAAAAATGGAGGTTTAGTACTAGAAAGTTCTAAACTGGTAAAATTTTTATAAAAGTACATTTTCTGTCATCTTCATCACATCAACAGTAGGCTATTCTATTTAAAAAAAAATCTTCCCCTCTATATTCATGAAATATAATTGTTTGTGTTTTATAAATATTATTAAACTAATATAAATATTTTTTCATAACAGGACACACAACTTTTGACCAATAAAACATTAATAACTGTGCTATGCGCTTATGCCTATGCATAATCCTACTCGGGTCTCCCCACTATTAAAAGCCATACGCTAAATAAATAAATGCCTATGCTGCATATACAAGTACAGTATATTATACGGTAGTCAAGACTCACAATCCTTCAGTCCTTCAGTGCGTTATTCGATGGGAAGTTATGGTAGTAGTTAGCTATATTTTATAGCTAATAAATATATAGTTATACGATCCGTAATAAGGCGAGTCACTACACTTGACCTCTATTGTGCATTAGCGTTCTCCTAGGACTCCAGTATATATAGATATATAATTGGATGGTATAATGTAGAACAACTCGTATCACCTATTCCAACCTATCAAATTGCTAATACGCCAACAGGTGCATAGAGATTGTTGTCTATGTCGCTCCTTGCATACAGTATGATTCATTTAATTTGACGCTTGGCATTAGAGAGATAGAGAGATATTATTTCTTGACGTTGCTGATGATTGTAGAGTAAGATGGCAAAGAAATAATACCTCTCTATCTATCTAATGCCAAGCGTCAAATTGAATGAATGTTACTGTACCAGAATTTATTATTAAGATTTGCTACCTATCAGGTAAACGCCGTTTAGGTTTATCACCCGTTATAATTTTTACAAGAGATTGGTGATCGATCTTTAATCAAAATAATAGTACAAGAGACCGTAGAAGTATATGATTTAGTTTTGAAACATTCTGATAATTTTGATTGAAACAATTCGATTATTGAAAGAAAATTTCGATTACAAAAGTTAAAAAGTTACATGTGAAGTTAATTCCTGCTACCAAATATATTAGTATATTTGTGAAATATAAAATAGTAGAACTATAAACTATAGCCTAAATTATAAAGAGCAAATTGTTTGTAGTACAAAACAGTTCTTCATCTGTGCTGTTACAGGAAAATTAATTTTCAATGTTGGAGAATAGAATATTCTTTTTTATTTGTTGATGAAGCAAAGAAGCCTGAACAAAGACTTTGTCACTGGAGCATTTTCCAATCAACTTTGAAGGGAGGGTAGAATGCTTCTCCTTCACAAATGAGAACAATGAGTTAATGATTTCAAATCTGAATGGAGCAAAATAGTAACTACAAGGTTACAGTATAACAACATGTACTGTAGTTGTTAAAATTACCTTAAAATGGAATCAGTTTTGAAATGAAGATGAAAATTTAATAATTTTTGTTGATCCCTCTGAGCCTGTCAGCCTGATACCCACATTAGGCTGGGGCTTGTGCGTGGGTACTGGGGATGATGAGAGATAATCAATTCTAATTTGATGAACGTTTTCCATATTTTTCTTAACTTGTATTGTGGGACTATTGGAGAAACCAAAAGTTTTCAATAGATTTAGGGGTGGGCTCGTCCAAGCATGAACTTAGTGAGATTTAGTAACGTCACAGATTTTCTTCCAGTATTTTCTTCTCTTCTATTAGCTTGAGTGGGATGAATATTGGGAGAGGAAGGAGGAGGAGGAGGAGGAGGAAGAGAAGAAGAAGGTTTGTTGGTGGTGAAGAGAAGTCACTCCAAAACAGAATCTCAGTTGAATACTAAATACGAAGAAGGATTTGTGATGTTTGAGGACAACAACACGACAAAAAGAAAAAGAAGAAGAAGAACCAATGGGTGCCTAAATAGGGCTAGAGGTTGAATGTGAAGGATCCCCAAGTATATAGGCCTATGCCTACACAAATGGATGGACAGGATACAGAATTATTGTGGTGTGGGACTTCGGGGACTCAACGTTGTTTCATTATTGTTTTGTCGTAGAATGTAAAATAAAGGAAGCTCACAAGATACAGAAAAACAGCTGTTTGTGATAATAGATGGTGCATAATTGCAACACAGATAAAAATCAAAATCGATAGTGAAGTGAATCAGAAAAATTAAAATCATTTATGAAGTAGAACTTTAAAATTCAGTGATCAGTAAACTAATTTATTCCTGATATGACTGAAGGAGAGGGATTGCAACTGTGATAATTGAACCATTTTTTATGTTTTTAAAAAAATTGATGGCTTTTAATTTTTTGGATTTAATTGTTTAGAATTTTGAAATTTGTGGGAAGTTGGTAATTCAGTTGGTCATTTTGTGTACATTAGTACACAGATAACACATGATTTTATATTAATGCAGAAGGTAGTGGTTGAAAATCTTTCTGCATACAATAATCAGTAACTAACTACTCCAAAGAAGAAGAACCTTGACCCATCAACGATTAACTCAATTTAGAAAACATTTTCTTGTAGCGTTCTTGTCTGCATTGATTCTGTTGTGATACGTTTCAAACAATTAATTTTTCCCATACATTAAAATCCATTCATTTATACAATCACAAATCATTAAAATATGGTGGGGAGGTGGGGGGCTCTTATGGTTCCACCTCGCCTTACATAATATTTTACCTGTATTTTGTGTCGGTCACCCATCTAAGAGCAGTCTCGAGTGTTCGTGACTCAACTCATGATCCCTCAGCAACCGCTCTCTCTCTCTCACTGAGCAACCAAACACAACCAAATTCATATTCATAATGTTTAAATATCACAACATCCCACCAGATAGGCTTCTAAGTCAGAATCAATTTTACCTATTTTCAATCATGAAGAAAATTGAAAATTGTTTCAGAAATTATATTTTCTATTTCATTTTTCTGAAGATTTTTCCGGAAAAATGTCACGATTTTCGGAAAAATGATGTTGATAATTTCATGTTTCATGTTCATTCATTTATTTACAAAGTTTATCTTAGAATAATCCAATGAAATTGCCCAAAAAAATATGTTGAACAAATTATATGAATGCACGGATGCACCCATTTTTTGGCAACTTTGATGATGCACTTGGTTCCAGTGAGCTTCCTCTGAACAAGAATCAGTTTCTGAGGAGTGTCGTCCTCTTTTTCGCTTCGAGGAGCCATCAAGGTCATCGACCTCTCACGTTTTGGAAGCCACTGGTGAAGAGAAAGAGAAAGAGAATTGTGGAGGAATGACGAATGGAAGGGGAAGAAGAATCCCCCATCCCTTCTTCGAAAACAGTTGGAAGAATTTCTGACAGCTTCCCCCGGAATGAAAATGAGCCCACGGACAAAGAGGAAGAGAGAGGGAAGATACTGATGACAAAGAGAGAAGAGGCATGAACGCTGGATACTGAAGCTGGCCAATTAGCTGATACAGAACTTGTTATGTTGCAACGACTGGGGCCTTATACCATAGAGAAGCTATACTCAATACTCTCTACTCTAGTATAGCTTACTCCTACTAATCTACCTACTAATAAAAAATAACTAATTAGCTCATATAGCTCTAACTAATCCGTTCAATGTGTTTATACATTAGAGAAGGCTACGTTGAGTGGATGATACAAAGATGACACACGGATGATACAAAGTAAGGACTTCGTTGCTACCATCTTATTGCAAGATTCTCCAGAAGTGCGAATCGCGTTGAAGTGTATCATCACAGATATACGACTATATGAGACTAGACAGATATAAATGTGTGGTATCACATACATCAGTGTTTAGTATGCATCATACATACTATGAATACTACATACTATGAATAGTATGTAACATGATATGAATGCACAATGTTTTAATCTTGATAACACATTATTTCAGGGACAGAATAAAAGCTGAGAAGTGGGTTGGAGTTACACCTAATTGAATAAGTTTGAGAGAAAATTACTGAACAAAATAAATAAGCACAATGGAAGTGGAATAAAGAAAATAGTAAAAATAATTGGTAGATTGTAAAAGGGAATTTACTTTTTTGTAAAATGGCCTCCATCAAATCTCCTATTTACTTTCGTGAGTATACCGAAAATTTAATAAGAGTGTGATGCCCACCTAAGCCCTAGGCTTGTGCATGGGTAATGGGAAGGATGATGTTGGGAGTTGAATAGACCTACAGCTTTAGGTGGGTTCCGAGCCACCGGGAAGCGATTTTTAGACTCATAAATTATTGTATTTAGAGGAACCGGTCACCGTTACAACCGGAGTGGTAGGCGCCGTCTCTTATCTAATCTCACCGGATAAACTCGCCTGCTACCACTAGGACAACCGCTTCCCGATTTCAAGATCAATTATCTCAAAGACAAACCATAACAAAAGTAGGTACCAACTGTAGTAACAAGTTAATTCTTAAATGTCCCAAACCTATTATTTTTTCAAGATAAATTATCTCAAAAACAAACCATACCACAAGTAGCATCACAAGTCACTCAAATCACAAAGTTAAATTACCAAAAAACACAGAATTTTCAATTTTAAATCAATTTTCCAAGACACTCAAATCAATGTCAGTCACAATGTTGAATTTCCAAATAAAAACACAAATCCTTCAAATTTCCAAAACAAATTTCCAAGCCACTCAAATCAATGTCAGTCACAATTTTGAATTTCCAAAAAAACACAAAGCTTTCAAATTTTAAATCAATTTTCCAAGCCACTCAAATCAATGTCAGTCACAATTTTGAATTTCCAAAAAAACACAAAGCTTTCAAATTTTAAATCAATTTTCCAAGCCACTCAAATCAATGTCAGTCACAATTTTGAATTTCCAAAAAAAAACAAAGCTTTCAAATTTTTAATCAATTTTCCAAGCAACTCAAATAAATGTCACAAATTTTGAATTTCCAAAAACACAAATCTTTCAAATTTCCAAATCAATTTTCCCAAAAACTACCCTTACCTCAAACAGTAGCGGCCAGTAGCCATCACACAGTTGAAATGGTCAAGACACACTGAAACCTGAATTCCCTGCCACACATTTTAATAGAGCTGAGAAATGCGTGATTTAATAACCCAGGGGGTGGCGACGAGAAAGACAAACAGAAACAAAACAAGAGTGAGAGAGAAAAGGGGGAAGGAGGAAGCGTTAGGGGTGAATGAAAAGGAGAGAGAGAAAGAGAAAGCAGAAGGGAGAGTAGTTGTGAAGAGGGGGTGAGAGGGAAAGAGAAAAGAGAGAGAAGGGAAATGAAATGAGGAGGAAGAGTTAGAGATTGAGAGGGTTGATTGAGAAGAAAAAAGAGAGAATGAGAAAACAGTAGGGAGAGTAGAGAGGAAGAGGGGGTGAGAGAAAAATCAAAAAGAGAGATAGAAGGAAAAAGAGGAGGAACATTTAGGGTTGAGAGGGTTAAATATGAGAAGAAGAGATTAGAAAGAGAAAACAGAAGAGAGAATAGCGAGGAAGAGAGGGTGAGAGAGTAAAAAGGGGAAGAGAAGGAAGAGTTAGGGATTGAGGCGGTTAAATGAGAAGAAGAGAGAGAAAGAGAAAACAGAAGGGAGAATAGTGAGGAAGAGGGGGTGAGAGAAAAAAAGAGGGAGGAACAGGAAAAGAGAAGGAAGAGTTAGGGTTGAATGAAAAGAAGAGAGAGAGAGTGAGAGAGGAAGAAAGATAGATGGATAGACAGAGAGAGAACCCAGAGAGGGTGGAAAGGATATTTCTCTCAGCCACCTGTTGTACAGGTTGACCACTATATCAGATTCCAAAATCGGTGCAAGGGGACTGGGGGTTAGAAAATGAATGACCGTGGGAAAGGGTACGGACCACCCCTGCTTTCAAATTGACCATCACTTCCCTCTTCCCCCAATCATCCACCATTAGAGGGATGGGGTACCTAATTACCCCCTCCCTCTAATCGCCAGCCCGCAAGTACCTCAACTAATGGACTCTCTCAACACGACTGCCTCCCCCCCACCGCGGTACCTTCGATGGACACCGGTAGACAATGTAGACATGCATCAATTTGGAAGGGTTGTCCCAGCCCTATAGCGGTGGTCATCTGTTGTGATTCTATCTTTTAAATATTATTCTTTTAAGTCTTCTTCTTTTTGTCTTTTTTCTCCTTTTTCTCGACGTCCTTCTTCTTTTTATTGTTCCTCTTTTCCTTCTTCTTCATCTTTTCCTTCATTTTCCTCTTCTTCATCTTCCTTTTATTCTTATTCGTCTCTTCTTCTGCTTCTTATTCTTCTTCTCCTTCTTCTTCTACTTCTTCTTCTTCTTCTTCTTCTTCTTTCTTCTTCTTCTTCCTCTTCTGTCTTCTCTTCTTCTTATTCGTCTCTTTCTTCATTTTCTTCCCATTCTTTTTCTCACTCTTCTTCTTCCTCTTTTTTCTTCTTCTGTCTTCTCCTATTCTTATTCGTCTCTTCCTCCTTCCTCATCTTCTTCTTTTTATTCGTCTCTTTCTTCTTCTTCTTCTTCTCTTCTTCTTCTTCTTCTTCTTCTTCTTCTTCTTCCTCTTCTTCTTCTTCTTCTTCTTCTTCTTCTTCACCTTCTTTATTCTCTTCTTCTTTCCTTTTTCTTCTCTTCCTCCTCCTCCTCGTCCCCCTTCTTCCTCTTCTTCTTCTTCTTCTTCTTCTTCTTCTTCTACTTCTTCTTCTCCTCCTCCTTCTTATTCCTCATTAACCTCTTCTCCTCCTCCTCCTCCTCCTCCTGCTCCTCCTCTACACCATCCTCCTACTCCGCATCCTCCTTATCCTTCTCCTCCTCTTCCTTCTCCACCTCTTCCTTCTCCTCATTCTTCTCCCCCTTATCCTTCTCCTCATCCTCATCGTCCTCTTCCTTTCCCTTCTCCTCCCACCCTCTTCCTTCTTCTCCTCTCCCTTCTCTTCCTCCTCTTCCTACTCCTCCTCCTACTTTTTCCTCTTCTCCTTCTTATTTTTCTTATCCCTCCATACACTAAATTCCTACATTTCTATCTTCTCCCATACAAACCATTTAATACCCTTCAGGCTGTGATTCATCCAATCTACAACTGAATCTCTTTGTATTCAAAATGCACCTGGTCACTTCTTGGTCACTATATTGACTCCAGGTGTAATTATTATTGTTTTTGAAAGGTTGTGAGAGAAAATCGTTCCCACCCTTTAACAGAAGGGTTTTTCTTTTTTCAAGAGATCAGATCTATCTCATACAAAAAGAGGTACTCACTCTTGGTCAAGCTTTAATTGCGGTTGGTTACTTTTTAAAAAAGGGGAGAGATTTGAATATAAGATTGTCATTGTAAGAATGCCATGATTATAAAGGAAGCAATTATTTGTTGATTTTTTAGGTTTTGGTTGATTTGTTTCGGGGTTGTATTTTTGTTGAATTCAGCTCCAGCTTCTAATGATATGCAGAACAGATGAGAGTGATCTGAATAATGTATTAAAATTTTTAAGGTGTGAGTTAGGGGTGTCAAGATTGGGTTTAATGATAGGAATTTGCTTCCATTAGGCCTATGCCTGAAGTTGTAATCAAATTATTGGGCTACCGGAGTTACATTGGTTGTTGTGCACTACACAAGAACCTCAAAATTTTCAATAATAGAGCAAATTGATCCTTTTCTATTAATTTAAGTGTTTTTCATGTCCTAGGAATCCTAGGAATTATGGAAATTCCACTTTCGTCGCGACAAAATTGAATGCAGTTCAATTTTTAAATTTTTATGTAATCAATCTCTAATCTTAGGTCTGTTATTTCTGGTCTACGTTATGATTTTGAGTCGACAAAAGGCAAGAGCAACAATTCATATTAAGATTTGGTGACAATAAAAAGGTCTCGAGACTTTTCTAATAAATTTTCCATTTTTGTGTCGCCAAGAAACAAGAGCAACAATTCCTACTAAGACTTGGTGACTATAACAATTTTTCGAGACATTTCAACTTAATTTTCCATTTTCGAGTTGACATTTTTGACAAGAGCAACAATTCCTACTAAGACTTGGTGACTATAACAATTTTTCGAGACATTTCAACTTAATTTTCCATTTTTGAGTTGACAAGAGACAACAGCAACAATTCCTACTAAGACTTGGTGACTATAACAATTTTTCGAGACATTTCCAATAGATTTTTCACTATTTTGAGTTGACAAGAGACAAGAGCAACAATTCCTACTAAGACAGTTCAACTAAATTTTCCATTTTCAAGTCGACAAGAGACCGAAGCAACAATTTCTACCACACTTTATTATTAGGAGGAAGATGGGAGCTCTGTGGTGGGGGGGGGGGTGGAGAGGGGTAACGTCATACGTACCACGCAATGCAATCACAGTCACCCATAGTAATATATGTATAGTTTTATATGTATTATAGCTTTATACATCCACCCAGAGGCCAGTCAGAGGCTCTCGGAAGGGAGAGTCACTCGTCCTTGACTTAAACTGACTGACTGTCTCCCACCCAACCACACAGAGAGGGGAGGCCTACGACTCTCCACGTGGAAATTATAAATGGTGGTGGAGGAATTCAGGGTTGTTGACCCTCTACTCACTCGTACTCTCTCACTCTCTTTCTCTCACACACACGCACACACCCGCGTATGTCATGGTGCGGAGGTGGTTGAGGACACATTACTTTGAGGACAAAGTGAAATCCTCAATAACTTTTGGGTTTCTATCTGGTGCTTTTGTTTGTAACTTCAATACGAACTTATTTGAAAGTTCTAAAATTTTTCTGCTTTTGTTTTCAAAGAGGAAATTGGTGGTTTAGTAAGATGATAATGTTATAATCTGAATTTGGACTGTTTGTATGAATTGGAAGATGAACAGTTTTGGGCATAAGCTCCTTTGTGTACTATTGAATAAACGATTGATTGATTGATTAATTATTGAGACAGTGTTACTATTTTTGATTATCATCCAGTATTATTCAGATTGATTTAGGAATCCTAAGTAATTTAATATAATACTTATATCCAATATCAGTAGATTAATGTAGAATTCGAATCCTTATTATTTGGTTACTGTCCAGGAGTTGTTAACCATATCTGTAGTCACTGAAAGAGGTTATTGGGAAGGCTGGGTGGAAATTATGAAAAGAGAAAGGCATTGCGAGACAAGGAAACAAGAAGAAGTGTTGAAGAGCTGTTGAAAATATACAGGAAAATTGTTTTATTCCAATTCTATCTACTAAAATTGAATTCATGGGATTCCTACATTAATTTACTGACATTGAATACAGGATTCCAATTCTACATTAATCTACTCACATTGTTTACAATATTCCAGTTCTACATTACTCTAAGGCAAGGCGTACACCGGTTAGTCAAGACGAAATTAGTCACGTTTAATCACAATAATTCACATAGCTACTTAAAAGAAGCAGCACACACCGATGCAATGACTAATCGGTGTGTGTTGCTTCATAAGCAACTATGTGAAGTACTGTGACTAATCTCGTTTTGTCTTGACTATCCGGTGTACGCCTAGCCTAATGGCATTGAATACAAGAGAAAATATTATTTTTAGAATATTCAAGAACGAGAATTTAAAGATAAAACGGCTATCCGGAGAAGGAAATGAATGAGTAAGAAATTAATACTCTGTCAAATAAATTCTGTATGTCAATTCAGACTATTGTCTGTATACTAATAATCATTGTACAATAACCAAGAGATTATATTGCTCATGTAAACATTTTCTAGAATTCTCATTTAGCTCGTAGATATTTCTCATTTTTCTACCTACAGACTTCGTTAAATTATTCATTGCTGTTAATTCATTCAAGGAACAAGGAAACAACGTAAACTACAATATAAAATATTCAGGAGAGTGATGGATTCACAACTTTCCACAGGATATAGTAAAATATTCATTCTTAGCAACTCATTCAGGAAAATCAGACAGAGACTAGAGAAAAATTCAAAGAGAATCAATAATTGAAACAAAATCAGCTATCAAAAAATCAAGGATGTGCAGTATTGATATTCCCTTTCAACTCATCATAGTGCATTAATTTTTGATACACTGTCATCATCGTAGAAAGCTGAAATGAGGTAACTTTCATTGTCCTGGTTCCTTAGCTAAGTGATAGATCTGTACATTTATGGCTTACAACTGACTTAGGCTAGGCGTACACCGGTTAGTCAAGACAAGACGAGATTAGTCACAGTACTTCACATAGTTGCTTATGAAGCAACACACACCGATTAGTCATTTTTTTTTCTTTTTTTTCTGAGGATGATGCCCACATGAGCTCTAGGCTTGTGCGTGGGTAATGAGTGGGGTGATGATGAGATATGACGACTACTTTTTCGGCAGTCGGGACCGACGGCTTAACGTCTCCTCCGAAAGACGGGAGTGGCCGTATTTGTCAAAAATCCTTCCGTCAACCAGGCTCGAACCCTGGCCCAATGGATTTTATCTGACTGCTGATAACTTAATCAGTCTGACGCCTTAGCCGCCTCGGCTACGAACCACTCCATTGCATCAGTGTGTCAGGCTTCATAAGCAACTATGTGAATTACTGTGACTAATCTAGTCTTGTCTTGACTAACCGGTGTACGCCTAGCCTTAAGGGAAATCAGACAGAGACTAGAGAAAAATTCAAAGAAACCAATAATTGAAACAAAATCAGCTATCAGAAAATCAAGGACGTGAATGCTATCTACAATTAGAACAGTATAGTAGTGACAAGTGGCAAATCATAGACCGCATTACTTCCCTTCACCGAAGTGGAGCGTCATCAATCATCATCATAATCACTATCATCATCATCATCTTCAGCATCCAATTCCCCCCCCCCCACTTTATGTTACTCTCCCCTAAAAAACGTCCATCCAACTGTGGCATCCGTCGAAATGCAACGTTATCATTCAAGGTAGCATTGGATGCATGAACGCGCTCACACCTCGCTATTGTAAAACACGTGGAGTTGTGGGAGCTCTGTGCACAGGTGAAATGAGTCTTAGTTGAAGAGGAAGCTCAGTTTGATACGGAAGATAAGATTTGTATCAAGTGTAACCCAAGTTGTTTCTGACAGAGCAGGACATCAAGAATGATTTGTCTTCTTCACTTTCAATTGGGAAACGTGACTTTTTATCATTCTATCCATGAGAAGATTAAATTCATTTTTTAATGGTTGACGAAAAGATCATACTTAAAGAAGATTAGTCAGTAATAATTTATAATTCAAATTCAAATTATTCATCAATGAAAATATATTATCAAGCCAATTTCATTTTCTAATTCTTAAGAAGTTTTCGTCTTCCTAATCAACCCTTAAAACTTATTGAGTTAGTTTCTCAGAAGTTGAGATGATCATCTAAATCTTAACCACCTGCTATCAGCAGAAAAATTGAATTCTTGTGTCAAAAAATGTGGTATGCTCAAAATTGCATACAATGTGAGCTGAGCTTTCCAATCCATAGTTACAATAATCAATCAATTGGAAATTTGCAATTTACCACACATCAACCTGAGTTACATTTTCTCCAATAATATGATCCCACAAAAGGTTTCTCAACTTTTGGGTGTGTTGGATGGTGTGATTTTCAAAGTGGTGTAATTTTTACAAAGATTGTTGGCTTCCACTGAATACAGTATAGTAAAAATCTTCTCTTTTCATTATTTGCTGGCTTCTACCGCAGGCAGTACAGTGAAATTTCACTTTTTCTACTATTTTTCCAACTAGGTTTTCTGTGCTTCTAGTGAGTGACTTTATCCTCCCCAACGGGCCTCCCTGTATCAGAGAGGCACGTGAGGCGCGGGTGCGCGTGTATGCGCGTGCGTGAGTGGTTGATGTTATACTAGAGGGAGGGCCGCGACCTTGAATTATTCCACACTGTGTTTATTATCATTGTTCACTACCGACAAAGATAGAGTGAAATAAAGAGAGATGGGAACTGTTACGAAAGGGTGTCTCTGAGCAGCCGAGATGGAGAGAGAGATTGAGAGAGTAGGGTGGAGAGAGACAAGTATGAGAGAGATTGATTGATATCTCTAAGTAAGAAGTAAGAAGACTAGAGAGAGAGGGAGATGGAGAGAGAGTGAGAGAGTAGAAGAGAGAAGTAAGATGAAAAAGACAACAGATATTGTGGTCACAAAACCGAATTGTAAAAAAATTAATGTCAAATCATTGACTGGATTTATTTCATTCTGTAATCACTGAATTAAAAATTAACCTCCTTCATTATTAATCTTCATTTCCTCCATTATTTGATCTCTCTTTCTCGTCTTTCATAATACTTTACTCACTCATCACTTCTAGAAATTTTAGGGTTTTACTAAGAAGAAACTTCCCTTACATTTTCCATTTAACATTTTACTAAGGGTTACTAAACCCTTGATAAAATCCCATTTGAAAGTGGGACAGCTTTTCTTCAAAATGAATTCAAACAGTATAAAAGTATCAAGATTGATAGACAAATACAGAGTAATTCAAAACGAATACCACAACTTTTAAAATGTGTATTTAACGAAAGAAACATAATAGAACCTTCTGTTATACATCATTACAGCGTATTAAGAGTCATCACAAAGAGGAGATGTTATGCCTCCAGACACTCGACTAATTTCAACCCGATAGGAACTCGTTCCACATCTTCGCATCAAGTAATCGTTTTGGTTGACGTTGTTATTTCTTGTTTCAAATCATCAATATCCATCCACCATTTATGATTTGAAACAAGGAATAACACCAGCTTACATAACTGTTACGCCTGATATGCTACAGAGAGTGTGGAACGAGTTTGAGGGATGTTTTTGATTGATATTGCTTTAGTGTCTGGAGGGTGTCATATTGAACATCTCTGAACTTGTTTGTGAGTGAAATAAACTCCTTTAAATACTCTTTGTAATGAAGTATAACAGACGGTTCTATTACGTTTCTTTCATTAAATACATATTTTTAAAGTTGTGGTATTCTTTTTGCATCACTCTGTATATTAATAGACAAAAAGATTGATAGTCTTGTAATCTTGTACAGGAATTACTTGTATTAACTGTATACCTGTATTGCCTGTATTTTGATTTTTTCTCTCAGCTACACATTATTCAATTCTCAGCTCACCAGCCAAAATCAGGCTATAATTACCATTCCAGTTAATCTATAGTAATGAATAAGTAATCATTTCAGTAATCTATAGCTGCTCAGAAAGGAAGTCTCCAGCTTCACTATAAAACATCGCCTTTCAAACCGCTGGTCAACTAATTCAGCAACTCAAAGGAAGTAATTCCCACGGTCCCCGAGATCAGCGGAAACAGTAAGAAGAAGGAGGGGTAAAAGAAGAAGAAGAAGAAGGAGGAGAAAAAGAAGTAGAAGAAGAACCTGATGAAGGAGGAGGAGATGAGGTTGAAACAGAAGAAGAAGAAGAAAAAGAAGAATAAGGAGGTGGAGAAAAGGAGAAGTATAGAAAAGGAAAAAGGCGGATGAAGGAAGAAGAAAAAATGGGAAGGATAGGAGGAGGAGGAGGAGGAGGAGGAGGAGGAGGAGGAGGAGGAGGAGGAGGAGGAGGAGGAGGAGGAGGAGGAAGAGGAGGAGTGGGAGGAGGGAGGAGGAGGAGGAGAAGAAGGAGAAGAAGAAGAAGAAGAAGAAGAAGAAGAAGAATGAGGAGGAGAAGAAGAAGAAGAAGAAGAAGAAGAAGGAAGAAGAAGAAGAAGAAGAAGAAGAAGAAGAAGAAGAAGAAGAAGAAGAAGAAGAAGAATAAGGAGGTGGAGAAAAGGAGAAGTATAGAAAAGGAAAAAAGGCGGATGAAGGGAAAGAAGAAAGTGGGAAGCGTTAGGAGGAGGAGGAGGAGGAGGAGGAGGAGGAGGAGGAGGAGGAGGAGGAGGTGAGGAGGAGGAGGAGGAGGAGGAGGAGGAGGTGGAGAAGAAGAAGAATGAGGAGAAGGAAGAGGAGAAGAAGGAGGAGGGTAGGAGGAGAAGGGAAAGGAGGAGGACAATGCGGAGGAGGAGAAAAATGAGGAGAAGGAAGAGGTGGAGAAGGATAAGGAGGATGCTGAGTAGGAGGATGGTGTAGAGGAGGAGCAGGAGGAGGAAGAGTAGGGGGGGAGGAGAGGTTAATGAGGAATAGAGGAAGAATGATGATGATAAAGAGGTGAAGGAGTAGGAGTCGATTAAGAATTAATAAGATAAATAAGAATAAGAATAAATACGGTAAGAATCAATAAATTGTCCACCAAGGACCGTAAAAGCATAGCGGTGAAGGGAAGTATAAATATTTAGAGAAAAGAAAATTATGAAAAATCAGAGGAGAAGAAGAAGAAGAAGGCTGAGAAGAAGAATAGTAGGTGGTGAAAACATCATCGACCGTGGACGCGATTCTTATAAAGCGGATGAAATCAAAAACAGACGGGAAAAATAATAAAAATAAATGTCAAGAGGAAACGGGCAATGCTACTTATTGCGGATGGAGAACCCCGGTGCGGCAAACCTGTTGAGCTCTCAGGCAGCGTTGAGGATACGAAGAAGAAGGAGAAGAAGTGAAAGAGTGTGGAGGAGAAAGAAGAAGAAAAAGAAGAAGAAGAAGAAGAGAAAGGGAAGTGGATGAAGTAAAAAAGGGGAAGGTTATAAATTCACCATCTAACTCACCCGTTCCACTGAGAAAGTTGCTTTAATTAAGATTATAAAATGGAATTGACGAGTTTTTATGGCATAAAAAGACGAGGGAAACAAACACTTGTTGGATAGTTGGAAATACTGTACAAAATATAAATAAATAAATATCAACATTAACCCAAAACCAACCTAGATGAAAAACTGTATTCAAGTATTTGATTCTTACACTAAGGCTAGGCGTAAGACTAACTTAGACTTGTCTTGACCGGTTAGTCAAGACAAGACAAGACGAGATTAGTCACGTTTAGTCACATTACTTCACATAGTTGCTTATGAAGCAACACACACCGATTAGTCATTGCATCGGTGTGTGCTGCTTCATAAGCAACTATGTGAATTACTGTGACTAAACGTGACTAATCTCGTCTTGTCTTGTCTTGACTAACCGGTGTACGCCTAGCCTAATAGCAAATCAGTATAAGCAAATTTAATATCAATAGATTATTTCAATAACGTTTTACGAGGCCATGTTTCCTAATGAGAAATGGACCAAATACTGATAGAATGTATGTTGCTGTTAAGTTGTAAATGTTGTTGCCAATCGATCTAGTATTACTCATTCTTATGCATCTAAATCCTGAAATTTTATCACCAATGTAGATTAAATACTGTAATAAAGTATTTTTAGCTACTTCAATTCTTACACCAAGCAAAGATTGATTTCAAAGCTGAAGACTACAGTTTCAGACTTTATTCAGTTTGTAATAAATAACAGACAGAACAGGTTAGTTGCCTACTATACACTACTGCAACTTTGTAGTCTCTATATATAGAAGTCTGTAGATATAGTAGTCTATATAATACTAGTCTGTAGGATGACTCCAACAGTGGGTCAATGTTACACAGCCGTGTTATTGCACTCTCTGTCTCTCTGAATTAAACGATTCTCCCGGCACAAACAAGTTTTAGATCTTGATTCAATTCGTAGTCAATCATTGTTCAGCTCGAGTGCAGGGATTTATAAAATCAGTAAGTCCATTTTGATTCCTGATCATCATCAACCTTCTCATTACCCACGCACAAGCTTGTATGGGCCTCACCCTCAGCAAAATAGTATTTGTCAGTAATTCCTTGGTCTTATTAGTCCTCTCTTAGTCCTAATTCTGTGGTCTTTCTGACATCTAATTCTGAAATCTTAGCTTTTTTTCATAAGAAAAATACAATTTTTGCCTACCAATGGGGGGGGGGTCACAACCCCCAAAACACCACCCCCCCCACTGGTTACGCCTATATGCAACTTAGCACGCTAACAACGCTTGAGAAAATCGTATACTTAAATTATTTTGAGGAATATCAAAGAAGGGGAAAAACGGGAATATAGTAAATATTTCTAAGTGATAACAGAATTTTTCATATGTGACAAAGTAAGCTTCAAATAGTTTTTTGATTAAAACTCAAGTAAGAGGATTTATAAATTTTAAATTATTAATAGTGATTTACTCAAGATTTCCTAGTAGTGATAAAAATCAACAAAATGTCAGGGTTTGAAAATCATAATTGGAAAAATTAAGCTTTTTGAAGATTTGAAAATTTCAAGTAGATACTTTTGATTTCATATAAAATCTAGGTTTCAATAGGGGAGTCCTATTTAGTTATCTAATCCTGTATAACATTTTCACATTTCAGTATTTTATTGTATTTCAACCTTTGAAGCAACTCTCCTTTTCAAAAACATCGAGTAACAAGAAACCAAGAATACAAAGTTCAGAATATGTGTGAATACCAAACATTTTATCAAAATAGCAAAACAATTGTAGAAAATTGATGAAAAACATGCTACAAACCTCAAATGTTGCTGACGCATCCAAGTGATAAGGCCGCTATTCCTTTATCATTCAACCATTGTTACTACACCGGTAAAGTTTTCCAGATTTTCAAGTCTGTCTCCAAAGTTGCCAACCACTCTTGTCAACACTATTTACCGGCGTTCACTTCACATATTCATTTCCATAGTTTTTAAAATCAACTTCAAATTTTCCCGGAAACCAACACTCTTAATATTACTACTGAACACTATTGCGATTACGATACTACACTTGCCAGGCTCTGTTGAAACCACTTTCGAATTTATTTAAAAATTTGATTTTGATCCTATACCTGCTACTCTGATATCATTATGAACTGGTTACTACCCAAAAAGTTTCCAAAATCCCACATATCAAACTTCGCACTGCCTACTCAGATATCATATCGTTTACCGGTTACTTATGAAAAGGAAAACTTACAAAAAAAAATATTTTAAACTTCAGCTACTCTGATACCAACATTACTACCCAAAAACTATTCCAAAATTTTAAACTTCGCGCTGCCTACGGTGATATCATATCGTTCATCGGTCACTTATGAAGAAAGGCCTACTACGAAGTCACAAATCAACTCATTTACTGGTTAATTATAAACAAAAATCCACAATATTGTCGCAAATTAATTCATTTACCCGTAAATTATAATATAAAATCCACAATATTGTCACAATTTAACTGATTTTACCGGTAACTTAAAATAAAAATCTACAATATTGTCACAAATCAACTCATTTTACCGGTAACGTATGATATAAAATCCACAATATTGTCACAAATCAACTCATTTTACCGGTAACTCATGATAGAAAATCAACTGTCACAAATTAACTAATTTTGCCGGTAACTTACAATAGAAAATCTACAATATTGTCACAAATTACCCTGTATGTAGCCAACAATCTGTGCTCGTACATAAGTTTCACTAATCACTTCAACTCGGGTCACTCCTGGAAACTTTTCTGACGGATAACAAAGAGTGTTGACATGGAAAAATTGTAAAACACTTGAGGTAATAATGGGCTGCCCTGAAGTCAGCACAGGTTTGTGCTTGCTCTCTGTAGGTGAGCGCGCGTGTGTGAATGCGTTTACACACACGCAATAGAGAAAAGAAGAAAATTCATGACTCGACGTCGCTGAGACTGAGACAGAACGCACGCACACACGAGAGTCAAGTTGTGAGAGATATTATTCAGTGGAACCCTTGGCTTCCAACTTCTGCTCTATCGGGAGACACACCCCTCTCAGCCAAGGGGGGGTCGTTGACCCCCATTTCCCCCCCTCCCTGCCAATACTCTGCGCGATCATCTTCCCAGCCAAGGGCGGGTCGGACTATATAGTACACAACATGTTAAAAGTATGTAACATGTTTTAGTACTGTATGCATCAGAGCATCACTCATGTATATAGAGGTATAACATTTAATACAAACACAAGTACAGTGTCACTCACCAGTGTATGCTATATACAGTGTGTCCCACGAAGAGGTTTAAACGTTTAAATTTGTATTACGTGTCCATTCATGCACCAAACTTTTTTAAACTTTATATAGTTTACAAAGTAGGTTCTAAAAATATTCTGGAAAAATTTCAGCTCCCTTGTAGAAACAAAATGGCGGCATATTGAAAAACGATACTTTAAAAACATTATAAAAGGTGTTTTTGGTTTTATAAAAAAAATTTATTGTTACATTTTAGGGCAATATGACTTTTAAATAAAAAAAACTAGAACATAGCCTAATGAAAAACCTGAAACTCCAAAATTATTCAAACTGTAACCATCCACAGCAAATCATGTCAAGCAATTACTAAATGACAATCTTCATGACCGTTGGATTGCACATAGTATGTACAAATATGTTAATGTTAGTACTGTATATATCACTCGTATGAAGTGATAACCTCTCGTCAATATACTTTACAACTGCAAGCATATTTCCAATACAGTTTCCATTTCAGGAGGTTTGTGTAACTCTACAAAAGAGTGGTTAGAAATCAAGTGTTGTAAATTATTTGTTTTTTATTCTTTATCCAATTACATAAGTTAGAAGAAAATGATTTCAGTTTGTATGTAAATAATTTCAGTTTGTGAAATGAATATATTGTATATTGTGGAATAAAGATGATTCTATTTGGATTGTGCATGGATAGAAGATTGATGATGAACGGTCCTGCAGCTTAAAGTGGGTTCCGAACCACCGGTAAGCGATGCTCACAAGTTGTATTTAGCGTAGCAGCTTGCGCCATTTCGGGGGGCAGGGAGGGCCTGTGCCCCCCAAAGATCGGATAAATTATTTGAAATATCGGGCCTATTATTGTATTAAGACATTAGATTGGATGGACAAATTGAAGCTTAAAATTACATTTTTAAACGTAATATTTCAAAAATGTTTCAGGGGAAAACCCCCGGATCCCCTTTCCCTGGGATTCCATACCCCCCATACCCCGTGGTGTTTGCCCCCCCCCCCCCAACAGTTTGGTGAAATGGCGCTCCTATTTTTAGCTAAGCCTGTTGTTTATCTTCCAATCATATTTCAATGTTTTGTACTTGTATCAATAAATGAAATGAATATGCTATTTCTCAGATTGTGGCTGAGAGAAGAAAGACAATAAGAGAAGAACAAAAAATGAGGAAAAGAGACAAAGACAAAGAGTAGAGAAGAAGGAGAGATACAACAAAGAAGGAAGGAGACAAATATGATGATATTTCAAGTTTATAGTGCAATGCGATACGGTACGTCTGAAAGATAGCTCAGCATAGTTATTGCCACACGAAAGTTGATTCCTCTGTTCAAACTCAGCTTATCTTGTTAGTATGCGTGTGAAAGTTAAATATGAAAACGTGGGGTGGTTGGTATAGGCTAATCATAAGTAGGATAAATCGCAACCTTGTGTAAACTTTAAGATATTCACAGGCGCCAACAACAAATATAATAATATTATAGACATCATCATAATAATAGTTCCTTGTTGACAAAAATTGTCGATGGTTGCTGGGTTTCTCCTAGAATTAGATTGAAAAGTCATCAATAATTATTTAATATTTCGACGAAATATCACGCACCAACCTCTCAATGCTTAGAATTCGAGTTGTAGAAATTGTGGATCTATTTCAAAACAAACTGTGCAAAATAAGTTTGATATCTTGGTATTGTTTTGGTTGGTGGTTATAAATATAAATATGCTTTGTCGAGGTCTAGGAAACTTCTGTTATGTAATAATAGTGTTCAAATAAAACAGGGAAGGTGAAATCTTTTTTTGAAAAGAAACATTTAATGATGAGAGTAGACTAGATTAGGCAAATAAATTAACTTCCACTTAAAAACTGTGAAAGAAACTAATCAACTTGAATAAAATACTGTATTTAGCTGTGACACGGAATCACTGGATGTGATCTCAATTTTAGAATGAATTAACTTCCACTTGAAAATCGTGGAAGAAACTCATCAACTAATTAATACTGTATTTGGCCAATCAACTAATAAAATATTTAGCTGTGAAACGAAATCACTCAATGTGATTTCAATTTCAGAAACATTAAAAACAATATTCGATTGAAGACAATCGTCAAGAGTGTTAATGAACTCTTAAATTTATCATGGTTTTCCCGTTTAATGTGCAATGCCCACAAGAATCAATACCGCGCATAAAAAAGCACCTCGATTTTATAAATTCACTCATAGGTATTAAGATTAAGCGGTATAAGATTAAGATTGAATGGAATCTATGTTTGTCCATTAAAAGTATACAATTTCAAACAGTCTTCATTGTTGTTTCAAAATTTAAGTTTCACATTGAATGGGAAATAAGAAATTCATCAATGCCCTAGAGAAAATACATTGTGCTACACCTACAATACTCATGATGTGACTCAGGATTCAAGATAATGAATTCCATCATTGTGAATTGTATTTTTTTGTGAGCCTCGAAAATTAGCTTACATCAACTTACTTAAAAGTCTTGATTTCTCGGCTATAAACTCGAGTTTCTCGACTTTTAATAAATAAATTTCAAATAAAGTCTCTAAGTAGTCCTACTCCGATTAAAATTTGGAAATTAAAAGAACAGTGAATTTGTTTAGTTATAATGGAGGTAGTCTACTTGTTCTTGTATCAGTCAAAAACAGGTTTAGCAAAATTTCTGATACTGTAATTAAAAATCTGTATTCTCTACTACAATTCGCCAAGTAGATAATCTTCGAAAATTAGACGAACCTCCTCGTTTTTAGACTATGTTTTCATAGTCAATAATAAGTAATAAAGCCAAATTACATACAACCATAGGCGTCAGGCTGGAGGGGGGGACACAGGGGACACGTCCCCTCCCCCAACATCTTGTGAAAAAACTGAGATCTGCTAAATAGAATTAATATCTGGTGATACCACAGAGAACATATTAGACTAGAGAGTATCGCTTCTCTATGGTGATACTGTTTCTGTTTAGGTCAACAAAAAATGATTTCTGAACATTTTATTGAGTAGACTGATAAATTTAATGAAAGTACCTTTTTGTGGTATGCTTCCCGGCTCATATTACCCTAATTTTGATTTGTACCCCTACAAATTCATGACCCACGCTACGCCCATGCATACAACAAAACTATCTCTCATCGTGATTATGTTTTCCACAAGTTTGAAATTACTTTTATATCATTCACCTTCCAAACCCCCATACTCAGACATCAAATCCTCCAAAAACATCCAACTATTTTCCACTTTCGACAAAACGGACCGTTTCAAACGGTAACTGGAGAAGCTTATCTTGCTCACGTAAAATTTCCACTATTGTCATTTTAAATAAGTTGCCATGTCCCGCATAAAAACAAACGGCAACAAGTCAAGCTGTGACAATGCTTTTGCCTTGGTTTTCTTTTATATACAACTATAACTTTATACTATACTAACTTTATGACTATATATAACTTTTCTTTTATCTCCGATAGTACTAGTTGAAATTAGAGCCCGCATTCATATCACCCAGAGGAGGGAGGCAACCATCCAAAGTGTGTGGAATATCTCATATTGATTTTTACCCATAGCAGCTTCAAATAGGGGAAAGGGGCGTTTATATTCTCGGTTCTGGTGTAGCTGCAATACTGGTGGGTGTTTAGGGGAGGGGGGTGTTTAGGGGGTGTTTCTTCGATGTTTCGGAAATATTGATCCCCCAACTGGCATGTAACGGAGGGATGGTTCATGGTTGAATATATTACGCCACTGTTTATGCCGAGAAATGTGTAAGATTTTTGTGTGCTATGAGCGAAATATTCCCGATACAAAAAGCATAATTTCTTGTGAAAAATGTGAAACATTTTGGGAGAAATTATTGGCTGTTGCAGTTAATCAACTGCTGTGAATCACATAATAATTAGACTAGGCGTACACCGGTTAGTCAAGACAAGACAAGATGAGATTAGTCACGTTTAGTCACAGTAATTCACATAGTTGCTTATGAAGCAGCACACACCGATGCAATGACTAATCGGTGACAATGGACAATGACTCTAATTATTTATTATGTGATCACATAAGTTTTATAATACTTTTCATTGAAATTGTCCTTTTTCATTATATAATAGATCATTTTTATAATATTGTAACCCTTATGCTAGGAAGCTGTGGAAATGCAATTGTAAGGGAAGGTTGAATGCTTTACTCCACAGAGCTCGAGAGATGTTTAAGATTTTCTTGCGCTAAGAGTGAAATATAATTGATTCGAAACCGAAAGAAGTATTCTGGTGCCTCAACACGATTTTTCAATGATTTCAAATTCAAATTCATGTTATTTCCTTCTCTTTTTGCCACAATTGACAATACAAAATAAAATCTTACGTACTAACATATTTAACAAAATCAGGAAAAACCTGCAAAGGCATAAGCCTGAGCGCAGGAAAGCTTAACAAAAACATACGCATAACTTACTAAATCTAAATTTTCTTCATGCTCTATTGTTATGGATTTTTTATGAGCTATAGATAAACCGCATCTATCATCCAGGTAACAACACAGCAGTGCGGCCTCAACCTTACAGATTGAGAGTCACACGAAGATATAGAAATAGAGAGACAGACAGAGAAAAAAGAGAGAGAGAGAGATTCCTGCTAAAGTAATGTTGAATAAGCTCTAAATTGTTAATATTTAAGCAATAAAATAGCATTCGTTCTGAATAATAAATTACCTTTCTTGTTCGGCATTCTGCAGTGGATTCGAATTGAAAAACTCTTGTAACCGAGCATCAGTTGAACAAATCTTGATTTAAAACACTGGACGACGGCTTGAAGAACATAATTTCGGCTAATTAACATCGATCCTTATTCCGCTTGTTCTGCATCCTTTCGTTTACTATGTGTTACACGGAGAAAATCCTGTAAGAAAAATTTTTAAATTAGAAAAACGATGAAATAGTGAAGGAAATCAAGCAGCTTTTTTCTATCAACACTACAAATGTTCAGGAAAAAACACGTTTACTGTTTTAAGAGCATTTTGATGTGCAATCAAGTTCCATCATTCGCTCTTTCTCACTTATTATTCTCTCTCTCTCACACCCTCTTTCTCTTATTCGCTAACTTCTTACTTCCTTCGCAGCCAATCCTTTCTATCTTGCTCTACATCTTTTTTATTTAAAGCTATAAACTTTGAATACTTGAGCAATGAATATCGGAATGAAAACTTTTGTTTATTTTCATTTTAAAGCTTATCGTTTTAAAATGAAAATAAGAATTTTAATAATTGAATTTTCATTATAAATTTATCAATTATTAACCATTTGAGCTCATTGAACAAATTACTCCAGAGATGACGAGAATGGGGAACGAAGACGTCATTGGATTTCAATTCTAATTTTTATTGAAATTAATACTTTTAGTACGAATGATTTAATAATTTAATGATTTTATAACAGAACATTTACCTTTATAGGAGTCATTCAAACCCAGAAGATTTAAACTCGGATAATGTCTCTCGTCAAAGCAATCTGAAAACAAATCAAAATATTCAAATTTAATAAAACTCTGAAAGAACAATAAAAAAGAATCTAATAGATCAAACAATAATACGATAATAGTTCACAACAACTGAATTCATTGAATTTCATCAATATTATAAGAAAAAACATGTTTTAAAACGAACTTTCAGTTTGGTTTCGCATAGGGTGATGTGAATGCAAATCAGGAAATAAGTTCATACCAATTTGACTTATTTAATGTATACACTTTATTTCAAAATATTATAGTGCATTAAAATTACATCAATTTCAATAAATTTAATGCATGAATCCTATATTGGATGTATCCTACATTACACATTACTCGTATAAATCGTGATACTGGCCAATTACAACTCATTTTATTTCAATTATAATATATTGGGTACCTATTTATCTCCTACAATTAGGTATTACAATGATAAAACAATATTTTCAAGTAGAAACGGTAATTTCCGATGTTGCTTTTGTACAATATTGCGTGAAAAACAAGTCGTAACTTCAATAGAACGGTAATTTTCTCGACTTTTCGTTTTCAGACGATTCACTAAATATTTCCCATTAGGGAAAATTGGATATGATTCGGCCCGAAAGGGTCTCTCGGCCATAAAAAGCCATTAGCTTGATAATAAACTAATTCATACTGTTTTTATTCTCAAAATGAAATTCCAATTTATTTTGAAAAAAAAATAGCAAGAGCGCAGGTTGAAATAGTGAGCTTCAATGAAGAAACAGTAAAATAAAACTGTTGCATCATAACTTGCTGGCAGTTGAGCATTTATTTTCATTATTATCAAGCGCAGTAAATGAAGGAGTGTAAACAATAAAAGGAATAAACATGTGGAAACGAAAGATGAGAGGCGTAAAATAATTCAATAGTAAATTATCACTTCGCTTGCAATAAATACTTGCTCTGTCAAGCGACAAGATTGAGCCTGCAACTCGAGTTAGTGCATGCAGCGCTATCTCTTGACAGAATTTGGAACTAACCTAGTTTGAGCGGTCGAATTCAAATATGTACAGCAGCAGATTAACTCAAAATTGAGTTGAAAAACTAGTACAGAGAATCTCTTTCACAGAGAATTCATTCCAATACCATTCTGTATTCTTGATATTGTTCAAGATGAAGCTAATTTCAAATCCAACTTTTAGAATTTCGTCACTATTTTCGGCAGTAAGGAACGGTTTTCAGCACAATATGATTTTTTCAAATTTCTTCCCAAATGCATATGAAACAAAAGTCACTCAAAGAGTATGGCTAGTCTTTGTAAATGATGAATATTGTAATATTAATAAGAGGAATAGATTAATGTTATTAAATAGCATTATAATAATAATATATGACCTACCTTACTCATTTTGTAGGTCTCGCTTTCTTGCTTGGTCCCTTTTAGTCGGCTCTTATGGCTTGGTTTCACGATTTCAGTAGACGTTCAGGTTACCGTAGGCCTACTGTAGGCAGGTGGATCATAATAAGTAATCCAATGCACACTGACAAGCAGGGATTACTGTAGGTGAAATTCTACCACCCCCAGCCACAGGGGGAAAACTAAAAAAATACTCCTTTTAAATTTATTCTCCAATCTATATTATTGATACAATTGGGACAACAGAAATTCTCTATCCTTCCATTCACTCGGAAGATAGACCTTCATGTTGTGTAAGCATAGTTATTAGTCAGTAAAATATATATAGGCCTACATGATAATATTAAACTGTGTAATATTCCACAGTAAAAACGTCTGTACATCTAATAAGACTATTATTTATTTTGAAGCATTTAGTTGAACAAATATAATAGTTGTTGGAATTTTTCTAGTTTATCACGTACAATTACAATTTCCTGAGATATTCAAGAAATCATCTAAAACATTATAGAAGACTATTTTTTATATAAAATACCTATTATATGGTACATTTTTTTAATATACAATCTATAAGTTAACATTGATCAATGAATATTAGATATATAGAAATCGCAGCTTTCCAATATTTCAGAGATCTCCCAAAATAGTTCGCCTTTCAACTTAAAAAAAAAACGTATACTGGTATGCTGTATGTGATCACTTAGTTCTCACTGAAGAGAATTTCAATCCTGCCTTTTTGTTATTATTATTGGCCTAGTATGTAATACAATGTAATAAAGACGGAGTACCGGTAGTTTATTGGTTCCGTTAAACCACATCATTTTATGGCGGTTGACTCCATTTGATTTTTGTTCTACTGGCCGTACATCTTTTTAATAATTTCAAAATAATCAATAATATTTAAAATGAAAGACAAATGCGAAATTTTTCTCGAAAATATTCCTGCTGTGATGGGGGAAAGTCAACTCATCTTACCAATAATTATGGCTAGTATTTAGGATTGTTCGCTGCATTCCTTAATGTTGCTTCTCAAAAGCTATACAAGAATTTGATTATGGCAAAATGTTTCAAATATTCCAAAATATTACCTACACATAGGGTAGAATTTTTTAAGATGACTGCTGAATTCTGAATAGGTTTAATCCATAGCCCCCTTTAAACTACAGAAAATACTGTATAAAAACTGTAGTTTTAAGGGGGTTATGTTTAATCCCACTATACGCACCTTACAATCAGTCGCAATCATAAACATTCTCCACAAATAAATACCTACTTATTATTGAGCGTTTTATTTTCAAATTTAACTGCTTCAAGACGTCCAATGACCACATCTGTTTCTGACAATTCGTTCAATATTTGTGTTCCAAGTATGATTAAGGCGTACCTTATTGAATTTTTGTATTAAATAAAACTTAATGAAACTACCAAGATGTTGTCAAAAATATCACTGGATGTATTGAAGAAATTAACAAACATGTTTCAGCGTCATTGTGCCATCTTCAGTGTACTAAGAAACAATAACACAACCTCTCACCAGACACTGTGTCAGAAGTTAAAACATATTATTTGGATCGTTTTTCCAACTGTAGATGAGTATTGATTGAACACAAACCTGTGTATAGCCGGAGCTTCTCGTGGAATTTTGACAGGTTGAACAATAAAGATTTTCTCAATTTACCTGATTTGTTGTGTGTTTCCTGCCTTGAAATAGGCTATTTTATTTTTTGAAATAGAATAAAAAATTCCCAAAAACAAATTTCAGTATACTTTACTGTACTATAGGCTAATACAATATCTACTATATGCTGCTGAATCTACGGTTATTTTTTTACGTAAGGATGTCCTTGCATATCCTTCTCCAAGAAAGATAATATACATTCAAACTCTGCCGTTTCATGTAGATACAACAAAATCATATTAGCCCCTGCGCCCACTAAGCAACTGCTATCTGATTTCAGTCAGCAACCCAGCGTTGCCAGATGACTTTGGCTAATAGGTTAGATTACCCGAAAAACAGCCAAATGTCATCTGGCAACATTGGGTTGCTGACTGAAATCAGATAGCAGTTGCGAAGTGGGCGCAGGGGCTTAGGCTACCGTTAGCAAATAGATTCTAATATTTACATCATTGAATAAGCTTCCAAAGTTTAGGCTCTTTCCCTTGTTATTTGAAACTAATAGTATAATTACTTTTATTTTCAACTATCATAGGCTAATCTAGAATTAAAGCCAATATCTTTTGCAAATCTGCGTGAATAAAGTGATTGATCTAATTCTAATCTATGAGTATAACCACGTTCTCTAAAACAGATATTGATACTTGTTATGCCATAATACGGTAACTACGAATATACGGTATAGTCCTATACTTCTCATATATAATATACTTACTCGTATATACGGTACAGATACTTTCTGTTACTTTCTAGCCCCTTAGATATCCTTATTGAGTCTACTTTGTTGAAAACACCATCCTGTGATAAAACCAAACAACCACTAAAGAATAAGGTGGTGATATATTAAATATATCAGTAAAACAATACCAACATCAACATTAATTACATTTATTCATACATAATACAACAAGGGAATCGTATAAAAGTATAAACATTACGAACTTAAAACCAAAGTACAAAAGATAAATTACAAAAACAAAACTTACAAAACAAGCACATGCTTCTAATTATAGTAATACTGATACAGTAGCTACTAAAGATAACGTACAATTAATATTTGGATTTATATTAGTGAAAAAGTTATAGTTATTCATTACATTATAAATGATAAACAAAAAGCCAACAATACAAACAATTGGAAATTTATGGTTACTTAATTTTTCATGGTTTGAAATGTGATGAACTTTTAGAGAAGATTTGTGTAGTAAGATAGTTTTGATTGAATTTTTTCAGATTAGCCTACCTGTTAGTGTAATGCTTACATATTTCACTCAGTTGGTGGTGACCAATCCAAGCGCATTATTGATTTTTTGTGACTCAAAGTGATTGTCTTTTATGCTTCATTAGTGCTTTGTGTGGTCTGAGCATAATAATCAATAATATTTAAAAAAAAATCAATTGTGAACTTCGATTTAGATGGGATTTACTTGATCATTTAATTTACTTGAAACCCAATGTTTTTTAGTTTCAAATTTTTAGTTTAGTTGCAATTTAACATTATAAGTACAGTACAGTCAGAAAAACGCTAGTTTAGGAACGTAAGCACCTCTTCGTCCAAATCAAGTTTAAACTGTAAATGTTTAGTTTAAACATTTGATTTGAAGTTTGAACAAACTATGTTTAATTAGAATGAGTTTGAAGAAAGATTGTGCATACGGGCCTAAGTTTGCTATTAAAATTGTTCAAGATTATATAGTATATGAATTTCTATAGTTTAATAAAATAATACATACTTGGAAATGAAAATTTTATTTTAGAGTTTAATGAATTAATGACGTAAAAGGATGAACTTGGAATTAGACAACTGAGGGAAATGAACAAGAATTGATTTTTCCAGTTGCATAAGATCCGGGAAGTTTGCTATTAAAATAGTTCAAGTTTAGATAGTAGAAGTAGATAAATTTCTGTAGTTTAATAAATTAATACATACTTGGAAATGAAAATTTAATGTTGGAGTTTAATGAATTAATTATTAATGACGTGAAAGGACGAACTTGGAAAAAGACAACTAACGGAGTTGAATAAACAAAAGAATTAATTTCTCCAGTTTACAAAAAGAGAGAAACTCAAATTCGAGTCATAAAAACTACAAAAATGTTGAATTTTGGGTTAAGGGTACAATTAATCCAACTACACCTAATTATATAAGATTACTATAACCTAACATTTATACACCAGTCTTGAAAAAATGTTTCCTAGGGTAGTTTGTAATAGAATGATTAGTACGGGGACTCTTAACTCCTAAATAGTCAGGAACATTCAAATTAACAATTGTTTATAATAGTTGTATATACATAATATTAATAATTGTATAAACATATACATGCAAGAGCAATGAATAAACCTTGAATCAACAACTTAAGAGTTTGGATGGTTAGCCTTTGTAAGTAAAAATATTACTTGTAAGCAAACATGATAGTGTGACAATTTAATACTGCCCGAGTGAAGCTCCGTGTCCCCGAATGCAACACATCATCGCAAACCGGTTTTTGTAGTGTATTTTATAGCACTCTTCGTCTCTCCTCTTCAGCCATCAGGGACACGGAGCTCAGACTCTGGCAGTACATAATTGTGTAGCACTGAATACCAATCTTAGTAGAAAAAATTGAGAAAAAAGTTTTTTATCCATCAAATTAATGACTCATGTTTATGAGGCACTCAACGTCAATGAATAAATAAATTAGCCACAAATTAATTTTTGTTTGAAATTCGAAATAGAGGAGTTCCTTGGGGCCTGGTCACATACGATTGTGGTTTGCTTTACTTTACTTCACTTACAATGCTACTTTGATTGTGGTTTGCTTTGCTTCACTTCACTTACTATATACCATACGATTTATATAGATTTACTATGCGAGTAAGTGAAGTGAAGTAAACCAAGTGAAGCTACTTTGGTTTACTTCACTTCACTTACTCGCATAGTAAGTGAAGTGAAGCAAAGCAAACCACAATCAAAGTAGCATTGTAAGTGAAGTGAAGTAAAGCAAACCACAATCGTATGTGACCAGGCCCTTAGTTTTCAGAAATTTCCGAAACACAGTTTCTTAAACAAAATCCTAATAATTAAGACCAGAAATTACAAATATGGCTTCGAACTCTAGTTCAAAACTTCGATATGCGAATAGAAAGAATATCAGTATTAAGATATTATGGAAAAATACGATATTTACGTTTATCTATGTTATGAACTCATTATTTCTAGAAGATTATAATACTTAGTAGAGTAGTAATTACTAATACTAACATTCATGAAAATAGACATGTTCTTAGAAAACATTCAACATCGATAACTTGTATATTCGAAGTTTGCAAACCAGTTTACACATAGCACCCAATATAATATGATTCAACATAGTTCTTATAAGATGACTCCAAATCGTACTTATAAGATTACTTAACATCTAATTGCCATTTATCACAGTTAAATACAATACAACATCACAGTGAGAGTGAATATTAGAGTCGATTACAAAAAAATCGAAGTTTTGAAATTGCAAACAAAGTCATAAACAGATGAGAATTACAGGGTACATACATAATAATTATTTACAACGATACTAGAAGAACTACTAGAACCACGGTATGTATAAGAAGAATTTAATGAACCACTTTTCAAAGTGGTTTTTATTCTTCTAATTAAGAATTTTAATGAACCACTAGAACCACGGTATCGAAAAGAAGATAAGTTCTTCAAACAATCAACATTTAATAGCAAAAATATTAAGCGAGGATGGAGCATATTGAATTAAGTATCGAAAAACATTGAGCGGATTAATATCAATAGTTGACCTGTTTAAATTGAAGTCAAGATTTAGTACATTATATGATATTGAAACCTACAAAAGTTTAGACTACAACCTACCAAAAGTTTTAAATTGAAATTGATCAAGATTTGGCCAATTTCACCAAAAAATGATTAACAATCATAGTAGACTTCATATGGGGTTTCTTACAGAAATTAGAAAACCTATGCTCCTAATCTCTTGGGCGCGAGTATCAAAATTTTCGATTTCAGTTCATATTTCACGAGCTTCAATATCTGATCAAATATTATAATCTAACTGTTAACCCAAGTTAGTTTATGCAGCAGGATAGAAACAATAAATAGAATAATTTAATACAAAGGAATTAAATATAGTTCATACTCTGAGAATAGTGGCAAATTATTACGACTACTGATAACACTACTTCCTTCAATATTTGAAAGGTGTTTTCAAGGATTTAATAATATATTAATACACTATTATTTCCAGATGTTGGACTAGCCCTCATCAGTTTAAATCAAGAAGATCGATTTCTTTTTTAGATCAGTTTTTTTAGAGGTCAAGACATTTATGTAACTTATGATTCTAATTAACAACTTATAAATATGATAAACAATAACTTGTATTATTAGAAAAACTTGGCCAGATTTTTGAAAAAATATCAACTCTCTTTCTCATGCATTAGAAAATACAATTCTAACGATTTTACATATCAATCAAACGGTTATTCTTTTCAAGCTCATCTATACCATTCGATGAAAGGTCGTTTTCTAATTACGTATTCATGTTAGTCCATCAAAATTGAAAAAATATAGAATTTTCAAAAAATATTTCAATTTCACAAGTCATTCTACAACCAGTTATTATGAAAGCTTTCTAAATCAAAATAGTCCTACTAATAAATGTTTTTCCAAAATAACAAAGTAATTCCATTAAATTGAAAGAAAATCGAATAAAACTTTCAAAAAATAATCCAACAACCAGTTGTCAAGCATTTCAAATCAAAATACTAATAATTGTTTTTCCCAACATGAAGCCAATGTAATAAAGCGCCAATATCAAATGTATAATTAGATTAACGCCACGATAAAATTTTCAATACAATTATTGTAAACATTACGGATAAGTTGTTACTCTAGTTACTTTTATACAGAATTATTTTCATAAATAGCTATATTTATTGGTTATTTTTTCGTCCTTCCTGTTCTATTCAACAAGATTCAAAAATGCAAAATTAATGAAAAATTTTATAAATACAAAATCAAAAACGACATTTTCAAGTGTTGCAAAAATAGCTATATTGAGATTGATTATCGTATAATATTATTTTTATTGTTATATTATAGGCTACAATAATTATAATTATTTACAGTAGCAAATTGTGAATGAATGATATTCAAAAGACGGAAATCGCAAAAACGTATCGTAAAACATTGTGAGATGAAAATCAGATACAGGCTGTGATTGATGCTGGAGTCGATTTTTTTAGGATGACGATTGAATATAGGGTTCTCCTCCCCCCCCACCACCACTATCGTTTGATTCAGGCGTCATAATAAAAAAAATCTACTCTACCTTTGTTAATAATTAAAAATATTGTCATGAAGTTGTAGTGTATATCCACAGAGAAGGACGAAGATTTGGCCAATTTTACTTCTTCTTGTCAACTTTTCTTCTTCTTCCTCCTCTGTGGTATATCAAATCATTAATTGCAAACTGTATTTTAAAACAGTAGTAAGGGAAAATTGAATGTAGGTTATGGTCTAAGCTAAAAACATGATGATCAGGGACTAAGCTAAACAACAACAACTATTAAGGAAGTCTACCAAGATTGGACCTTGATTAGATCGCAATCTTGTTACTAATAATTTAGAATGTTATTGTGAATTGATCTCAACAATTGAGAGAAGTACAAACTAAGATCCGTATACAATTACAAAATACACTATTTTTAAACGTTACAGTAATTAAGACTTCACTACATAACTATTTACACAGGTTTTGAATTAAAGACAATAAACATTTACAATATCCAGTCATAATTTACATGGCTTCATGTTGTAACATTACTAGTAATTAGTGAAATAAAAGTTGGTTTTAGATGTATTGTATAAATTGAGAAGCCAGATTGGTTACTGTATTAATTTTGTTTTGTGAAATAAATTGGGTTTTGAATTTGAACTACTTAAGTTATAAATGAGAAATTAATCACTGTAGACGGTACAGTTTTCAACTATAGCAGGATTCTTTTAAATTGTCAGAAAAAAGCTGATTGATGTACGCTCGTTTACTAACGTTAGATCAGCTGTTTTCTGACAAGTTAAAAGAATCCTGCTATACAGTATTAATTATTCTGAGTTCGTATACCTGATAAAAACTCTTTAAATCTAAGTATAATCGATTTCATGGAATGTTACTCGAAATTTTATAAAACATAAATATTTAATGAAAGAATAGCCCTGAAGTTTCGAAGGATAATTAAAAGTCCTACATAGTAATACATCAATAATATTGTAATTCACAACAATAATACTCATAAACTAACTATACATCATGCAATCAAAGTCATTCATTTGTGAATAAGACTTTGATGCCTGTTATTTAGAATTGCTTTCTGCTTCTCCGTTGTAATGTTCAAAATAAACAATACAAGAAATAATAACTTCAAAACATATTATACAGAACTATCATCGTATACAATACATAGTTTACTTTGTAAATAAGTTACTATATACATTAATATGTACATTCTACAATAATCATTTAGCAACATATTGATACATAACATACATTATGTACATGGCTATCAGGGCTATTCTTACATTAGGTTTTGCAAAGCAAAAATTTTGTACAAGTAGTTATAATACAATTTGGTAACCTTTACAGTAATTTCTAGACGTTTCTACACTACATTAGTGATTAAATCCCCGAAGAAGTTTGATCAACTAATTACTGCGGCACCTTTTTGCTCAGCTGTTTCTAACCATGGAAATAAACAAATTTAAATCACAACAATGTGATTCATTAATTTTAAATGCATTAATCACGAAAGTGATCAGATTAATTTAATTTGACGCTTGGCATTGGATAGATAGAAAGACATTATTTCTTTGCCATCGTTCTCTACGGTCATCAGCAACGTTAAGAAATAATATCTATCTATCTATCTATCTAATGCCAAGCGTCAAATTAAATGAATCTGATTATACACTTCGCTAAGGGACGTGGACTGACATTGAATCATACTACAATTTTTTAATTTGGCGGATGAATCAGCTGTTAAAAAATGGGGAAAAACATTTGGACTATTTCAACAATAATATTCACCATCCGCCTAACAAAAAAAATAAAAAATAAAACTACTGAACCTCACTACAGCTTATCACAAAGATGAAAGTGTTCAAGAATTCATTCACAATGATACAACCATATTAATATTGTATCTTTCTGTGTAGTAGTGAAGGTTACATTGTCGTAGTCACCCACACTGAATAAAAAGACTTGAAATTGTCAAAACCACATATTTAATACAAATTTATTAAATATGTGGTTTTGACAACTTCAAGTCTTTTTATCCAATATTGTATCTAGTGGGTGAAATCGCATAAACTTTGAGCATTATCAAAAGCTGTAATGAGTTGTAATTACAATAATTCATTTCATAATGTTTCATCATAGGAAGAAACGATCGTCACTACGATGAACTCAAGTTGATTTCTACTTAAAAGTGTTTTAAAATAGTGACAATAATTCATTTCCAGTCCAGATACCATAGAAAAGTGCCGAGCTAAATTATTCGTTAAAGTTGTTAATTTTACATTTCGATTAAGCTTCTTAAAATAAAACGTTTTGAATTTTTATGAGAAAATTGAAAAGTAATGCTATTGAAGTCTTTTATCAATATCCTTGTATTGAAGGACTTAATGACAGCCCTTGTAAAGTTTTGAATGAACCAATTTTGATGCCGTTAGCGCCGAAACAAAGCGCCTAGTATGTGCATGCTAGCATGGTCTATTTGTTTTTGGAAAAGTTGATAGTGTCAAAAACGAAAAACGAAACTCAGAATTCAAAAGCTGTACTAAACTCAAAATCTGTAAGAGTTTTTTTAGTACTGTATAAGATCACTAAAATATCTAAATACCAAGTTAACTTAGTCAGTATACTAAGTATATGTAAGATTAGTCTAAATAATAAGTCAGTATAACCTTTAAAAGTGATTTAGATAAGTTTTCATATCTAAAAAACTCAGATATGAAAACATAATTTGAGTTTACACAGGTGAAAAAAGCTCATTAATTATATCGACTATATCAATAAATGAAAAATCAATAAAAAGATGAACAAGTATTTGATTGTAATCAACATACTAAGGCCCGTATGCACCAACTTTGTTTAAACAAACTTTTACAATAATAAATTTTCAGTATAAACCGCAAATTCCCAGTTTAAATGAACCTAAAAATATGGTTTGTTATACTCAGTTGAGAAAAAGATGGTGCATAAAGCGGCTTATTATAAACGGGGAAAGTAGAGAACTTTCCGGCTCTACTTTCCCCGTTTATAAGCTGCTGAATGGCCTAAGGCTAGGCGTACACCGGTTAGTCAAGACAAGACGAGATTAGTCACGTTTAGTCACAGTGCTTCACATAGTTGCTTATGAAGCAACACACACCGATTAGTCATTGCATCGGTGTGTGCTGCTTCATAAGCAACTATGTGAATTACTGTGACTAAACGTGACTAATCTCGTCTTGTCTTGTCTTGACTAACCGGTGTACGCCCAGCCTAAGTGACAAGGAATCACTCACACTGATCAAAACTTAATTTGAGTGTAAATAGGTTAACAGCTGATGATTTGACTTGACTACTGACAACTGAAAAAGAATACTATTGAAACCTTTCAACAATACAAAAAAAAATATTCAAAGAACTCTGCTATAGTGTTAGCTGAAACATATCCATATCAATATAAAGCTGGACAGTAACAAAGAATTGGATAGGTAAGTGTGACGTCACAGAACTGTTTAGAAACCTGTAATTGCATTTAAAAAAAAAATGTTAACACGATTCCAAATATTTTTATAGTCCGATTCACGTCAAGAAGTCAGTATTGTTTATATGAGGAGCATTGATGCCAAGTTTCATTGAGAGAGAAAGAGAAAACTGTACCAAACCTGTTTGTTGGGACTTCTGTGCGACAACAATGCACAGTGCGATAAGGATAGAGACATCAGCAACTGCCTCCTGCTGAACAAGGATAGCAAACTCCCATCTAAGCAATGCTGACTTCTTGACGTGAATCGCACTATAGAAACAAGTATAAAAATATATGTGTTACAGGTTATATTTCATATATACGTCATCACTGACACGGTCCATTACTCTATTTACACAAAATGATCAAAACATAATTAATTAGTTTTATCAACTATTGATAACTGAAAACTAAGGCTAGGCGTACACCGGTTAGTCAAGACAAGACAAGACGAGATTAGTCACGTATAGTCACAGTAATTCACATAGTTGCTTATGAAGCAGCACACAATGATGCAATGACTAATCGGTGTGTGTTGCTTCATAAGCAACTATGTGAATTACTGTGTTCGCCTAGCCTAATATATCATGTAGCCTAGATTTCAATCATTTGAAAAAATCTTGAGAGATAGAGTTTAAAGACAGCAAAAATACTAGCAACTCGATTACCGCAAGTCTTTCCAATAAACGATCTCAATTGATCCATCCCTCCTTTCTGGTTGAAACTTTTTTCCTTCTTCCTCATTTCATCATCTCTCACACTCGTGACTAATCTCGCCTTGTCTTGTCTTGACTATCCGGTGTACGCCTAGCCTGAAACTACCTTACGGATACATAAAACTATAGTACCCAAAAGACCTCTGCAGAAGTGTCAGCTGAAACATATCGAGATGTCCTGTTAATTGATAATTGGTACGTGAATGATAAACAACCATGAAAGCTTCATAGACGGCTACGGCACCATGGTCGGTGTGTAGCAAACATTACTGGAAAAAGCCGGGATGTGGCATAGGACCACGTGGTGTCACCATGAAGTGTTGCGGGGGCCGAATGGCGAAGTTCGGTCTCAACATGACTGGCGCCCGCATCATTCTCATTCCCCCACCACTGGTGGTCATCTGATGCTGATGCGTCATTGTGACCGCTGACGGAAGCGCGTGGTGTAGTGGCACTAGCGAATTCTGCTGGCTCAGCAATTGGTTGGACTCAGCTGACGTCACCAGCGTGGTGGTGGCATGGACGTGGTTCTAGGCATGAAAAGAATAGATCTAAAATCAATGAAGACGAAAGGCAGTTGTTGTAGAAGGTGAAATGAATTGAAAACAAAAATTGAATAGAAAGTAAGTGAAAAAACGTGGAATGAAAATAATGTTAAAATTGAATGGAAACGGGAAAAATTGTGATAAACAAGTGAGAAAATCATAATAGAAAATTTAAAAAATTGCAATAAAAATGAATTGAAAGTAATGGAAAAAACGTGGAAAATGTGTTAAAATTGAATGAAAACGGGAAAAATTGTGATAAACAAGTGAGAAAATCATAATAGAAAATTTAAAAAATTGCAATAAAAATGGATTGAAAGTAATGGAAAAACTGAAAGTAAGTGAACTATGTATAATCAGATTCATTTAATTTGACGTTTGGCATCAAGTAGATAGAGGTATTATTTCTTTTCCATCATACTATAGTCATCAGCAATAATATCTCTCTATTCATCTATCTATCTAAAGCCAAGCGTCAAATTAAATGAATCTGATTATAAGTGATGGTAGAAAGAGGTAAAAGTAATGCTAAAAGTAGGTAACGGAGATATAGCAGGTAATTGAACAAACAAGGAATGAATAATTTTGTAAAAAATGGATGAAAAAGTGAACAATATTAAATCCTAGTCAAAAATCAAAATAGAAAAGGTTGAAGATCAAAATAAAGAAAATAAATGAGAAGAAAATCAAGGGGAAGTAAAAACAAACAAAAATGAATGAATAGATAGATAGTTGTCGTAATTGAATGAAAAAAAGAGGGTAATGTTATGAACCAACAAAATTTGTAATAAAGTTAGGAAATTATTAGTTGAGAAGTTGAAAAACAATACTTTAAAGGTTTATGCATAAACTAAACTGAGATCTAGCGGTGGTTAATTGTAAGAAATATTAAAAACAAAAAATGATTCATAAAAGTAAATTTTGTGGAAAGCCATTAAATGGAAACACGGGGAGAGGGTAGCCTAAATTAAATTTGATACTCAATTGGAAAATTTCCACAAGATGGATTTATGAATAAAGATCCATTTTTCAATTTCAATAATAAAAAAAGATATGAAAGAAAAAATAGAAGAAATTAATTACAAATTTCTACATATTTTGATGAAAGAATAGTGCAAGCAGAAGAAGTTCATTCAATTGAGAAATATGATGAAGAAATATTTTGATTAATTAATTGAAATTGTTATAATGGATTGGTTAATATTTCAATTTTCTTCAAATAAAAATTAATAAATTACCTGTCTAATAAAAGCTTCATTATTAGATCTTGGCCCAGGGTAGGTATGACCCATTGTAGGCACAACATTAGTTACAGTTGTTGAAGTTCTCTAAATTTTTTTCAAAAAGTATCTAATTGAATACTTCAATTTAATAAAAAACGTTTGTTAATGAATTTTGTCATCAAGTAACAAGAACCTTTGACCTAGAACTTAATTTGAATCTCAGTACTGTTTTAGAATCTCATGAAGTTGGCAATGAAGTGAGGATTGAAAAAAAAAGCGGAACCCAGCTTTTTCAATTAGTGCTACCTCCAGATGGATATTTAGCTCAGTGGTCAGAGGGCCAAGTGCCCAGACTAATTTTTTTTTGAGGGTGATGCCCACATGAGCTCTAGGCTTGTGCGTGGGTAATGAGAGGGGTGATGATGAGATGACGACTGTTTTTAGGCAGTCGGGACCGACGGCTTTTCGTCTCCTCCGAAAGACGGGAGTGGCCGTTTCTGCCAAAATCCGTTCCGGCAACTGTATTCGAACTTGGAACCTTTGGATTATTAGACAGGCGCTTATCGCTCTCGGCTACGGACCAATTGCGTGAACTGTAGTTGGTGGATGATGGATGGTTTGATACGGTTTATCAAGAAGGCCGTGATCATTTTGTATTACTATGGATGTTGTATGAGCTATAGGTCATTTACTAATATCTACTAATGTATATCTACTAATGTTGTATATCTACTAATCATCTTCATCTATCACCCAGCAGTGCGGCCTCTACTTCAGTTCAAGGTTATACTATCGAATAGAATGGAATGAAAAACCAGATCGTGGAAACACAGCTTTCAACAAGCAGAGCTCCAAAGGATCAATTAAAGAATTTTCGTACTAATAGCTCCTTACCTGAGATGGTGGTATGGTAACAGTTTTTTGACCAGCAACTGTTGTGGTAGTTGTGAAAGGTGCGGTCAACATTTTCACCGGAGATGTTGTTTTAGCATTGGCTGCTTCCTGGTTGGCTCGATTCGTTTGGGCACAATTGGCCATATGCTGAGGCCAATGTTCTTGCTGAAAACATCGAGAAGAAAATGAAATCTCAACAAAAATATCCCGTTACAAGTGAAGAAAAAATTTATTGTTAAAAGAGAATATTTATATAATCAGATTCATTTAATTTGACAACAAAAATATCCCGATACAAGCGAAGAAAACATTTCTTGTTAAAAGAGAATATTTGTATAATCAGATTCATTAAATTTGACACTTGGCATTAGATAGATAGATAGATAGTATTTGTGGACGTTGCTGATGACTGTAGAGTACGATGGCAAAGAAATAGTATCTCTCTATCTGTTATCTGATTATTTTATCATCACATTAATTTAATTTGACGCATGGCATTAGATAGATATTCTTTCTTTGCCATAGTACTCCACGGTCATCAGCAACGTAAAGAAATAATATCGCTCTATCTATCCATCTATTTAATGCCAAGCGTCAACTGAAATGGATCTGATTATATACACATAAATTATTATTGTTGAAAGTAAAGATTCATCTGATGAAATGTGAACAACTGTTTCTGTGAGTTAAGCCAGGTCCAAAGGCTGCGATAAATTAAACCGATCTGATTGAACCAACCAAATCGAGTCGGTGATTGCAGCGTTTGGGCGGAAGATCGATAATCGATATCGCATCGGAAGATGCGATATGTCCCGGTTGGACGGTTAATCGAGAATTTAATACATCTGGCACATCAAGTTGGTTTGAGGCAAAAGATTGTTGCGTTTGGACAGAACATAATTTTTCGCATTAATTTGGTTGATCGATCAGATCAAAGCAATCTATCGCTGGGTTATTAATAGTGAATATGAACATAAACTTCATTTGAAATATTTAAAGCAGAGCAGTGTTTGAGTGAAATCCAGCTCTTAGTACAGTTAATAGATGTACAAATGAAACAGTGAAAGATTCTAATGAGACTCACTGTATTTCATACTGTATATGATTGGTAAAATAGGTAAAATAAAAGTTGCTCATTAGTCTCAAGACTAAATATGAATAGAATACTAACGCTCGGTTGCTCAGTCGCAGTTTGAACGAGTTCAAGATTTGAACTCGTTCAAATATTAAAAATAGTTCAAAAATTGAACTGAGTACAGAATCGGCTGTTTCCGAAGAAAAGGATTGATATTACAGGTTATGTTGACACAATCAATGATATAAAGTTTAATATTTTATTATTGTAATTTGTAATAAATCAACTGAAAAATATTGTATAACATTTTTTGAATAGTTCATGATATTATGCCAATAGACATATTTCTTCATATTGATACATATAATATATTACATATATATATATATAACATATTATGTTTGTTCCCTGTTGAAATGTTGCTACGAATGAATGATATAGATGGCAAGTAAGGTTTTGCCCGGATATTTCAAACAGCTCCCATTACAAAGCCTTCATTTTTGAGATTCTGTTTGCTTTCAATAATGGTTGTTGCTTTCGTTGTTTTAAAATGAATCTTAATATAATTAGAGACCTCAATAAAATCTGATCTAGGTTCAATTTTTGAACTCGTTCAAACTGTGACTGAGCAAGAGAGCTTAATTCAATTAATTACAAAAATACTATATAAAAATAACAATGGAACGAACATTGATTCAGTAACAAATACCAAAAACACATTCTTTGATTTACATACACAATGCATATATTCAAATACTGCACAACAATAGTAGACACATAGAGTTCTAAAACGTTTCTCAAAATAGCAAGCAAATGAGGGAGAAGAGAATAGAGAGAGCAGGGTATGAAAATTGAAGATAGAAAAAGAGAGAGATAATGTGTGTTTGTAGTGAGTGAGAACGAGATGTAAGGAGCTTTTAGTTTGGATCAAGAGATTTTTGTTAATGTCTAACGATTCTATTGATAAAAAGTGAATATAAAACTAGTTTAGTACAGAACACTAGCGATGGATTGATAATTTATTTTATTAAATTGGAAGTAAAAAATTTGGCTGCAAATTCAACACGGTTTGGTATCGTGATCATGTGATGTGTTTTGATGTTTACTTTGGTCTGGACAAATATAGAAATTAAATTTCTTAAAAGTTAAAATTCGAGCTATACTAACTACAATAACCTATACATTTTAGATTTGGTTTATAAGGCAAGGCGGAACACCCGGGAGGGTCTCACTGCCAACAAAAATTTAACGTGTAATTAATATTTAATAATAATTATATAAATTTTTAAATAATAAATCATAAAAATTTATGTTTAGCCCTAAATTTATGCGACCCCTAATTGAATTTGACAACAAATTCAATAAAACTTAAAAATTTATTAAGATCTAATTAATGGCCTCAAGCTAATAATAGTTGTTGGGCTCTAATATCAATATTCTCAGATTGTTATCGATCTGTTTTTTAATAAGATAGTGAATAGATTATAGCAATGAGTAGATATATTTCATTTATTTATTTAACGTATGGTATTTAATAGTAAGTTAGAAGTTTAGAAGTTCCACTTCACCAACATAAACAATTATCCCTTGATAGGGAACATGGTGTAAGTTTGTTTTCACTTAGAAAACAGACACTAGTATTTTAGAAACAGATATTATATTAGTAATTTATAATGGTAATGTAATGTACACTAGTTTAGTACATAATGTATGATAAATTACATCTATTATGGTCTTATTTTCAGTGAAAAATTTGCTTGTACAGTGTAGCCTGATAATGGCTGCAAATGAAATACATCTTAAATTTAATTCCTCTTTTAAAATACCAACTATGATACTATTTCTGCAAAAACAAACAGTTAAAAGTCAAATAATGTCCTGAAAAATTACAAAAAACATTATATCTGTTAGGAGTAATATATTTTAGACAAGAATATACGGTTTTTTATTTAGAGCATTAAAAATCAATGCAAAAAACTTCAAGAATCAATAAGCTACAGAGTAAATAAGTTATTAATGGTCCTTGAAATTCTTATTTATATTTTTTGAGATAAGAACTTCGATGAAATAGAACGGACTAATGATCCTTGAAATTCTTATTTATATTATTTGAGATAAGAACTTAGATGAAATAGAACGGACTAATGATTTTTGAAATTATTATTTATATTTTTTGAGATAAGAACTAAGAAGATATAGAACGGACTAATGGTCCTAGAAATTCTTATTTATATTATTTGAAATATTAACTTAGATGAAATAGAACGGACTGAGCGACATCGAACGTATGATAGGTTACATCGAACATTTCAATATCAACAAACATTTCAAAATCAACAAACATAGAACTCAACATCAACATTGCAATAACATATAAAGCGACATGAAATTATTGGCAGATTGATCCAATAGAAACAGAAAATGGAATGAACAGAGCAGCCAATTGAGTGGAGGGGGGGGGTAGTAAAGGATAGCTGAGAAAATAATAATACCATTGTTATGCCTAATGCCATTAAACTGTAACCGAAGAGCTTTCCCATCAAATAATGGAGAAGTAAGTCCTGTTGGAACAAAATGTTTATTGATAGATTTCAAACGGAATTCAGTGGAAAATTGATGAAGGCGACCTCTATTGATGGATGGGTTACAACACGCTTCATGTTTAGGTTTTAAATAATAGATGTTTAGAACCATGCACTGATAGTGAACAACTAATTCAAATCAGAAAAAATTGAAGCTTGTGGATGATTGTCTTACTACACATATCTAGCCACAAATAAGAAGAAATGGGGTTAAAATTAATCACCATCAGGGGTACGGGAATCATCACCGTCAAGGATTCTTCAGGGGTGCGAAATCTCCAAGTTATAAGATGTTTCTGGTAACAGGTAAAATGTTTTCAATGTAGGTGCTTCCATTTATTTGTTATTGTGAACACATTTGAGATAATGAAAGATAAAAGATTCTGGAAGGATCTTGCAGTCATAACCTAGTTGTTGAGGCTAAGGCCACACTACTAAGATCTATGCTTAGAATAGAATAGATAATTTATTGTAAAAACATCTGAGATCTTCAGATACAATACAAATTATCATACAAATACAATTTTATACAGATACATAGGTTCAAACCAAATCAAAGCACAAATAAAGTAAATAAAAAACTGAATAGTGCTAATAGCCAAATGACTAGCATAGTAACTAATCCTAGTACTACTATTGCAGATGGCCACACTGCAATCGCTTAAGCCTGGTTTTCATTAGTAGAGTTAGTGTAACATTAATTTAAGCATTGACATGTCACCTGTCATTTGAGTGAAACTCAAAACTTGATGTATCGTGACAATTGTGAATAAATAAATAAGTGGTCGAGTAACTGACATACGAACTCTACCAAGCTAACTCTACTCTACTTACTTGGTCGAATAACTGTTTTCACTACAATTGAGAATAGTAGGTAAAGTGTGTTGTCTAGTGAACAGATTTAACCTTAAAATGCCTCTACTCGACTCTACTCTAATAGCTCGAGACTGTTTTCATTAGGATAGTGGTGGTAGAGTAGAGTGAGAAGCGGTGGTGGGGGAAGGCAAGTGGTAGAGTACTATCCCACTCTACTCTACTAAAAACAAGTAATCTACCATGGCTCTACTCTACTATGAACGTTTTCATTGGGAGAGTTCACAGATAGTTAGTAATTGGCCAGGCATCTCTACCACTAACTCTACTGGCTTGGAGTGGTCCGTAGCCGAGAGCGATAAGCGCCTGTCTGATAATCCAAAGGTTCCAAGATCGAATACATATCGAATACTAATGAAAACCAGGCTTTAGTGACTAACAAAGCTCCTACCTTAGCACGTCGCTTGCAGTGTGGTTATCAGCTATACTACTCAATGCGTTCGTTCACTATAGTTCGAATAAAACTAGTTGTCCCTTGGCCTGGTGCTCAAGAACCACTAGAAACGTTTTTGTCAGAAAGTCCGATGTCCGAACAGCTGACCATTTGATTCAATGTTAGCATCATTGAATCAAATGTTCAGCTGTACGGACATCGGACTTTCTGACAAAAACGTTTCTAGTGAGTGGTTCTTGAGCACCAGGCCAAGGGACAACTAGTTTTATTCGAACTATAGGATTAGTCACTATGCTAGTCATTTGGCTCTTAGCGCCAAGCATAGCTCTTAGTAGTGAGGCCTTAGCCTTAAGGATTCTTGGAGCTAGTCCTCAGCACGCACAAATTATTCTTAATTTGGCTCCTTCAAAATAATAGATACCAGGTGTCTCCAATACTATTGTGCCTACTTCAAGCAAATCTTCTCCGAATTCAAACCGAATTTAAATTTAATAACATAATAATCTTCTTAGAGAACAGAAAATCTTTTGTTAGAATCTTTAAAATTGTACATGGAATATTGTATTTTTGTTAGTGCAATAAATAAGATTTCATGTGATAGGTAAAGTTGTGTACCTGACAAGGATAGTTGCAGTAAGCCGTATTCCAGCAACAGTAGAACAGTGCCTCCTTCTTGCACAGAGCGCACCACTGTTTCATTTTGGTCTCATTGATGGCCGCTTCCTTCTCAGCCTCGCATTTCATGCGTACCTCGTTTATAGCTCGATGCTTTTCGGCTTCGAAGCCAGCGCGCATTTCCATTATCATCAGATCTGTAAATTAATGAGAGAGATGTATTCGTGATCAATGACATAATTAAAAAGTAAGATAAGATAAGATTATATAAATAACAACTGCTTAGCTTCCAGATCACAAAAGATGTATAAGTGTAAGTAATATTATTCTATTAATGTAAAGATGGAAGGTAATGAGACATTGCAACTATACAGTTGCTGTTAAATCATAATAATTGATTGAACGAAATTCCTAATTAATGCCATATAATATTCTGAAGACTTCTGCTACTGCAAATATTGACAACAGATTAATAGCTAGTAAGGAAATAGCTAGTAATGAACGCTACATAATGCTACATAAATATTATAATGCTTATATGGCATTAATTAGGAATTTCGTTCAATCAATTATTATATTCTGTTAATTTTATAAATTGTAAGCTAATAATTTTAACATTATAAGAACTAGATGCAGTGTGATAATGTTGACATAATTGAGATTTATCTACATGAAACGACGAAGTTTGAACTTATAAATGTCCATTCTTGGAAAAGGATGTCCAAGGATTTCCTTTCCATTAACACTTGGCCGTGATATAGATAATTGACCGAAAAGTACAGATATCAATTGAATAAAGAATAAATACATAACATAAATTGTTACAAACATTTATATAATAGATTCACATTGTCGTATATATTTTTTGTTTGATGATCGGAATAAACGAATTTGAATAATCATTTTATTTGCAATCGAGCAAGCATGCTCTGATATACACAAAGCTTTTGTTCTATCGGACGTGTTGAAAACACATTCAAATACAAGGTAGAAGTCAACAAATAAACTCATGTAATAAGTTACTAATGTGAAATAAAGAAGAATAATTTCAAATAATAATTCACTGCCAACACATAAGTTATCCAATGTTGGCAGAGCCAAAAAATTGTATTGATAATCAGTGTTATGTGTCATACCTTATGACACTTGGTTTTAGTTCATTTTCTACTGTTTTGTATATTGTTATCTATAACTCATTTCATTCTCAAATTCAGTTTATTGCCATCAAAATGTACATAAATAGAAATACATCAAATAAATCAAATACATCTCTTAGACTATGAAAGCGTTAACCTACAGAACAAAAAACTATATTTGGAGTACTTTATCATTGACAATATGCACTTGTATTTTATTGCAAAATGAATTTTACACATGTATTTTGTTTTTTGGCAATAAAATTCAATTCAATTTCTTTCTATATATTAATATACTTTCTTACCAGTATTATGCTTGTATTCAGCCATTTCTTGTCTGTATTTCCAGTGAGATCGTTCCATTTCAAGTTGCATTTGTTTTATACGCGCTTCATGCCTTCCTTCTTGAGCCATTTCTTGCAACAAGTCTTCCATCATTTGCATCATATTTTCAGCCACCTGCAAAAAATTACACAAATTCGAATAAAACATTTACAACATAAAAATTGATTATTTACTCATTCCTCAAGTCTGAAGATTGTAGAAGCATAGGATAATAGAAACCAAGTAAATGAACAAAACTAAATATAGCTTGGTGTCTGCTATCACATCTGAACTGGATATGAATACTGTCATTAAAACTCATTAAATCTTTTTACCAAGTTCAAAACAGTAGAGAAAAAGATGACAAGTGGAGAGAAATAATGGAAAAGAAGAAAAGAAGAAGAAGAGACAAACGAAAGAAGAGAGAAAACATCTTAGAATGAGAAGATGAAGTACGAGAAGCAGAAGGAGATGGAAAAGAAGAATAAGAAAAAGAAAAGGAAGGGAAGAACGAGGAGAAAATGGAAAAGAAGGAGAAGGAGGTGAAGAAAGAGAAGTAGAAGAGTAAGAAAAGGGAAAAAAAGGAGAAGATGGGAAGGAGTGGGAGAAGAAGAGAAGAAGAAGATGATGAAAAAGAAGGAGAAAGAAGAAGAAGAAGGAGAAGAAGAAGAAGATGAAAAAAGAAGAAGAAGAAGAAGAAGAAGAAAGAAGAAGAAGAAGAAGAAGAAGAAGAAGAAGAAGAAGAAGAAGACGAAGAAGAAGAAGAAGAAGATGGAAAAGAAGGAGGAGGAGAAGGTGATGAAAAAGGAGAAGGAAGAGAAGAAGTAGAAGAAGAAGATTGAAAAGAAAGAGATGGAGGAGTAGAAGAATGAGTAGAAGATTGAAAAGAAGGAGAGGAAGGGGGAGAAGGTGAAGAAGATGGAGAAGAAGATTGAAAAGAAGTAGATGAAGGAGGAGGATTGGAAACTAATTCATGTAGTTCAATAGTCGCAGTTTTATGCAACCTAGGATGTCCTAGATATTGTAAAAAGCTGAAATGAGGTTATTCATTGACAGTCCAGGTGGTGCCTTAGTAAGTGAACGAGCTACACCAAAACTAAATAGCGTATTTGGTTTCACATAGTTACATAAAGCCTCGGTTAAATACCTGCATTGAGTGCGAGGTGATACATGTGAGCTAAATGTTAGTGTACGAGAAACATAAATAATAAAAATTTGTGTTTCAATATAAATGTAGAAACACATTATATTTGGAGTGGTCCGTAGCCGAGGGCGATAAGCACCAGTCTGATAATCCAAAGGTTCCAAGTTCGAATACAGTTGAGGGAACGGATTTTGACAAAAACGGCCACTCCCGTCTTTCGGAGGAGACGAAAAGCCGTCGGTCCCGACTGCCTAAAAACAGTCGTCATCTCTCATCATCACCCCTCTCATTACCCACGCACAAGCCTAGAGCTCATGTGGACATCACCCCCAGGAAAAAATTACTTACAGCATTAATGTATAACAATGTAACTTATGTATAATTTGTAAGTAGGCCTAGTCACCTTTCGTACACAACTCTTATTCAATGTAACTGTAATCCAATGATATGTTTCAAAATGCAGAGATCGAACAAGAAAATCCTTTCCTTATGTTACTAAATGATCCGAAAATCTTGTATTCAAAGCTCCTCAGTTTAGGATGTAACTAGCAAGGTTAGCTTGCTAGGTTAGGTTAGGTTAGCTTGCGAGATGATCTGTATTCTGATCATATTTATATATAGATAATTTGAGTTGTACCAAGCAGGATCAATCCTAATTTAGGATCAGTAAAATAATAATCAAATGGGATCGAGTAGCTGATATCCTGATAGTAGCTGATAATAGATCATCCTGGTTTGTGCAACCCAACAACACAGATAAGGAACCTCTCAATTCAATTACAAGTTGGCCTTAATCTCAACTTGAATATCAATTCAATTTTTACATTATTAAAACTATTAGTCAGAGTTGAGGATAGACAAAGTATCAAGGCAAATTAAACCCTGAAACTTGAGAGCACCATTTTAGCAAATAAACTATCCAAACAAAAAAACTTTGAAATGAGGAAGATTTCAACACAGGTTTTGAATGAATTAAGTTTCCCTTACCTTAGCTTCCATTTTTATAAATTAATACTTCAAATTATAAAACTAGGAAACCTATGATGAACTTATTCAAGTTTTTGGACTAGCGTAGACTAAATTGATAGTTGACGATCAATAATATTGATTATCTATTTTTAACCTTACTTTCAAAACACTTGCACGTTTTCACCGGCGCGAATAGCATGAAGGAGCGTCAAGCTGATACGGATACAGTTTAAAAGTATTGCTCTATTTTGAAAGCACGCCAAATTAATTGTTTGTTTTGATTGCAATAATAGTAATAGGATACTCAATTACTTCGTATCATGATACATAACTTTAAGATACGGAGCTACTGATAATAGTTTGATTAGTCGGTATTCTATAATTGTGGAGCACTTTCAAGTTTAATTTGAGTATAATTATTCCTGTTTTTAAATAACTTATGATAACCGAAGTAAAGTTGATAAGGTTGGAATGATAAGATAAAGTAGTATTATGTGCCGATTTATTGAATATAAAGTTATCATTTCATCAAAGCAATAATGCTGTTCATTTCTTTACTCTTTAATTCCTTTAATGTTGTTCATTCAGTTCAATTTAATTTATTCAGCCGAAATGAACATCTTGAATGTTTATATTATTGTATTTCTTTGTAGGATATTTCTTCTTCTATGGGATATTTCAAAATAATTTATTATTATTAACAATAATAAGTATTATTAAGATAATAAAGATTGGAAAGAAATCTGAGTGATACATACCCCAATAAAAGCTAAATTTAGCTTTTGGGATGCCACCACAGAAAATATATTAACCTATTATTGTAATCATCAACAAAAGAACATATTGTTGTATTTGGTAATTTTGTATTAATTTGTTTAATAATTATTATATGTACCTATGCATTTTTCTTGTTGTAAATGAATAAATGAAATGAAAAAAAAAAACAAGAATTATGTGAGGTACCAAACAATTAATCAGTTGTTTAACAATTTCGTGATCGTCTTTTTTCCTGTAATACAAGACTTCTAAATTTTTGATAAACAAGCCCAGATTTTCAAATTCAACAACCAACTTGAAAGAATAAAACATTTCAACCAAAAAATATAAATTTTCTGTAATTTCGTAATTTTTTTAGATTTTTTAGATTAAGCTTCGTTACAGCTTGAAGGAAGCCAACTCCAACCAGTTGGAAGTTTCAAGTATCTGGGTTCGAATGTGCAGAGAGATGGAGGGCTTGATGTCGAAATACAGCATAGATAAATTGTGGATGGATGAACTGGAGGAGAATGAGTGGTGTTCTTTGTGATAGGAGAGTGAATTGTAAAATGAAGGGGAAAGTATACAAGTCAGTAGTGAGGCCAGCTATGCTGTATGGAACGGAAACATGGCCCATTCTAAAGAGACAGGAAAGGAAGATGGAAGTGACTGAGATGAGAATGTTGAGATGGATGTGTGGTGTTACAAGAAGAGATAAGATAAGGAATGAGTTGATTAGAGGCACAGTAAAGGTTGGTCCACTGGGTAAAAAGATGCAGGAGGCGAGGATGAGGTGGTTTGGCCATGTACAGAGACGGGAGGCAGATTATGTGGGGCAGAGAGTGCAGGATTTGATTTTGGATGGAGTGCGAGGACGTGGGAGACCGAAGATGAGGTGGAAAGACAGAATAGCAGCGGACATGCAGAAGAACGGTTGGAGGAGAGAGGAAGAGTGGAGGAGGGCAGGGTGTTGTGGAGAAGCAGACTACGAAGAAGGAATGCCGACCCCATTTAAATGGGATGAAGGCAAAGCCAAAGAAGAAGAAGAAGATTAAGGTTCGTTAATGATGATTACTCCAAGCATGCGTAGCCTAATGAGGAATGCACTTTTTCTTTTATGTGAATTATATGAAGCGAATAAAGTAAAGTATATTTTGCAACTCACCTTCTGCGACATAGCATCCATGCGCGCGGTGTTGGGACCGAAATTCCCGCGCAGTATACTTCTTCCCGCGGCTAAACCGCTGGTGGCGGACTGTGCGGGCGGTTTCAGCTGCAGTTGCGGCAGAACGCGAGCCGCTTGCGTGACCGCTGTCGGCACGGGACGGGACGCCGACGAGATCGGAGCAACGGTTGCCGACAGCGACCCGGAAGAGGTCTGCGGGGACGCCGTTTTGCTTCCGGTGGTTGCGGTCGTTTTCGACTCGACCGGATGTATTTTCAACGACATTGTGTTGCTGATCTGTACCTCCTCGGAACCGGGGGAAGAGCTAGCGGCGATTTTCGAGATTTTCGTGTAGAATGCCGAGGACGCGCTCTTTGGTGATGGGACTGGCGATGTCTGCAAAAGAATACATTGAAATTAAATTCACCATGTTTTATTAAAATCTATTACAGTAATGTTCTATTTTATTATATGACAGTAATTATTATTTTTTCAAGGAATATACGTACACATAAATTTGAATTTAATTTTACATATGAATTATAATTTATTTATATTGTTGTATGTTTTATTCTTTACTTTATGTCTTTTATTTAATTCTATTTCATTATTATTGATTTATTATGAAGTTATGAATTTCATTTTATTTCTATTTTGTGATTTCAATTGTTTATGGCAAATAAATGATTTGATTTGATTACAATCAATAGATTAATGAAATTCGCTGTGAGCATCTACGTTGTTGCGCTCTGGCGGATAATTGTCTGCATCTTTCTGGTAAATTTAACATGTAAAGGATAGGCTTAAGTTAAAAATTATTTTATAATTGAAATAGAATTCCCTGTCGCTATTTTCCTACTTATCGATTGTGGAATTATATTTAGAATGATAAAATGAACATATCGCATGTTCTCAAACATTTTTTTTTTTTGAATTTTATGTTAATGTTGTACCAATTTTACTTTTGTATTGTTAACCAATATTATTGTTGTATTTTTAACCAATTTACTTTTTGGCAATAAATATTGATTGATTGATTATTATAATCTTCAATTCAAGTTTTAAAATCAACTTTGAAGGTTATGTTTCAAGCTTATTGAGACGTCACATCTAAGTTCATTCCAGGGGCGGATTAAGGTCTGTGTTTTGGGGGGGGGGCGGTTTAGGAAGGTCAGTTCCGGGGTCTGACAGTATGGGGAGGTCCCTCCCCTCGTGAACAATTAAGAAAAACCGTAAATCTAGGTTCTAAAACTACAACGTTTTTCTTACATAAATACTAAAATTATGTGATATATTTTATAAAATTAAGTATTTTTCCAGTGTAAATCACATCAAAAGTTCAAGTTAACATGAGATGAGCAAATTTTAAAATGAAAACACGCACACTGATGAAAAGTATGTAACAACCTGTCAACCTCAATACAAAACCTCAGTATGAAACAAACAGCCTCAATGATAGTCCATCTGGATACATTGAGATTTGAAGCCAACTTATGGATTCGAAATAATATGATAATAATTTCATGGTACTCAGCATTTATGGATAGAGGTTTTTTACCAAAAGACCCTCTTATGTATGGGAGCCTACCATACTACCAACGAGCATCAGACAAAAGGAAGGAACGGCATCTGAACTTGAATTGAAGAGGTTTTTAATATTAGTGAGCGACTGCTCATTGGTACTTTTTTCGTAATCAAGAAGACAGTAATATTGCAACTGCAATTAGAATATTTTAGGAGCTATTGTTCAAATTTGAACCATCAATAACTGTTCTATAAATAAATTTGAACTATCAATATTGATAGATAATTGTTTTCCAGCAAAAATTTGTTTTAGTTTCATTTATATTGACACTGTTCATGTTGTATCGTACAGTGCTAAATAAATATTTTTGATTTGAGAATAAATATTGTATGAATATTTTAAAAATTTTGGATGGCCTGGCACCGCTGCTCTATATATTTGCGCCAAATCCACGGCTCGCATGTACCAAAAAACCTCCTTGGACCGGACCTGCCGACGTTGAGTAGAAGCAATGTTTTCTACGTTTCTTTTAAATATAACCATTTAAATCCTCATTTTTGTTACAAAATAATAATAACGTATCTCTACTTTAATAATAATAAAACTACTGAAACTATACATATTAGTTTTTGATAAGTAATTGGACAGCAAAATTTTCAATCTTTGTAGCGGACGGGGGGGGCGGTCGCCCCCCCGCCCCCCCTCTTAATCCGCCCCTGGTTCATTCCCATTGGTTACAGAGAGTGTATAGTAACAGTGTGGCCATTTGCGTGAAGCTATCCATGATAGTATGTGGAGGTCATTTTTTTCCCCGCCGCCGCGATACTTTTGCCAAATATTTGAATTTGATATGGGTTTACGGGCAAACATTAAGCAATTCTCTCATTTTTCAAACTTATTTCAAGAGAAATAACATCTAAAATAACTTCTCTAACATTAAAAATTGTCTCTCTACTGTTGGTATTGTGAACGCTTCAAATAATGAAAATTAACACTGACAAAGGCAAATTGTAAGCTGGAAATGTATCGCTCAACATAACATATGATTTGAATTTGTTTTTAATGTAAATATTATAAGAATTTGCAAACGTATGGCTGAATTCAACCGACACAACCAATCAAAAGTGTGACATGCAATACTGTTACTATACACTCTCTGTAGTACAACCTATCCACAAAGATCTCTCCTCTCCACCGATAAAAAGTCATACGAACATATTTTTTATTGATTATTATATTATTGCACGAACAAAATTTTTATAATTACCTTAGCTGATGAAGAAGCTGCGCCATTCTGCTGATTCATGACTTGTACTTCAGCAGCCGAAAGCCGCCTGCTCATTTCCGATCCTCCATCTTTTGTCTTGGTGAGCGTCGTCTTATGTCCGTAATTGGGCGCATTCGGGAACGACTTCCGCGCCGTCGGTTTCACTTGTACGGGGACATTTCCCGTTAAACTACGTTTCCCATTCTCAATTTCATCCGTATCGCTTTCCACACACTCCATATCCAGACTCAAGTCTTTTTTGTTGTCTTCGCGTATAATACTCAAACTAACATCTTTCGACAAGCATACACTACGTTGCAGGGATTTGGAAGGTTTTGGGGATTCGTCATCGCTGATGAGGGTAATTGTAACGTTGCCTTTTTCCATACGTTTTTTCATGAATTGACCGCTAACTTCGTCTAAAACACTGTACGAATCGTCGGTTAGTTCGTCGATAGGAGTAGTGGAAGGTCTTTTACGATCATCACTCCTCAATTCCTGTTCCACACATATCCTCCTCAACTCCTCCACACTGGACACATCCGAGGAACACGACGAAGACGCTGTAGAACCGTTACGTCGCACTTTCGACGGAAACCCTTTCCTGCGATTGGGGGCAAGAACACGTTCCATCTCCTCAGGACCACAACAATTCGGATCTCGCGCTCTCAACAACGATATCAACTTGGGATTATCGATATCTAGATCTTCCTCATCGTCACAGTCGACAATCGTTTTGGCGATGGTTATCGATGAGTTTCGAGACAACTTTTCCAAACCTTTCGAGAATCGATTAAGACTACCTTTCGAGAAATGATTCAAATTGTCTACAATGCCTGATAGTTTTTTGTTGGCTTCCATTTTTCGACTGCACAGAAAATCAGCGTTTTTCACGACTTCATTGATTGTGGCACGAATCGTGTCCAAAACTTTCGGTTTGGTTTCAACAATTTTCAAAGAATCTTTCTCCTCACTTTTACCGCCAACTATCACCCTCAATTTTGATCCTTCCTGTACTTCGTCGTGATCATCGGTTGTCAAATCAATATGAGGAGTTGCATCATCCGCTTCTTTATCTACTTCTTCATCAACAACTTCTTTCTCAGCTGATTCATCGACATCCTCTACCTCCTTTTTTATGATCGCAGCATAGTTTTCCTTATCTTCCAAACCTTCTTCACTTCCCTTACTACCACCCAGATCCGTATCTTCGGTATTTTTCTCCCCAACATTATCATCATCTTTTCCCTCATCATTTGTAACACTTTCATCAACCTTCCCTTGTTCCTCCACTAATTCACCAACATCTTTTTCATTTTCCTTTGAACTTTCTTCACTAACCACCGACTTTTCCCCTCCCTCTGTTGTAGTACCATCAACAACATTATCATCATCTCCCTTTTTCGACACTTCCTCCTTCTCCTTCTTCTTCTCCTCTTCCTCCTCCACATCTTCCTCCATCTCCTCCTCCTCTTCTTCACCCCCCTCCTTCGATTCCAAACTATCAACCATCTCTTTCTTCAACATAAGCTGCAGTTTCTCTTGCAAACTCGCAGCGTGATCGGTTTTAGTGGGCGGTGAATTTTCCGTCGGTTTTTGTTGGTGGTGATTTTCATCCAACTGTCGCCGTTTCGCGAGTGGCTCCTCATCTTCATCATCATTCCTGTTTGTCTCCTCTTTCTCTCCACTTTTATCTACATCCTCTTTGCTACCAGATTCTTCCCCAAATTTTACACTTTTCGTTGAACTTGTAGAAGTCACCACACCGCCTTTAGTGGGATCTGTATTCGATTTCTCTTTACCATTGTCAGCTTTCGGTGACACTGTCTGAGAATCCATTTTCTTTCCTTCTTTGTCTTCTTCCTCTCCTTCTTTCTCGCGAGAAACGTCGTTATTTTCTTCTTTATCCAACTCATTGGTGTCTAAAGATTTTGAACTATTCTGTGAACTGGGGTTATCTTCGTTTGTTTTCTTTCTGCTTTTCTCAGGTGTTAATTTTCGCTTTGCACTAGCGCCGAGTTCCTTTTTCACCTGAAAATGAAAAAAAAATTAATTCGGTTTCAAAATTTAAAAAATTGATTAAAAATTAACACTTTGGAATTCATTATCTGGCTTGCGAAAAAGCACAATGTTTGACTCTAAGTAACTTCCATCATAATCAATCTTATTAACTGAATACACTACAATCCATTATTATTATTTAGCGTATGGCTTTTGTCGGTGGGGAGACCCGAAGGTTATTCCACCTCGCCGTGTTTAACCTAATTCCACTTAGGTTGAAGTTTTATTCATTTTTCAGAATGATTTCGAATTTTGAAAGCAGTTCTTTTTGATACATAAAAGTCCAAAAATTCATAAACCACAAGCACAACATAAGAACAAATACAATAAAATATCAATAAATATACAAAAAATCCATTAATGAACCTTGAACCATTAGAACATGATAATCCATACAAAATTCAATACACTACAATTATTCACCAATGAACATGGTACAATTGAAATTGTGTGAAAATTAGACTAGTTCGATTGAATAGAGTAATAGTTTATAGTTGTGAAAAGTTTCATTGCGGATGCTCTATTTTCCATAGCCTACTGTATTGTAATATGTATATGAATTCCTACAATAAATATGGACTATACTGAATGAAAAATAAATTTTTATTTTGATATGTTTTAATACACGAACTGTATAATAGTGTTAATAAAATATTCGCTAACGAAATGACTGTTCTCATCAACAATACATTGAACTATTGCTCTGTTCATTACAATAATGAACAACAATAAAACTAACAATAAAATGAAATAAAATAATACAATAACAATAAAATAACATTATAAATAGCAATTCGCCACCTTCATTTCAACGATCGTTATTTGTTCTATTTAAACAAGCGTTTATTACAAGGTTATTTTTTTAGGCTTGAACTCTAAGCTAGTGTATTAGTAATGGAAAGAGTGATGAGAGATTAATTGCAAAAATTACCACAATATAAATAAAAAACTTGATAATTTTTAATAAAATTGAGAAGAATTTGATCAATTTACCTCATTCTGTGAGCTAGTCGATGGTGAACTGAAGTTTCTATAAGGACCCAACAGCTTTCCATACCTCCGACTAGCTGCTTTATACTGAAACAAAAAATACAATTATAAATGAACACCTTGAAAATGTAATACAAAATAGATAAAAACAATCAACATGTACAAAAACTCTGATAACTAAAATGAATAAAATATTGTAGCAAGACGTACAGAAAGGATTTTTCCAATTAAAATTATAATAAATGTACTAATTATTGGATAATTGAAATCTTGTTGTATTCAGAGGAGAATGTGACACAAATATATTGACATTACATCACATAGATTACATCACAAGAGTCACCATTTTAATATTAACTCTGATAGAAAAACTTATATTAACACTGATTAAAGAAAGAAATGATATAGGTTTATAAAATATAAATACATAAAATGTAAATATAAAATGTCTAAAATATTAGAAATTTATATATTAAAAATCATAATAGATTTTTCTCGGTAGTTCCTAATTTCTCGGTAAATATCAAGATGAATTTTGTACATTGATTTTTGTTTGTATCATTATTTTATTGTGAAATAAGCATTCAGTTATTTATTATTTTGTAACATTTGATAAGTGATTAATGTTAATTATATTCGGCAAACATTCAATTATTACGAGGTACAAAAATGAAGAAAACTATTGAAAATTGGTACTGCAAGTCGATTGCTGCGAATTAGATGGTTTAACCTAAAATTCAATTTGAATAAAAATGGAACCAACCCCTGGTAACATGGCTTCTAATTGTTCTTCCTCCTTGTTAGCATCAAACATACACTTGAAAGGCGGGTAGACGAATTCACCAAACCTGTCTCTCAGTTTCTTGATGTGTTGCTGGACTTCCTAAAAACAAAAACAAACATAAACATTGCCAGAAAATCAAAAGAAGCATGATAATTGCCAGAGCATAGAACAATCAAAAGGAAATACTAGTCCATTCTACCCTCAACTCGAAGTCCAAAATCTCCGTTACTATTACATAAATCCATGTCCAAATTACCCATCGTTCGAAAAACAAAGAAATAATTCTATTTTATGTTTGTGAGTAAATTCAGGAACAGAAGTAGTTTGAAGCGAATGTCTGTTTCTCTTTCTCATATAATAAAAATAAATGAATGAAATTTATTTGTTTCGAGCGCACATGCTCATACAAAGGAGTAGCGATGAGTATACATTTTGCAATCAATACGTTTACATATGATTAAATTTAATGATACCGTAATGGTATTGTTTGATTTTAATAAATATTTATATTCTACAGTACAGTAGGTCTAAGCAAACAAGAGTATCACTAAAATTTCATCCAACAATAATTATAATATTTTACGATTTTGAAAAACTCTACGTCCTTTGAGTTTACTCCCATTCAATTCAGATATTCACTGTAAAACGTGTTCTGAGGAAGCATTACACCAATGCGAAATGGCCATAAACACAAAATATATACAGTAATAGTTTCACTCTTCAAATTCTTGGTGTGTAAATTTGATCAAGTGAAAAAGAAATAGTATTCACAACAATTTAATTATTTTTTTTTATCATGGAGTTACACAACATGAACAGGAATCCTACAAATAAATTAAAATAGATGAGTAAATTAAAATTAATAGAATAAATAAAATAAATAAATTAAAAATTGAGTCGTTTATTTCACTATCTGGAAGAACTTGCATAATTCTAATCAATTTATTGCACGTGTAAACGCTACTTTACTATCAGGCGCGGGTGAAATTCTACTCTTACGAGTTCCAACTCGCATCCAGTGTAACCGCGGCCTTAATAGTTGTTTAGTGCAGGAAACTTTGGTTAATCAACTTGCATTATTCTAATTGAACTTACCAAGATGCAATCGTCGAATTGGCTTTTTCTCTTGTTCTTTGCAGAGCCAGGATTGAGTTTGCTGTACAAGTAGACGAATTTGATCGGAATCCAGGCCCTGAAAGTCAAAATATATTTTATTAGTTGGTAAGTGAATATAAAAAATAACGGTTAGTAGAAAAGACTGTGTTGGCAACACAGCTACTACACTAGGATTTCAGAGTCGCGCTTTTTCCCTTCTTCTTTACCTTTTCCCTCAAAATTCCCTTCTTTTTCCCTTTTCGCACCAAATTCCCTTCTAACACCAGTCTCAATCCAGAGCTATTTATTTATTAGGGGGTTGCCCTAAGCTGGATCAATATTTTGATTCAGGACAGAACAATGCTAATGTTGAGTTGCAACCATGATCAACTATTTTCAATCAGCTGATCCCATTTGATTAGTATTTCACTGATCCTGGATTTAAGTTATTGATCTTGCTTTGTGCAACCCAACTGTAAATGAAATCAGCTGATACAAAATAGTTGATCCCGTTTGATGCAACCCCGCACTACAGACTGGATAATCATAGTGTGGAATTGTATGTCACACATACAATATTGGTTAGCTCGGACAAACCCAGCATACTTTTGCCAATCCCATGAGATTTGCATTGGAATGATACGCAAATAATCTGTTATGTTGAGTGATTCACTTCTCACCTACAATAATTCACCTTTGCCATTGTTATAGTTTTCATCACTTTTTAAGCATTACCAAGAGTAAAGGGACTACTTTTAATGTTATAAAAGTTATTTTTGATGTTGTTTCTCTTAAAATAAGTTTGATAAATGAGTGAATGGGTCCATGCTCGCCTGTAATCCCATATAATAATTAGAAAATTTGACAACAGTATCTCACAATCTCATGGACTTCTTCGTTTGGTTTAATTTTGTTCAAGTATTAATAATTCATTTAAGTATGGCGGAGGCGGAATAGAAAATTTTCCAACACACTGTTATGGACCTTTTCACACAAATGACCACATTGTGATTATACAGAGTGTTTCAGAACTCCCTACCAATATTCTAGGGCATTGTTCCTGGGTAAAAATCATATCTAAATATCATATTCAAATCGTCCGAAAGTCCTTAGTTACTCACACAGCTGCCATTTTAACTCATTTTTTCTCAATAATGGCTGAAAATATTCATTTTTTTATTTATTTCTCATAAAATTACAAATACAACTTTTCAAACAAACAGCAAAAATGAATTAATCACAATACAGTATTATACAAATAAGAACATAAGAAACTACTTCCCCAAAAGAGCAAGCTCGAGCTTGGGGAAGAACATATGAAACTGAAAGGTGTACGATCCAAGATAACTAGTGAATGAATTGGTAACATACAATACAGTGTTTGTTTATGTGGTTGCTATGGAAATCCTGGCAATATGTGATCCCATAACATCCCATTCTTTTTTTATTAATATGAATGATAATCATTTAATCTGGTAGGAATTTTTCTTCTTCTCTGTGGTCTTAGAAATACTACATTCCTTCGTAGTACTGCTCCTTCTTCTGTTTCAATATCGAATATTTTATATGTGATCCCATAACAGCAGTGTAACTAAGGACTTCCGGACAATTTGAATATGATATTTAGATATGGTTTTTACCCATGAACAATGCCCTAGAATATTGGTAGGGAGTTCTGAAACACCCTGTATAGTTTCTGTACCCCACACTAGTGTCAACTGAACAATATTCAACAATGCATCAAAAAGAAATGCTTTCAAAATTAGAAATCATTCTGAAAAATTGGATAAAACTACAACCTAAGTGGAATTACGTTAATCACGGCGAGGTGGAACAACCTTCGGGTCTCCCCACCGACAAAAGCCATACGCTAAATAATAGTAGGGAGTTCTGAAGCACTCTGTATAGTTTCTGTACCCCGCACTAGTGTGTCAACAAGTCAACAATAAAACTAACAAACGTGCCAACTTTAATTTGATTAACTCGATGCAACTAACCTGTCATGTGCGCCGAAAAACCGTACATCAACCAAATTATCAGCGTTGGTCTTCATAGCTTTGGCGGGCCAGAACGGGAATCCCTTGAGTTTAGCCCAGACCAGGATGTGCGGTCGTTTGCACGCCTCAATGAACCACGAGTCCTTGCGCGTGTGAGCGTTCAGATAGCACTCAGGACACGTTTCAATCTCATCCAACTCCTGTTTGCAAATTTTCACCAGCACTTTGGCAATGTTCGACATTTTCGACTGGTGCGAATTGTAGATGACTGAGTTGTGTAGCAACCATTGTGTGTCGGCGTAGAACGCATGCGTACTGCCGTAAACCTTCAAATCAAATGGAAAAAGTTTATCCATCAAAAATAATTACAATACAGTAATAATTACAGTAAATAAATACAGTAAATAATTACGATAAGTTGGAATCTAGGCTATAACATGAAATACAAATAGAACAGACATTTTATGAATTGAATCATTTCTGATCATTTAATTAAAGATAAGAAAACTTATAATCAATAATGAAATAGAACAAACAAATTATTGTCAATAATATCAAGATAATTTAATAATAAAATGACATGTAAAATAGAGTTTATGCAGTCATCAATAAGTATCACAATAGACACTATTGAATCAATAACTTTTTTTTGCATTTGAAAACACATGGTTATTGATGCAATAGTGCTATTAGATCCATAACATGTCTATTGAGCGACTGAAAAACCGGGCATGAGTATATTAATTCCTTGTTATTATTATTCTTATGATAATACAGTGTTATAAAAGCTAGTGACTAAGTTACAAAGTTGATTCAATAAAAAAGTTAATAGGATTAAAGTTTTTGAAACAAATTGAAGTTCATCAAGGATTAGTAGAACGTTAATATTATTGAAAAAAACAAACTATAGTCTGCTCACCAAAACAAGCAGTGAATGTGAACAAAGAGTGAGTTTGTGTGTGTGTGTGTCTTTTGTGAGTGTATTGCATGACGGCATGCTCACATTTCAGCGTATGAAACTACAGTAATTGCGTATTCAGCTGATACGGATTGAGCGAGAGAAATTTAGTTAGAAACATGCCTTTGAATCGGTTTTACGGCTATTTTCCGATGCACGCACGCACACGTTCAAACAGACTATTATTAACTGTTAATATAAACTAGTAATGATAAGTATTTCAATAAAAAAGTTAGTAGGATTATGCCCGGTTTTTCAGTTGTTCAATAAACTTATTAAATCAATAACTTTTTTTCATTTGGAAACACAATGGTTATTGATTCAATAGTGCTATTGGATCCATAAACTGTCTATTGAGCGACTGAAAAACCGAGCATTAAAGTTAAAAAAAAAAATTGAAGTTTATCAAGGATTAGTAAAATGTTAATTATTGAAAATAAACAAGTTAATATAAACTAGTAATAAAAAGTATTAATGCTAATTAAGGATAAGTAAAAACCTTGTGCTTGATGTTCTTCTCCAGATAGCTTAGGTCCATGGGGTTCACAACGAAGCTCCTGTAGTCTTTGAAGACTTGTGTGTCGACCGGCTTTAAAAACCATTCGGACTGGAATAAAGAGAAAAAAATGATAGGGTCTTTCAAACAATGAAAAAATACAGGATTATTCTAAATGGTGGGCCCATTTTCAAATATTCATATCTACTAAGGTACTAATCCAAATTGAACAATCTTAATACCAATGGAAAGAGGAAATCTCGAATTTTTTTGATAGCTTACAAGTGTTCAATGTGGCCTACGGCTGCTGCATGGCAAACATACGCAAGCAGATGCAAATAGATTCTTCATCAATTGCATCTGGCAGCTCCGCTGCGGCACTCGACTTCACAACAAATGCATGTCACTAATTCGAAATGAACAATCTTCATACCAATGAGGAAGTTTATGAAGTTTTCATGAATAAAACGGTAAGTTAATTTTGTTAAATTTTGTGTTTTCTATAACTAGAACAAGGTGATTTCTTTCATGAGTGTTTAAAGTCAAGATTTTGTTTCACCTTGAAGACAGATTACCTTGAAGATAAAGGTTTACCTTGGACTAAAACAATTTCTGTATCATTTTTTGTTTTTCAGCCTACGTACATTGATTTTTTAAACAATGAAAGAGTTAATAAATGACACTATGTTCCCTATCAAGGGATAATTGGTTATGTTGGTGAAGTGGAACAACCCTACTCGGGTCTCCCCACTATTAAAAGCCATACGCAAAATAAATGAATAATAACAGATCATTTCTGTACACAATTGATTTCAATGTGTTGGCAACATATTGATATGTATATTTATTATCATATTGCCATGATTAGTGTATTTGTGTACAATAATAGAAGACTGATTGATTGATATTTATTAGAATGCTGTCATTAAAAACCTATTGCATTTAAACGTACATTACACAGAGTGAAAAATGAATCAAATATTCTCTTAAGAACTCATAATAAACAGATTTATTGAATTAACTTGTTCAACATATATTTATCTATAAACAATCAGGCATTCAGACAATTTGACATGACAAATAACATTTCAAAATTAATACACGAAGATCCATTTTAATGTAAAATATTGGTATGAGTGATTAAAGGATGGTTTATTTTTCTGATGATGCTTATAAAAGCATAAGAAATGGAGAAAGCAGAATAAAATGGATTTAAAGGCCGTTTCAAAAGGACATTAGTCTAATTATTCTTATTCGACCTTCAAAGTTATTTGAATTAACAATACGTTCTCGTTTGAAAATGAACTTGTTATCAATCTATTAGCAATCTTTTAGTTGAAATAGATTACACAACCAAAATAGTACAGTGAGTGATACTGTAGATCCAATGAATTTGGTTTCAATTTAGTAGCAATCTTCAGTTTGAAATGGATTATACAACCAAAACAGTGTCTTCAGTACAGTTAGTGATACTGAAAATCCATAACATTTTTCCTACATACTTGTTTCAATTTGAATTTCAATTCAGTAGCTTCAGATGTCAAAGTATTTTCATATATGGAAATTCAACTTTATCAAAGAATTGATGACGCTTCCGAATGCATTGTTCATGCCTTGAAGGAATAAATGCATTCTCAATCTTATTAAATCTTTCATCCTTTACTTCTCATTCAATCTTAAATTATTTAATTCAATATTATTATAATTATCTTAAATTATTTCACTCATATGCATCAATATGAAGACAGGCTTCAGGCTCCACAATATTTACAAGGATGGGAATTCAACTTTATTAAATAATGGATGAAGCTTGAGTAATTCAATATAAAATTATGTAGCATCCATTTTTAAGGATTCAGTTATTTTTATAGATTTATAGAACAGTTATAGATTCATAGTTTCTATAATTACAGTGATTGTTATAGATTTATAGAACAGTTATAGATTTGGTTATAGAGATTTACCAGAATTTATACAGAAATATGTTATTTATTAGAAGAAAAAATCTACAACCAATAATCCATAAATCCCAAGTACCTCATTACTCTATTACTCACTACAATATTACATAGGCTGTTTAGAAAGTACCTCAAACTTCTGCCTCATATATTATGTATCTGCAATTCTCGATTCTATTTTATTTGATAATTCAACACTGAATTAACTGTAATTTTCAATTGAAATGAACTCAATATTGTATTATTAATTTATACTCAAAAATACAACTCTATAATAATAATGGTTGATAATTCTATAATTATAGAGCTCTCTAATTCGAATCTTACATGAATTCCATCTATTATAATAGTTTTAATACTCCTACTTGTAACCAAAATCTGAAGAGACATTCAATTATTCATCGATTAATCAATACAACAAATTATTCTATAATAATTACAGAGCTGTGTAATTTGAATCCTGCATTAATTCTATCCATCGAAAAGTATTAATACATCAACTCCTACCAAACTCTGAAAATACATACAATTATTCATAATTTATCAATATGACAGACTAGAGCTTATATTGTTCCAAATTTCAAAGTAGGCTTATATTCAGAGAGAAATTAATATATTTTCCAAATATTTTACTACAATAAAAATGTTTTTAATACATCAACTCGTACCAAACTCTGAAGAGACATTCAATTTACTCATTAATTTATCAACAAACTCAAACAATCTTTATTCACAAAATAAGTAAATACAACAGCAGAGATACATTTATACATAGTGAATATCCCCCACAAAGACATCAGTCTGGGTGTGGGGAATGAGTTCAAAATCTGCATAATATTTGATGAAATAAAAAACGGTTGTGAATTATTTACAATAAAATAAAACACTTCAGATTAAAGCTTGTATTATTCTCAACTTCAAGAGAAACAAATCTATTTCCAGATATTTTACTACAATATTCAAGCTCGTACATTGTAAAATAAATGAATTTTAACTTTCAATTATTTTCAAATATTCAAACAATGAACAGTTGAGAATGAATAAAATCAGACTCAGTGATTCAGAAAACAAAACGCCTACTCCTACTATTTTCAGTTACTTAGTGACATCTAGAGAGGCACAACGACCTATTGAGATGGAAAGTCCTTGGCGAAATCTATCCTGTAGTTACCATACTGAGCAAATCTACCCACTCCCCTATCACCATCTCACTTCCTCTCAATGCTCGACTCTCTCTTCGCTTTCTCTCTCTCACTCACTCTCTCTCTGTTCCTCGCGACCCGCAGCAACAATAATAATTACAACACCGTTTTCCGACTCCGATTTGCGCACAATCTGGCAACACCGCGCCCAAGTTTGTCTTCGTCATTCTCGAGACGTTCATCGACTCGTTTTCTTTGAACCTTCTCTTTATCGGTCCCCTTCCTCCCTCCTCCTCATCGCCTCTTCCTCCTCCTCCTCCTTCACTCCGCTTTCTAAATGTGGCACAGCTATAAACTAATTGCTGACCATATCGAGTTTCTGCATCTGAACAACTGAAAAATTACTGTATTGAAATAAATAGGCGATCGATGAACCCGTTTACGTTATAATTTGACCTTTGTTGGACTACTTGAAAACGGATTTGACTTGAAAATTGTTCTGAATGTACAATAAGTTTAAAAGCTAGTGAAAATACTGGGTAAACCTGTATGCTATGAATAGTAAGAATGTAATATTGTAAGAATATTGCTGTATAAATTGTTCTTTGACAAATTACTTCTTAGAATGTACAATAATTTTGAACGCATTTGATATGAAAATTGCTCTGAATGTTCAATTCGTTTAAAAACTAGTGAAAATACTGGGTAATATCCCAACAACCTGTATGCTGTATGAATTGTTCTTTGACAAATTACTTCTTATAATGTACAATACTTTTGAACGAATTTGATATGAAAATTGTTCTGAATGTTCAAATCGTTTTAAAACTGATGAAAATACTGCATAAAAACCCAAGAACCTGTATGCATTGTTCTTTGACATATTACTTCTTATAATGTACAATACTTTTGAACGGATTTGATTTGAAAATTTTACTGAATGTTCATTTCGATTCAAAACTGATGAAAATACAGCATAAAAACCCAATAACTTTATGCATTGTTCCTTGAAATATCACTTCATTTATAATTTATTTATTTATTCAAAATAGTACAATAATAGGCCTACATATAGGATAGAAACACAGACAATGTCCAAAACGTTTCTCTTCCCAATTTTGATAAATACATTAAAAATGAAGATTAAGTTCACATTATTTCTTGTTTCACATTCAATTTTCATCCTCTAAAAGATAAAAAACTATAATGAACAATAGTTTTCCTTGTTGGACTACTTTTGAACGGATTTGATTTTTTTGTAAATTGTTCTGAATGTCCAATTCATTTCAAAACTGATGAAAATACTGCATTAAAACCCAATAGGCCTAACCTGTATGCATTGTTTTTTGTTTATTTATAATGCACAATATTTCTGACACAGTGTGCACATATATAGTGATATTTGACTACATCTAGTTTTCTTTTATTACAATATATAATAGTTTTCAATGTATTTCAAAACTGATAAACAATAACTGATGTACAATAGTTTTCAATGAGCTTCAAAACTGATAAATTACTAGATAAAAATTCATAAACCTTTATCATGCATTATTATTTGATAATTGGGTCTCCCCACCGATAAAAAGCCATACTGTACGATTAAAAAAAAATTGATAATTCACTTTTAATAATGTACAACAATTCTCTATGGACTTCAATACTGACAAGAAACTGGCTAAACCCCCAAGAACCGGTATGTATTGTACTATGAACGATAGAAACGAATAATTACTTCAAATTAAGTACAAAATATTTGTTCAATGTCCTCCAATGACTGATAGAATGAATTAATGTAATTTTTGAATGAAATAATCCAGAATTACTGGATGAAAGCTCAAAAACCTGTATGCATTATTCTATGGAAGATTGAAATGAAGATTTATATGAAGCTATGAACTTGAGAGTATAGCTTCTTTATGGTAGTGTTCTATGACCTCTATTTGACTAATTTCAACTTTTCAATCAAGTTGAAATGTTCAATTTGTAACAAATCTCATAAAAAAATTATAGTATTCAAAACTAAATGTGATGCAATCAAACTGGTGAGTGAGAATTCAAGGTACCTCAATTCAAAGATTTCTTTTACTGTATGACCTCTGTTGGACTACTTTAAATAGTAGGCTAACAAAAACTATGAACTCATTTTAAATGATCAATAATTTCAATTGTTTAAAATTTCATAAAATTATTGCATTTTAGTAGAAGTCATCAATTAACCCATTTGTGTTGTTTTGAGGGCTTCATTGAATCTATTTCATGATTGCAAATAAGAAATTGACAGTCATACCCAATATGAATTTCTCAAAGTTATTTTGTGTCCTCTAATGGAAGTACGTTAGAACGCTATAAACGAACATTATTATGGTTAGCCTACATTACAACAGTAAAGTTTGATTTGTTTCAAAATTATTCATAAAACTATGTTGTTGACAGATATGTAATTGGCGTTACTTTATGACCTCTATTTTATTGATGTATCAAGTCTATAGAGGACTTTCTAATACGAAATTAACCTACTTTAGTGTCAATAAAAAATTGTTGAACTATGAAATGGCACACTATGGTAGTTCGACGTTTATTAATAGTTCTTGATGGAAGCAAAACGCAATGACGATAGTGTTCTACTTGTTTAAAAAACTTAAACATGGCGTGACTATTTCTCATATAGATTAGAAATGAATTTTTATTGATTTGGAACAACTATGGTTAATTTTGTTGGAAGGAAAGATGTTGCAACAATTCATCCTAATTTAAAAAGATGGCTGTTCAATTATGACGACTATTTTGTCATTGAAAGCTTTTAACAACAGTGTTATAGACAACGTCAAATAATTTTAATAGTATAATTTTGTTGGAAGGAAAGATGCAATGACAATTCGGTGTGTTGCTTCATAAGCAACTAATGTGAAGATGGCTGTTCAATTATGCGACAAATCTCGTCTTGTCTTGTCTTGACTAACCGATCTACGCCTAGCCTAACTTTGTAATTTGTTGAGCATTACATGATTAATTTCTTATTTTCTCATGAATATGAATACTAAATTAAAGTCAATACTTTTACAATAGATTCATTACTAGAATTTACGACATGCAGTCAATATTTTACTTGTGAATACATATTTATAACTTAAAAACATTATAAACTTCAATATTTTACCTTTCAACGCATAAAATTTCTATACTAGGGAGTATATTCTATTCTTACGCCCTTGAGCAGTGATTCAGACTCTAGAACAAGCTAAATTTTTCAATTTACATGAAAGGGAACGAATTGAAAGCTGAAGGAACCGCCTTTAGGATTATATAACTTCAAGAATTGCACAATAATACTGAGTCCATGTAACGCTCAGAAATTGCCACTTTCACTTCTTTATAACTTGGCAAATAGAAAATCAATGGCGTCACTGATTTTCAATTAGTTCAGATAAATCAATAAACAAATATCGATACAAATACGAAACAAATAACAATAAGCTTAAGATACAATAACAAGGTATCGATAGCAAATATATATCGATAATTGAAATGTTATTTCAAATATTGTGCAACTTACCCCAGGATAAGAGTTCATCCTTGCTAGAGTGAATTTCAGGAGATTGCACAACTGATCTAACGTTAATGACTTCATGGCAGTTGACCTAGAAAATAATATTATAATTTAAAATCAATAAATATATTATATAGTTCGAAATTAAGAAAATAATTTGAATGAACAATAAATCAATAACAATAAAAACTCAAACATTGGAATCTACATGGAAATATTTTTGATGTTTCAAAGCCACCAATGTGCACTGAAATCATGTTTCGTTTACGATTATTTTGGTTCTTAGACCAAGCGCCCACTGAGGTGGAGTGGCGATGGCGTGGCAACACGCTAAATAAAAACTAAATGAAACAGCGCACATCGAGGTGACGTGCACTGTTCATTTAGTTATAGCAGGATTCTTTTAAATTGTCAGAAAACAGCTGATTGATGTACGCTCGTTTACTAATGTTAAATCAGCTGTTTTCTGACAAGTTAAAATAATCCTGCTATACATATGTTTATATTTAGCGTGTTGCCATGCTATCGCCACTCCACCTCAGTGGGCGCTAGGGCTTACTATACAGCTCCTATCTGTTCAGTAGGTTGAGAATTGAACTTAATTTTGTAGTATTCTGGACTTGAAGAGTTTACAATTGAAATACATAAATTTTTGCTACAAACTATTATCTACATTTATAACATTTGCTACAATAGCTACAATAATTTGGGGGGCTTATACCCCCCAAGCCCCCCTTAAATCCGCTCATGTCCTTTTCATGTCTAATGCGTTTGTCTCCTTCCTGTTTTGCATGACTAAATAAGAAAATAATATTTTATTGTATTAAACAATGAAAACAAGCAATAGACAAGGTCACAATAATAATTTACAAAAAGTCAACAATACGTACAATGAGTACCTCATCATTACAATTACACTTGAAATAAGATCGAACCATCATTTATTGTTAAAAATTATTCTTATAACTTTTTTTTGAAGTAGAAGCACACTCTGAACGTCACTACAGTTTCCCCATCATAGAATTAATATTTGACTATGGAAAAAAGCTGAGTAAGCTGATCTCAGATACTCTTCCGTCACTTGCCCTTTTATAGCAGGATGCATTCAATTTGGCGGTTGGCGATCAGTAAACAGCTGATGTTACGCAGCTTTGACACCTACAAATGCTGAATCTCGCAGATTATTGCAAAGACTATTGCAAAAGGTCTTCTTTGAACGGTATTCTTTTAAAGGGTATTTTCAAGACTTTAAAGGTCTTTAAGACTTTAAAAGTATTTGGATTATTGTGTCAAAGCTGCGTAACATCAGCTGTTTACTGATCGCCAACCGCCAAATTAAATGCATCCTGCTATCTGCTATAAATTATTTAAAACATATATAATTTTGGATAGTTTACTGGACAATCAGTGTAAACAAGACAGCTTCTCATCCAGATGAATATCCAAAAACTTATTCCTTACACAGGTGTTCAACAAGCTAGCTTCCCTCAAACCAAACAACAATTACTGGGTCTTCTAATCATCTGGGACTTCTAAATATTTATGTAAGGCTAGACGTACACCGGTTAGCCAAGACAATACAAGACGAGATTAGTCACGTTTACTCACAGTAATTCACATAGTTGCTTATGAAGCAGCCCACACCGATGCAAATGATTAATCGGTGTGAGTTGCTTCATAAGCAAATATGTGAAGTACTGTGACTAAACGTGACTAATCGCGTCTTATCTTGACTTGACTAACCAGTGTAGGCCTACGCCTAGCCTAAAAGGCCACCTGTTTTCTTTACAAATAATGTTGATAAAAATAAGTAATTTTTGGAAATAAAAATAGTCACCTTGTCTCAGTATTTTCGGCGTAGAGTGTGCTACTGCATTCAGGGCACACCCAGTCGAAGGGGGGTGTGGTTTCCAAATGTAAACAGCGCAGATGAAAAACCCGCGGACAGATTTTACAAGCGACGGCCGTCCCTTCGCGGTGACACTTCCAGCAGTACATGTCTTTGCCTTCTCTAATCTGAAGAAATCAAACAAAAAATCTAATATGAGAACCAATATATAAAATAGAAAATATAAATCTTCTATAGGCTATTAATAAAAGAGAGTTGGTGTCTATACGCTCGCTTATAACTCGAGAACGGCTGAGCCGATTTAGATGATTTTGGATTCGTTTGATTTTTTAAAGCACTGGTTAACATAATATGTATTGAAATATAAGAAAATCTCTTTATAATTAATAAATAATAATTAGTAAATTAATGACCTAACCTATCAAACATGACATCCATTCTGATCCAGTCCAAACAATAATGCTCCTATAAAATCGATGTGTATTTGAAGATGATACAATAGAGGTCATCCAAAAGAGGACCTCGATGGTCTGTTGGATAGCGACTCTGGGGTGATATGAAGGGGGACATTTCGGGGGTGACAGTTTTGGGGGGGTTTACATGAAGGGGGCCAATTGGGGGAAGAGGGGGGTGACATTTGGTGGGTAAGAGGGGGTGGACATAAAGGGGTATTTATGGGTGGAAGGAAGGGGGGCATTTGGGGGATGACATTTTTGGGGGGTAGCATTAAGGGGGGGACATTTGTGGGGAGAAGAGGGGGACCTTTTGGGGGGGGGGGAGAGGGCGATACGAAGTTCGCCGTGACAGCTAGTAATAAATAAAAATCATATCATTATATGATACAATATTCGAAAATTTGTCTAGTTGGTTTTGGAGTGAAAATTGCTTTGAGAAATATGCTACAAAAACTACATTTGGACTGTTTTTGAATCATAGTATCTTTTACAACATTCTAAATTTGTCTAGTGTTTGATTTCGGAGTGAAAATTGCTTTGAGAAATATGCTACAAACCCTATACTTGGACTGTTTTAAAATCATATCTTTTACGGCATTCAAAATTTCTCTAGTGTTTGGTTTCGAAGTGAAAATTGTTTTGAGAAATATGCTATATAACCTACATTTGGACTGGTTTTATAGATTGGAGAAGTGACAGTTTGGTGTAAGCCTGTTGGACCTTACATTGATTAAGTATCGATTGCTGAATAAATGGAAAACTGTTGAATAAATAATAGATGCATGGAACTTGAGAATAAACTTGGAAATAATGAATATAATTAAGAATGGAAAAGTTTGTAAATAGAACATAATACATGTATTTGACTCCTCTTATCTGGAGGAATATTATATATTCTTTATTACATTCTCTTATTATATAGATCATAATATAGTATGTTCATATCAAATCAAAAAATCAAATGTACGTATGATACAATTTTACAGTTTGTAAATTTGTATTCGTAGTAGTATTAGTTTTCTTGGAAAATAAATCATTTATTTATTTAATTGACAAAATGGATACTAAAATGGTACACGTGTATCAATGGGAGATGATTCATGTCTTCAATTTCACTTATCTGAAAAAATAAAGAATTATCTAAAAAAATATTATAAATAATCTTTAAAATGTTCATCATAATGTTTGTACATGGTACATAATTATCTTTTCCTTCTCTAATCTGAAGAATCGACAAAAAATAATCTAATAGATAAATTCAGCATCATGAATAATATCTCAATTGCACATTCATGTCTGTCAATGGAAGATGATACATGTATTTTGCTCTTCAACTTGAAGAAATAACAATATAAATGAATGAAATATTAACAAATAGATGAAAATTATAAATAGATATCATGATGAGAAATGTGTACATAAGTATCAATGGAGCATGTCACATGTATTTCCCTTCTCAGAGCTAAAGAAGAAAACAGAAATGAATGTAACAACATAAGAAATCAACAGAACATTGAGTACCATCATCAAGTAGAGTGTACTTGTAATGAAATATTCCAATGCAGTTTCAAAACCAATACTGTGAAATAGTTTTTTGGTGAGATCAATAAAGTTAATTTGAATTTTGAAAAGTTGTATCTATAAGAAATGAAAAAAAGTCTTCTTGGCATAAAAGAAACTATTAAAATAGATTACACAAAGCGTTCCTAGTTAAAAAAGAAATATGATTTTGAATAGAAAGTGCGATGCAACCTCGTACTGAAATAGATCCAGTAGAAAATTTATAAGAAGAATAAGAGAATTTGTTTTGAAAGAAGGTAAATTAAGGTTTAACAATATTTCGTTGGCTTTCTTGAAACAGATATCGAGTCAAAGCAACTAAATACATCATTCATTAGTTGTTATCTATTCTTCCAATTGATACCAACAGAATAATCAACTAATATTAGAGTAGTACAGTATTATCATTTTCAAGGCTTCTGTAGGACCACTCAAGTAACGAATAAACTTCAATTTATTTTTGCTCCACTTCCAATAACAAATAACAATTAATAAAAATCATTGTTTCAATAACATAATACACAATTGTGTTGGCAATAACATGTCAAAATAGTAATGACTAGCGTGTTCCCATTTTATGAGTTGTTTCATGAAAATTTATAAGTCTTATAATACAGAAAGAAAAGCCAACTCACACTACACAAGAATAGCACACGGTTAACTATGTAATAAAATCATGTCTAGCTTTTTTCCTGTATTACAGGACTTCTAAATTTGTGCGGAACTTGCGTGTTATAAATTTTAGAAGTCCTGTAAAACAGGAAAAGACTATCATACGTTTATTATACATATTAATAAGTAATTATACATACCTGTAAGTTCATTACATAGATAGTACGGCATGATATTGATCTCTAGTGTAAGTTAGCCTTTTTCTTGTATTACATCACTTCTAAATTCATATGAAACAGGCGCATGGAAATACATATTTTATAATAGTGTGGTCAATAATTTTATCCTCTATCGATAGTAAGAATAGAAAGTAACTATTCAAGCTCAAACGTTTACTATAATTTTTTACAACGAGTTTAATCGAACGTCTTTTTGCCCGGTTGCTCAGTCGTTCAATAAACAGTTTATGGATCCAATAGCAGTATTGAAAGTGTTAATAGCAGTGTTAATTTAAGTGTTAATAGCAGTATTAAAGTGTTAAATAGCAGTATTAACCATGTGTTTTCAAATGCAAAATTTTTTATTTGAATAGTTTATTGAACAACTGAGAAACCAGGCATTTATTGGCCGATAGTAAAATATGTAAATCGAGCAATGGCAGAAAATCTAGAGTAAATTAAGCTATCTACTACCTGAACCATTCTGTAATACGTCTGTTTATTGGCAAATAGTAAAATATGTAAATCGAACAAAGCTGAGAATCTAGAGTAAATTGAGCTATCAACTACCGGAACTACTCCTGTAATTTTTGACAATTATAGGTCATTTATTGGTGGGGAGACCCACAGTCATTAAAATAGCCACACTCAAGCATTAATATTCAAATTGATTCTAAAGTAAGTGAGCTCTAAGCAGTAAATAATTCATCCTCAGTCAGTAATAATATTCCGCAAATAGTTATCGATTTTTACCGTAAATACAATCAACAATAAGGACAGGACCAATCAATTATTCAATATACCATGATTTATTAATAAAATGTCACAGGCATATGAAAGGTTTTTGAAAGTAGCAGAGAATATTGTATTGGCCTAGTACCATTTTCAGGGAATAAAATTGGCTTGTAATACTATAACCGCGCAGCAAATTGGCAAGTCATCAGATAAAATTGCTTCAGGCCAAGAAATTCAATGCAGAAGTTGGATTAATATGAGATGGGAGAAAATTTTATTAGTTTAGCTAAATCAGCATGATTTTTACGTTCTTTGTTATAAAAAAATGGGAAAGGTAAGAGTGGTTGACTTCTAATGATATTAATATAACTGATTTTCCATTTAGTAAATCATTCTTTCTTAACGGAAATACATTTTCAAGTTTATTTTATGTTTTATTCTTCTATTTAACTGAGATTCACTTTCAAGAAGTTTAAATAAATTAGGGAAGAGTTGTAATTCGTTGCTTATTTATATTTATTGCTCAGTTAGTAAAAAGCCAACTGAATATTAAAGGAATTGAATATTAATTTGTGAAAAAATCACAAAAATTGAAGCTTACTCTAGTCTAGTACATCGCTTGCCATTGTGGAGTAGGTCAGCTTCCTTACAAAACACAAATATACAACACATTTGTAACTATTTACTGCCACTTATTATGTAAACAACTGTAAATGTTTGTAAATTTGTAATTATTTTGGATTTATGTCAATTCGTTTAGTTTTGGGAACAGAATCATTAATTTATATATATTTATTTGCATTGTAAACCATACCACAGCAATAAATGTTTACTACAATTCCAAAGAATTTCTAAAAAAATAAAAATAATTTTTAATAGTTACCGGTTTAGGAGCAGTATCCGCGCTCTTGTCCATGGATCGCTTCTTCCTTTTCGGCGATTCCTCTTCCATCTCTTTTTGTCCTTCGCCCTCCTTCTCTTCCCCTACTTCCTCTTCGCGTCCTCTTTTTCTAGTTTCGCTCAGTCTGGAGCGGCTCCTTACAGCACGCAGGGGAGTGTCATCATCATCATCATCATCTTCTTCTTCACCGGAAGCATCCTTTTCAGGTTCGTCGGAGTTCTGTGATTGGTCCGTTTCATCTGGCGACGATCTCAGCACAGATTTATCCGTTGATTTATCAGGGCTGCTCTGAGATTCATCCAGTACTTTATCAGATTCTTCCTGAGAAGACGTACTTACAGTTTTATCAGTACTTTCCTCAGTACTTTCCAACGATTTCATCGAAGGTTCATCAGTTATTTTGTCAGAACTATCTTGAGAAGATGTCAAGACAGATTTATCAGTATCATTGTCAGAGCTATCTATGGATTTCGACGAGGTTTTGTCTTGAGAAGACCCTCCCCCAAGTGATTTTGTCACAAGTTTGTTATTATCTTCAGAAGAATCATTTTGTGAAGTTTTTCCGGAACGGTCCTGTTTCGACGAGGTTTTGTCTTGAGAAGACCCTCCCCCAAGTGATTTTGTCACAAGTTTGTTATTATCTTCAGACGAATCATTTTGTGAGGTTTTTCCGCAACGGTCCTGTGTTTTCGCCACAGGTTTATCCTGTGATTTACCGGATTGATCTTGCGATTTTCCGCAACTGTCTTGCGTTTTACCGGATTGATCTTGCGATTTTCCGGAACTGTCTTGCGTTTTACCGGATTGATCTTGCGATTTTCCGGAACTGTCTTGCGTTTTACCGGATTGATCTTGCGATTTTCCGCACCTGTCCAGCGATTTACCGGCGCGACTAGCCGCACGTTCCCGCAGCCTTCCGTTCCGTTTTTCCGGATCACGCGAGGAGCGTGCGGAGCGTTTTCCGTCCGCGGCAGCTTCCAGCGAATCGGACACGCTGTTAAGAAACCGCCGATGCTTTGCGGCAAAGTCCGGGTTCACACTGAGCCTTGTCGATCGCAGACTGGACGCTCGGTCCGCTGCGATTTCTCCGGACGACGTTTTCCGCATGCGGCCCGGCACGCTGCGGCTTCTACTGGAACGTGTCGTCGTCGAGGCAACGGTCGACTCCTCCTCCTCCATCTTCTCTTCATCCTCCTCCTCTTCCTCCATCTCTACACTGTAGTCGGGGTCTTTTTCCATAGTTTTCAAACTGCGAACAAAAACAAGCTGATTAAATTTTTGTTCAATCTATACAAAATACACAAAAAAAAACAAGCTGATTAAATTTTTGTTTAATCTATACAAAACACACACAAAAAACTACAAAACTACACATAGTACAATTTTTTTTATTGCCAATTTTTTGTTTTTTGTCAATGGCTCAACAGCCCTATGTGGGCTTAGGCCTACCAGCTGGTTGCAGTTTCACATCCACTTGACTGATTTAGCAGAGGTGAATGATCATTAACCAGAAAAGATGTAACGTGTGGTTAGCACATTGACATCTCAACCATAAGCTAGTCTTCGCAATCCAGTTATTGCCATTTAGCAAACATTATTTGAATATTAATTCACAATTATTATCTTTCAATTATTTTTTCACAATTTATTTTTGATTTGATTTGACAATACAATGATGAAGAGAGAGAAAAATCAATGATAAACAATAAATTCGCATACCTAGAAAACAAATCCTATAATACTAGGCCTATAATACTATAGTACCTATACTAATACTAGTACCTATAATACTTTTTTGAGGGTGATGCCCACATGAGCTCTAGGCTTGTGCGTGGGTAATGAGAGGTGTACTATATTGTACATTTAAAGAAGAAAGGAAAACAAATCTTCAACAACAAATAGTACAATAAAATCAATTCACACAACAAATAGTACATGATAATGAATATATGGTAATTTATTGTTTTTAGCAATAAAATGAATTGAATTATAAAGCTATTTGTATAATTTCTGTTAATGTTGTAAAACACCATAATAAATAAAACCTCCAGCGGTCACCTATCAATAAAGCTGCCATACCTCAGTTAATATTCGTCCAATCTTGAAAAATAAGGTGTTAATCGATTTTCAATTGAATTAACTAAAAATATGTATTCTTGTAATATTTTTGTAATAACAAAGGTTTTCTAGTTATTCAAGAAACATAATTTTAAATGGTCGCCATTTTGTTTTATGAATTTGAAAAATTGTCATAATTTTTTTGTAGCTTTGTCTAGTTGTCATAAATGTTGGTGCAGAGTTCCGATTTCATATGTTCAACCACTATTTAGAAAAAAAGTAAAAAAACAAAATGGCAGCTGTGTGAGTAACTAAGGACTTCCGGACAATTTAAATATGACATTTAAATATGTTTCTTACTCAGGAACAATGCCCTACAATATTGGTAGGAAGTTCTGAAACACCCTGTATTATAGAAGTAGTATAGCAGTATTACAATAATAGTATGGAATATAAAAAATGTGTTCTTGCATTTTGAAGAATATAAAGCAAAGTTATAGCAAGAAAAACAAATTCAATTCAACTGGCAAGTTTGAGAAATGTAATATATTGCTTTTTCATCAGTCAATTTCATCAAGTACCAAATAAAGTTGAATTCAATTACCAAAACTGCACTAAACTTTTAATGTTCTAGTTAAATTTCCTTTTATGGCTTAATAAATTAATGTCATGATACAGCAAAAATTTCAGAGCAGAGCACGTTCGATAAGTTATCAAGATTGGATGCCAGATTGAAGATAACATTTCGTTACTCCAGTAGATAAAAAACGTTCATTGAATACAGTAATGTTTAATGTAAATATAATGTAAATATTCAATGTAATACAGTATTATTAGCAAAAAGTTTAGTGTTTGAATTTAACATGAGAATCCACTCAGATTATGCAACAGAAACTTTTAATGTAGAAGTAATTAATCTTGGAAAAAGTGTTGTTTTGACTAATAGTGTGATGGAGTCATGAGAATAGTTCTTTCTGAATTGGAGAAAGTAATGGTTGTAGTGAGGCCTTGTAATAAAATCTAACAAGGAAAAAAGAGGTCCAAATATTTGTGGATAACATTCACTAGTCTGTGAGACGCCGTCTGAAATATTTAAAATTGCAAGTTATTTGACATAAGTTATAATACATTTTCTGAGCCTGTCAACTTGTTTAAAAAATCAAATTTCTGAAAGAGTAGCCCAACTTTACATTACCAACAAACCCAATTAACAAAACAAGTAAAAATGCAGCGAAAAATATAAATTTACAGAAATTTAATACAATGCTTCCATAGATGTTTTATCTGAAAAACGCTAGAAACCAGAAATTTATTGAATTAGGCTACACAATAAGGTGCAGACTACATAGCAGTACAAGTATCCAATAATAATTAAAAATTAATAGGTAATATTATTCCAGACCAAACCCATTTACCACAATTTTTGAAAACTTCAACTTCTCCAAATAATAAGAAAACTGTCTAATTAAGTAGGTTCAAATTGATTAAGGATAGCAGTAAACTGTGTATATGCTGTAATATTCCATAAGTACACTACACAATTATACTATACAACTTTTTACAAAATATTTTCAAAATTTGTGCAATACTAATTCCATAAGTAGCACCTCAAGTTTCCAAGCTACTATAAACCATAATAATTTTGGGAAAAACCCACCATTATGGTTGTGGAATTTTTTAGTCCCAGTTGTTGCTCAAAGGTCTGTTAAGTTTAATATCCAAATAACAATATATCAACTTTTATGGGTGCAATCGCCAATGTTAATTTGTATAGGTATCGAATATTAGATTTAATACACTTGACATTTGTTGTATGATTATCAAGAGTAATACTACAGTTATTTATAGTGAAGTTGATAAAATTAATGGCCAGATCATTAGCAGCACTGAGCTTAATATCCATCTCATATTTAGATATTTAGCTCAGTGATAAGCAGTCTGATTCACTTCTAGGATATAATATGTAACATGTGTAATGTCACATCCACCTATTCACTGCATGCTGTAAAGTTATAATCATAATCATTTATTGGATCAAGCAATACAATCTTATAGGAAAGAAAAAACAGGTGTTAACCCAAAACTTCTTCTGTTCCAAAATTATACTACACAACTTTTACAAAATATTTTTAAAATTTGTGTAATACTATAATTCAACAAAATAAGACTTGACATAAATTTATACCCAATGTAATCTACCTAAAACATTCACCGGTTCATGGTGAGATAATTTTTGAAATAATGCAACAAACTTATGAATTATTTCAAGCCCAACATGCGCCCCCTGAAGTCACAAATCTCAATAAATATAATAAATAGATGAGAAAACTTTGTTACCAATTTTAATCAACCACGCAAACGCCGATGATTCAAACGACAGGAAATTCTATAGTGGTCACCATCATTCTTCAGCGAATAGTGTGTCACATTCTCAGAAGTGTTCTTCTTATTCAAACTGTTTTTGAATGATGGGAAAAACGGCGGCGCGCTTCTTATAGGTTACGAAAAGATTCGAACTAGTTGGAATAATGTAGTAAAGATCTGAAACAATGTCAGTTACTCAAGAGAAATTGTTCACTAGTTGTCCTTTCGAATCGACTTGCAGATACCGCCGACTTGCCGAACAACTAACCAAACCAGCAGATGCAGACTGTGAGAACGGAATGGTAGAAAGGTTTTAGTGCAGCATGAAGCGAAAGACAGAAAAACGCCGGGGTTGCCAATTGACGCACACAGTCTGTGGTCTGTGTCGACAACAACCTTACGATGCACGAGTTGGCAACGTCGCAACTGGAGATTTTGCAGCGGCGAGGGGAAGAGACGCTACAGCCAGACCTGAGCTAAAGCGCGGGGGGCGCGGAAAGAGATACGGACTACACAGCGGGGAAAGGGACACACGATGAGATGGGGGAGGGGGGAGAGACGAGAACCTGCCGTTGAGCAGCAGGAGAAGGGAGGGAAAGAGAATAGCAACGAAAGGCGTCAAGAGAGAGAGCGTAGTAGCGCTGAACCCACTTCGACACCCCGCGTACTCCACTCCTCGCCATACAACTCTTGTCATAAACTTGCACGTAACCTATACCCCCCCCACAAACACAACGCAGTATCTAGAATAATTATTACCACCGCTCCTATCAGCGTTCCATCCCACTTCAACCCAGTCGTATCACACATCATTCCCTCTCTCTCGCTCTCGTTCTGTCCAGCTCTTTCAACTCTCAACGTGTGATTGTTGCCATGTTAGCGATGAATCGCCAGACACACTTTCAAGTTTCGACATTGAAATTCATTGATCTGATGCCCGGGAAAATTGAGGGGTCCAGGGGGCCACAACTACCCACACAGGGGGAACCGGGGGGCAGTTCCGATCTGACCCAGACACAGAAAATGCTATCAAGAGGGGATCCAGTGGGGTGGAGTCTACAGTAAACGTGGTATAATTCAGGGGGGAAAACAAGAGGGGATCCAGGGGGGTGGAGTCTACAGAAAAAGTGGTATAATTCAGGGGGGGATGGAGTCTCGGTAAAATTCGCTTCCTGGGGCAACATCATCCCCAGAACATCCCAATGGTTTGATCTGAACTTTGTACAGGGATTTTCGGTTTCCAGGTAACAGATTCCAGATCTAACCCTTCGATGCTGATGCTGTATTGATTATTATCAACAAATGTCCAAAAATAGTCGCTCTGCTGGTAGCCTGGGAGAAATAATTCATGGAAATCCCGGGACTTTTAGAACACCTAAGAGGTCCGGGCAGTCTGGATGAGATAGGTGAGGGGCAAGGAGTCTACAAAACTGATGTTCAACGGTTTCAGCTTCAGCATAGATTTGACAGCTAACAACATAAAGGCTACAAAATTTAACCATATTTGTTTACATGGAAGATGAATTTAACCGAATATCTTCTTTCATTCACTAATTTCTATTTGATAATTAATTTAATATCATATAAATTAATCTGATATTTAATATAATATAATTCAATTTAATATCCTTCTAGATTCCAAACAAAATAAGCTTAAATTCAATACCTATTTTACTCTTAAACTGTTTTTAATACAGTTTACTGTCAGAGTTGACTTATTTGAAACTGGAATAAACTTTTTTCCCCAAAACATTTTTATGCAACAGAAGACAAATTTGATGAACCAAGAATTGACTAATTTTCTAGGTTTTAAATAGTATAAAAAATGATTAAATTATTATCAATATTGTAAGTATATTCGTTGATTATAAGTAAGATTGTAATGTAACATTGTTAAACTCATATTAATTTTTTGTGTGCTGATAAACAGTAATCAACTTATATCTCAAATTTTGCCGCTTGTTTATGTCCAATAATTCTTTAGTGAGTTGAAAACATGAATGTCTCAATGCCTAGTATTTGAGTATTAAGATTAAGAATGACAAACCTGAGGGCAGTTTTATAAATTTTATCATTTCCACAAATAGTGTTACAGAGGGTTCGACTGTTATTAATTTATTCAATTTATTATTAATAAAAATTTCAAAATTATTTCATTTTTGTTTCAATACAACCACATTTTTGACAACAATAATAATGTAGTTAACAAGACTATGATAATAAATATGTGATTTTTGTGAGTACATTTACACCAAGGTTATTAGATATCTAATAACAATAACCTTGCATTTTCACTACCCATGAGTAACAATGTAAATGAGCAGCATTAATAATTTAATCTGTTGACAATTTAATAATTTGTAGTGCGCCGAGTTTAATATCATTTATCAGAAATTATTAGTGTACAAAACTTAATTCAAATACCTTAATGAGTCTGGAAAGAGGACAATAAGCATTTTATAAAGCAATAAAAATATTGGGTGTGAAAATCTGAATAGAGATTTATAGAAACATTGTGGAGGAATTAAAAGAAATAATGTTATTATTTAGAAGAAAATTTCACTTTTTATTGAATTACAACAGTCATTGTAATTCAATAAAAATAAAATCATGACAGTGGGTGATAATATTTTACCAAAATAAGGTAGTATTTGTTAGAGGAAAGACTATTACCATAGCCCCCTTTAAACTACAACGACGTTGTCAAATTGAAGGCCGCGGCCATGTAGTTTAAAGGGGCTATGCTATTACTGTAATATCTAATTAGATAAAAATAATGATGGGCGAATCCTACTTAAAATTCAAACGATAAAATAAAAAGATTCACACTTGACACAAGCACAAATTTATACAAATATCCAGATACCGGTTTCGGTTGTTACACCAATATAAGATGTTAATTTGAAGTGGTGACAAATTCGAGTATTTTTTCAATATCGATAAATACCACAATACTAAGTTCATTACTACATTACCTTCATTACTACACAAAAATTCATAAGATTTGACACTCAGTTATTTAAAAATGCATTGAGTTGAATCAAACTCAGGATTGTTCTAATCTAGATTTAGCAATGAAGTAAATAATAAAAATATATAATAATCAATGATAATAGAAATGAAACGGAAAAAGTAGCCCATATAAAACCAAAATTAATTATCTATAGTAGTACAACACAAAAGGCATTAATGAAGAGTATCAATGTTTATAAGCATATCTAATCAGTGTTATAGTATCAGGCTAGAATCATTAACAGGCTACTAGAATGACTGTCACTTTAATAAAGTAGATTTCTACCTTTTTCAAGTGCATATCTATTATCTACTTGAAAGATAGATACCTTCTAGGATAAATTACACCATCCACAACTAATTATTACATTACTGAAAAAATTAAAGTTTCCATATTTAAATTAATATTTGGTTTTATGAAACATGAAACCCCGGCTCCGATAATTTTTCTAAATAATAGGATAATCTAATAAGAATATCCGGAAAAAATAAATGATTGATAACCAAATTACAAGCCACTTGAAACGTAGCCTATGCATTTTTATATTTAGTTTTTAATGTTATATTCACAGTTTTAAATATTTAAAATATCCATATTTTTCATTAAATTCAAGTATTACTTATAAAATTCTGTAATTATTCTAATTACTTTAAAAATTCAAGTATATCTTTTTAAGCTATTGTTCTGGTAAATTATTTTAAAAATTCAATTCTTATCAGTCAAGTACATCAGTATGGTAACGTTTGGAGAAGGTGAAGACTACTGTACCATTCGTTATTTCTTATTTCAAGAACATACGACCAACTTGAAACAAAATAGAATTATGAGTAGATAAAATGCAGGCGTTTCTGAAGAATAAGATACAAGTACATTCTCAATATTACATGTTGAATTATTACTACCGTACCAACTTTACAAGCTCCAACCGGGATCAATTATTTTGAATCAGCTTATCCCATTTGATTAGCACTGTAATGATCCTGGATCAAAATTGATCTTACTTGGTACAACATAAAAATCTCTACCAATCTTTGTAGAATATACTAGATTTAGAGGCCAGCTCATTTTCAAGATATTGTTTTCAATTTTATTTTTCTCTGTTTGGGAGAAAAATTTAATATTAATATGAGTTATCTTCTTTCTAGATTTACTTGACATGGTTTATAATTGAGAAGTCCTCAGCAAGTTGTGTATTATTCAAAGCACCCTGCATGCGGGTCTCATGAAAGCATTACTTGACTTGGCTGGATTTTCTTATCAAGATTTTACTGTCTTCTAACTTCTAAAATGCAAAAATGATTCTTGGAGACTATTTTTCTAATACAGAAATTGTTGAATTACGCAATTTATTGTCTTTCAACATAATAATAATAATAATTCCGTGTAACCTGGCTGGCTCAGGTCTGGTGACAGAGTTTTCAGGTCACTCCTGTTCAGTTCAGGGTCTCTGACGTTCTTCCAACATGAAAGAATAATTCTTGGAGCCTTTTTTTTAATGACAGAAATTGTTGAATTAGAGGCTTGGTAACAGGAAAAGATATAGTACCACCGTTGTTGTGGGAATCGTAATGAATTCAAACAAATATTTTATTTTAAAAAGCGTTACCAAAGCGATACAGTGGTGATGTCAGTGACTCTTTGATATACAAACTTAGGGTGATTATTTCTAGATCCATTACGAACTGTGATGTATACACTTGGTTTCATTTTACTACCGACATGCAGTCATGTTATTTTAAATACATGTTGGTAGTGAACTGTAACCATTAGTGAACAAACAAAGGCTCTTTAAGAGTGGGCGGTAGTAGATGGCCACAGTTGGATTGATGTTCCATAAGATCAATGTAATTTCAAGTTAAAACACGCATTTTCTTGTAACACATCACGTCTACAGTTTACGTCGGATCTTCTTGAAAAAATTTATTTGATAAATAATGAAATGTTGCCGGGGATTGGCTTTTACAAATCTATATTAATAAAGAGAGTTGGTGTCTGTACGCTCAGCTTATAACTCCAGGAACGGCTGAACTGATTTAGATGATTTTGATTAGTTTACAATTGTTGTAGCACTGGTTAACATAATATGTATTAAAATATAGAAAATCCCTTTATAATTAATAAATAATTAATATTAATGACCTAACCCTTAAACATTTTACAGACCTATTTGTTTTGAACTTACCAGCAAACAGTTAACGGAAAGATGATCGTGATTTAACATCAGGAAAATGAGCAGAATGATCTTAAGCTTCAGTAGCTCCAGTGGTTATAGCATCTGCGTTGAACCTGAAGATTGCGGGTTTAATTACACTCCGACAAATTTTTTTTGTACTAGGTTTTCCCTTCAAATTATTTTTACGCTAGAATCATCAATTAAGAATGAGTTATCGGTCGTATACATATATGTTTTATTGTTTCTAAGAAGGGAAAAATTGAAATAAAAAATTATTGATTTAGATAAAATCAAAAAATACATTCATTAGAATTAATATATTTTACTTTAACATTTTTGATAACGGGGTTTCGTGAAGGGATGTGCCACTGGGAAGAGGGGTTGACATGAAGGGGATTTGTAGATGACATTTGGGGAATGAAGGTCGAAATTTGGGGATGACATTTTGGGGATCGGCATGAAGGGGGGGTTCTTATTTGTGGGAGAAGAGGTATCCGTCTACATTTATAGGGTGATACGAAGTTCGCCGGGACAGCTAGTTTTAAATATTTCCAAAAAACTTCCAAAAATGTTCAAACTTAAAAAAGTTTATTTCGCTGTAATTATTGCAGTAATTTTCTAATTAAAAAAGTAGAAAGCAAACCCCCTGAGGAATTGTATTCTCTTTCCAATGACACTTCAAACGAAATTTTCTGACCAAAAATAACGGCGCTACATGTGACAAGAGATTACATTGATCTTATGGGACCATTTCCAATATGGCCTATTGATAGTTAATAGCGCCCTAATACAAACTGTCCAAATATAGAGTCACTCTCTATATTTTGGAGGCTTATTAAATTGTTGTATTGCACTATATAGCTGTTTAACACAATGTTATCCAGCAGTGCTTTGTTCCCATCACTGGGTTGCGAAGACTAGCTTATGGTTGAGATGTCAATGTGCTAACCACACGTTACATCTTTTCTGATTAATGATAATGATCATTTAGCCTACTTCTGCTGATTCAGTCAAGTGGATGTGAAACTGGCAACCAGCTGGTAGGCCTAAGCCCACATAGGGCTGTTGAGCCATTGACAAACAAAAAATACAAACTGAGCAAAACAAATTACCAGCACCAAAACATATAACATTTTCAAATCAATTATACAACTATAGGCTACTAGATCTAAAACCATTACTGTAATGCGTAAACCTGGTACTGTACATTATCAAAAGGACAACTCAAAACCAAATAGATTAACAGAATCATTACCCATAACTAATAAAAAATTACCTTTCCAAGCTATTTGTAGGCCTACCTATTATTTGTAACTACCTTTCTAATTATTTGTAACTAAAAAACGACACACAACCTACTAGATTTACAGGATCATTACTCATTACTAAAAAATTACCTTTCCAAGCTTAATTCCTCAATTTCTGGGCTAGAGATTTTTTTCAACCTCACTTCATGCCTCATAAGAAGTTGTTTCCTCATATTTTTAGTGATATCCATTCTGCGAAATTGAGTTATGCGTATTAGTGAACGTTTTAGTTATGCTTTTTTACTACAATTTGCTCTTTTCATGTACATTTTCAATTCAAATGATCTCATGTAGAAAAAACGTGCATTTAAAATCCATGATGGCAAAATGCAGATGGAATGCTGAATAAAGACTTCAGTTTACCAGAGATTGATGGTGTAACAACCGAAACCGGTATCTCGTTGTTTTAATAAACTTGTGGTTTTGACAACTTCAAGTCTTTTTATTCAGTATAGATAACTACCACAATATCACCTCCACTACTACACAGAAAGCACATGGAATACAATGCAGTTAAAATTGTAAACCAATAATATTATGTTTTGCGTTTAACTGCTCGATTGAAAATGAGCTACGGTATTTCAAAGGGTTTTCAACGAATGAAGGATTTCAATACTAATATGATAACAAAAGAAAAATTCAATAGGAAAAATGGAAGTGATAAGAAAGTCAAGAAGAGATAACGGCTTGAACTTAAAATGTCAAGCAAGTTCTTGAGAGATTCACAAAACCTGTACTGCTCAACGACTATTGAACTCACAGGAGCGTTGAAAAATTCTTGCGATTCAAATTTAAATTGTTCAGAATTTTATTTATTTCGGTTGCATAATGACAAAATCTACTCCATACTGTACTATAGTTAAAAAGTTATAGAAAAATTCTTGAAATTGGGTAAAATGAAATGTTACAATTATGGTTTCATATTGACAACATTTTGTCTGTATTAGTTGACAAGCTTTCTTACAGAAACCCTGCAATCCAAATTTAAAATATACAATAAATTTTAGGAAAAGATATGGACAAAATTTAGTAGTACATTCTAGTTAACAATGTAGTAGAAATACTTACTAAATTCGAATTTTAGTTATTCAAAATATATCATTAATTTAGGCTTTACAGTGACAAAATTTTATCTGTGTTAGTTTGAAAGCAAGCAAAATTCCTGCAATTCAAATTGAAATTGTTGGAAATCTATGAATAATTGATAATATTTTGATATTAGTATTTATTATTTGATATTAATAATATTTTGTATTTTACAGTTGGAAAAATCAGTCTGTATTTTTCTCATAATTTCACGAGCTTACTGTAATTACAGGTAAATTAAATATATATTTGAATGAACTCTCAGCTAGAGCTCAAGGTTATCTATTACCATAGATAACAGATTAGAAAGATAAAGATTAGACTACAGAGTATCGCTTCTCTATGGTTTTACTTTGTTAGTTGAACCAAAAATATGATATACACTATTTAGTTTCATGTATTTGTATTTTTTGTATATTGGCGAAATCAAATATTCTATTCTATTCTTTTAGTTGGAGAGCTAGCAAACCATTCTACACTTCAAATTTTATTTATACATTTATTTACTTCGTTTTCATACTGATAAAATAAAGAGCTATCAAAAACCATTACATTTAAAATTCAAGTAATTCAAAATCTTATTTACTTCGATTTAATTCTGAAAGAAATTTGTCTACGTCAAAGAACTAGCAATGATTCTGTGGAACAGTGTTTGATAGAAATATTCACTCCGTGTACAATTTATTTAGAGAAAGTAGGTTGAAGCGCATTGAAGGTTGAACTTCACCTACATTTGGAGAATGTTGCTCCATAGAGCTGAGAGATTACTAATAATAATTATTCTTCTCTTTGAGAGTACGAATCTCAGCTTAAATTAATACCTACTACAACAATCTTCAACTATTTATAAACTAGCTAGCTAGAAACTAACTAATTTCAGTAGGAGTTTTCTTACAAATGATTCAACAGAACAGTTGAGAGAGATTAAAGAGAATTTCAAGAGATTGAGATACATTGAAGAGAATCTCAAGATATTGAAAGAAGTGAAAATTTGATAGTTTTTGTATTACAGTATTGTATAAGTTGATGATATTGCCCATATGCCTAGATAATAAGTTACAATAATTATTTTTACTGTATTTTTTCAGGTATCAAATTTAGTTTGTGTCACTAATTTATTATACTGTAATGAGGAGTGTCTAACAATAATAATTAATATCACTTGTGATAAATAAAAAATAATATAAATAAATGAATGAATAAACTTATAAAAACAGAAAAATTACAATAAAGTTTAGGAAAATAAACTGATATGCCACCCCTGAGGCAAAGCTTTGCGGATTGAATTAATTAATAAAAATTATTATGAATGAACCTCTATATGTTCCTCAACCTCTCAAAAGTATTTGGAAATTAGATGTTCTAATCAATTTGGGGAAAATTAAACTAATAGATTATACTTTAGAAAATGGTTGATTGCAGTAGCACTGAATAGTAGATTAGAAATAAATTACTAGATTGCCATTATTCTAATTGAAACTATACTGGAAATGGTAGAAAATATTGAAAGATTCTGACAAAGATAACTCGTAGTAATAAACAAAGATTAAGGAGTATCTATAAGAACACTGAAGCCTGTATTTGGATGGGTGAGCAGCAGCTATGATCTGTTTGATCTACATTTATTTCTAGTGGTTCGGAATCCACATAAAATTGTCGGCCGATCAAATACTCACAATATATGGCTTAAACAGTGGATTACCACACGTCAACATGCTTAAAAATCTTACTACAGAAATAAAACTTACTCAATCACAAGTCAGTTTGCATTTCTGTATAATCTATTTTGAGCCACAGCTGGTTAATGTGGCTAATAATTTATCTTTTGTTAACTGAAAATTTATATTGTATTTGATGTATAAAAAATAAATTTCAATTTTCATTTACTAATAAAATCCTTCAACTTCCAATCACTTATGTAGGAAGGATTCTATCAAGTATTTTAGTTGGAATATTTAGAAATATTAAGGATATTGTTATATAAAATACAGTTATGTAACCAAACAGTAATGTACTTGTAATACAAGGGGAATATAAACCAAGTCTATTTCCTAAAGCCCCAAAAAATATAAAATATTAATATCATAAAGGTGTTTTAGATAATGTACTAGAAAAACCTATACTATAGTATACTACGTATAGTTCAGTAGGTACTATGAACGTAGTTACTCCATACGCCGAGAGATGGCACTGAGTTTATTTTACATTATTTTTACCCCTCAAACGTATTTGTTCCCAAAATAAAAATAGAATCTGCACATTTAGGACCCTTAACCTTTGATGCAATGTACATCAAAATCGATCCACTCAAACCTCTACACGGGCTGTCAGTAGGTTTTCCAAAGTCTTTTAATATCTGAAGAAGATTTGAAAACATTTAAAACGAATAGTTTTACTTAGCTGTAGCAGTATTTGCATTTGGGTAGAGTTTTACAATCAGTGCCCACTTTTGTTAGGTACTAGAAACAGACATTGAAGGAAAAATATTTGGAATGGGGCATTAAATAAATTTCATAAAAATGAGATGAGTCTATTAAAGTACTACAATAGAATAAGTACAGAACTCACCAGGAAGATGCTGTAAACAATCCAATGGTTTCAGTGCAAATTTCAAAATGTCCAATAAATCTGCTACAAATGACCTGCATTAATCTCTTGGCTATTCAAGAATGATGCACATTCATAGAACTAAAAGAGATTGATGTACAGGAATTAGATTGAGAGACAGCTGTTTAGATTGTTCGAATTTAAAATGCCTTTAACAGATGGAGTGTGGTTTTAATCTTCGACCATATATCTTCTATACATGGTCGAAGGTTTTAATAGGCTTAAAACTCCTTATGGAAGAAACTAACCCAATTCTAAACACTATATAAATACTGTTTACAGAAATATTTCTTTATAATTATTTATAATATTATTTGCCTTGGAAAACCCATTCTACTTGGAATAATCGAGTGAAATTCATTGAAATATAAAAAATATCATGGTATATTTATTTAAGAGTCCTCTTATGTTCTACCTTTTTGTGAAGTGATGATGATATATAATTGTGGCAGTTATCCATATTAAATAATCAACTTTTAAGCATTTAAGTACAGTGACATTCATTTAATTTGACACTTGGCATTAGAAAGATAAATAGATGGATAGATATAGAGATATCATTTCTCGACGTTGCTGATGACCGTAGAATACGATGGCAAAGAAATAATATCTATCTATATATCTGATGCCAAGCGTCAAATTAAATGAATATCACTGTACTGAAATTTAATTAATGTAACTAAGGTATTGAATTAACTATCTAGGTCCTTTTTCTTTTATGCATGCGTCCTCGTACAGACAATGGATAATGCTGAGTTTCCAAAAACATTGAAGAAAGGAGCGTTTTTATGCCCAGCAGTACAAACAAGTACCAGTACAAGTAAAGTAAAAGTAGATAGAAAATAATCCACACAATAATCGAACCATAAGATACTAATGATAAGATCAACTGAACTCATTTTCGTGGAAACTTTACTGAATAAATTAAAACATAGATTGAATCCAAAAATTGTCATTTTTAGATAAACAAAATTGTGGAATTTCTACAACAATAACACTTACTAAAACATGAAGAAAGTCATTTACAAACTTTTCAATAGAGGAAAAACATACAACTATTTAGGTACTCAGGAAATACTATACAGAAGATCAACTCAACAACTGATAGGTTGTTTATTTTTAGATCAACCTTATTGTAGAATTTCTACAACAATAACACTTACTAAACCATGAAGAGAAATCATAAAACTTACAAGCCTTTCAAAAATGGGAATAAAAGACATCTAGTTAGGTTCACAGGAAAGTGTATACTGAAGATGAACTCAGCAACTGACAACTTGAGCATGAAATCATTATTTATCTAATCTCAGTCGTTTGTAATTTGGCTGGATCTCAAAGTTTCCAATGGAGGAAAATTCACTACCAAATAAAATTAGCGGTGTTGATTCAAGCTTAGAATTTCACTAGTAGAAAAAATTGACACAAGTTGGATAGTAGCATGGGTTTGATGAGAATGTAGACTGTACAATCCCAATTGAATCATTTCTATAATTTATACAATTTACAAAATATATAGGGAAATGTTTAATTACCAAAATATTGATAAATATATAAAATTGGATTGTCTAATGCTTGTGTGAACTGCTAGGTCCAATGCACACCAAATGAAAAGAATTTTGTTTCAACTCGAACAAACCAATTTATGTTTTAATTGAGAATGGAAAAAGTTTATGAACTCACCCGTTCTGTTTTATCTCCTCTTCATCAACTTTTCCTCCTTATCCTTTGTTTTATTGTACTTTCTTTATTTTCCTCCAGCCAATTTCGATTTGGTATTCACCGCAGTCTGACAAATTCATTTGGATCTCTCTCTCTCTATCTCTGTGGAAATAGTTTTCGTTATGAATACATTGTTTCATATTGTAATACATAAAGAGAAAAATTATACCAATTGAACGATAATTAGGAGCTACATTGAAGTAAAGATTTCAAATTAGTTTCATTTCACAAAACATAACAAAATATTAAATTAAATATGCAAGATTGTAACCAAGCATGACCTTCTTGTAAAGAAAGATAATTGCTTTACTTGGATGATCAATATACAAAAGCAGGAAAATAATTTACTATTTTTTGTAGTAGTGAAGGTGATTTTGTGGCAGTTATCCATAGACTATTAAGTAAAAACACTCGAAGTTATCATTATCACAAATTTATCAAAACATCGAGATACCGGTTTCATTTGTCACACCATTATCAACATCTAGTAAAACCGTTTTACCAGATAGAAAATTACACAGTATTACACTAGCAAGTATATACTTCAGTCTACTAAAGTGTACTTTAGTAGTAGGCAAGTAAACATAAATACCATTATAGAATAGCACAAAGAAGCGTTTCACTGTAAAAATAAGAATATGTGAGGTGAAAATTGACATAGCAATAGACATATTTTATTGACCAACATCAGTCAGTACATTAGGTCTTGTCATTGTACAAATTAACAAATATAAATTTCAATATACGGTACTTTATTATCAAGACAAAATAATAAATTGATCAGCTTAAAAATAACAATTTCTGACATTACTGGGTAGTTTAAAAAATCTCCATATAGAATTAAAATTTTCCATACATCAAAAACACCATAAAGAAAGTTCTATTTTAATTTTTGTTTAAAAAAAATGCTCTAAGACTTAAATAATATAAAACAATTAAAATTCACCACATTCATAACAAAAAAACATATGTAGAATACAAAACCTCGAACATTGTTTTAAAACAAATAAATATAACGTGAATTCGTATTAACCCTTAAAATAAATCCTTCAATAAAGTTCCCTATGGACGTGCTCTCCTTTGCAAATATGAATAAAACGTTTTTCATCACAATGCAAACAAAATTTAATAACAGTGTTATGAAATTGAGCTCTTTGAATGCATCCCTTTTCAAGTGCTTCTGGAGAGAAATCTAATATTTGTTTGCAATGAATTAATTCCTAGCGTTATTCGATGCCTCTTAATTTGTGAATATTGAATATTAAACGGGGGAAGAAATCAGATATACTCTCTCTCTTAAGTGAGAACATGTATTGTATTGATTGCCTCGGAGAGACCCCTCTTCCTCCTCTCTCTCTTTCTCGCTCGCTCTCTCACTCTCTCTCAGTCAAAAAACACCCCACCCACACCCCTAGGGGCTTATAAAGCACTCTACCTGAAATCTCTCAGACGAAAACCGATACAGCATCCATCTATTATCACGCTTCTGTAACAGAGATCTATAATGGATTCTATAGATCAATATATTTATGAATTTCTGAGTAATGTTGTAGAGCTGTTGCCTTGTTTACTTGTTTAAACTGCTAGTCGACTATTTTTCAGTTTAATTCTTGAAATTTTTGACACAACCAATCGTACACTACACGAGCATTATCATTTTTTATATTGAATAAAAAAGTTGTCATAACCGAGTTAATAGAAACATCTATATTAATAAAAGAGAGTTGGTGTCTGTACGCTCGCTTATAACTCGAGAACGGCTGAACCGATTTAGATGATTTTGGATTAGTTTGAATTTTTAAAGCACTGGTTAACATAATATGTATTAAAATATAAGAAAATCCCTTTATAATTAATAAATAATTAGTAAAGCTAGTTTTTCTATAATTCAGTTGATGGATTGAACAATATTGCTGGTTTCTGAAGTATGACAATTAATGGAATAGAAAACTTCAATTTTATTTCAAATTAGAGAACAGATTACCACTTGAATACTGGTATCTAAGAAACAATAATTATCTAAAAAAAATAGAGATAATTCATCAACTTCTTGAAGAGAATAATCAAGAGTTATTGAAAAAAGTAATCAATGAAAACTTGTTTGTAAGAAGTGATTGTCTGATGCTTTATTTCTTGACGTCATCGCAATGGTATGGAGGCAATAGAAATTATTTGAAGCTGTAAATAAACGACATCTGTTGACCATCAACTTCAAAAAAAAATTATTTGAAGCTGTAAATAAACGACATCTGTTAACCATCAACTTCACAAAAAATTAGAAGAAACAAAACACAGAAAAGTAGCTAAAATAAAAAGAAACAGATAATGGAAAATAAGAAGAAGAGGAAGTATGAAAAGTAGACGAAAGAAAACGGAGAAAAATAGCAAAAAGAAACAAATGATGATGAAAAAAACAAGGAGAAAAGGAAGAAAGATACTTTTTGGATTTCCTCATCACGCCAAGTAGTGTTGATGAAAACCATATGCTTTCAGTACATGAACAATTGTGCTAAACTATTCAAAACCACGATAAATTTTCCACGCATTTTAAATTGTAAACAATATCTATCTCTTGAGCAGTTTATTAACATTGATGAGAATCCAATAGACCACTTTCGTAAGATATATTTTTCTTCTGAGTGTGATGCCCACATGAGCTTTAGGCTTGTGCGTGGGTACTGAGAGGGGTGACGATGAGAGATGACGACTGATTTTAGGCAGTCGAGACCGACGGCTTTACGTCTCCTCCGAAAGACGGGAAAACATTTCATTTTTATTTCTCAGTTTTACTTTTTCTTTCTAATATTAGGATATTATTTCAAAGATATTAGAATATCATTACGATAATAGGAGAGTTGAATAATAATGGCTCAAGATAGGTATCATCATAGAAATAATTCAATATTCGAGATGATACTGGTTTGAACATACTTGAATGGTATACAATCAAGATTAAATTATGTATTTTATGCACAATCAACCCCCCACTCTCCATAGAGAGCAAATCGAATCGATCCGCCATCTTGGATCTGCCATATTGAATCTAACTTCTTTTTTTTAAATGGTAAGGTGGTCATGTTATACATGATTTCGATACAGAATTTCAAGAGAAAATGAATGGCGAAAACCGCACACCGATATGTCAAACAGTTTTGAAGATATTAACCGATTTAGAGTGAATATGTCCAAGTCACAATAAAGTAGTATTTTCAATTTTAGTACGATCCCCAATGTCACCTACCGTCAAATTACCTTCGTATAAGAAATATGAAGCCGTTTCCATAATTTTCACCAACTCTGTATAAGTATTCATTGACTAGTAATAATTATTGAAGTTTTTTCAGTTTATCGATTCATAAATTAATAATAAGACAAGGAATGAATGATAAAAGTTCTATTACCAAGTTTTGGTGTAGAAGATGCACTTTGTTTCTAATTTCAACAGCTACTGACGGTGTATAACCCCTGCAAGAAAAGGATAAATTTAATTTACTTTTCAACCCAAACTGAAAGCAACATTATTAACTTAATTATTGTAAGAGATAAAGTGTCTTCATTTAGGCAAATTTAGGGTTTCAAAGATTACATTGAAATATTATTCAACCTACAGTTTTCGAACCATGGAAGGGTATCATTCAAGTTACCGGTACCATGTGAATAGTAAACGGGTACCTTGTAACTTACAAGATACAATTTATTATTTTATGATCAAGCGGTTAAAATGAAGGCTTGAGAGAATAATGCATTCTGACAAACATAGAAAAATGAGAAAAAACTAGATTGAGAATTTCAAGAAATACAGAACAGAGAAAGTGTTTGAAATGGCAAAAAATCTGGACGATTTTCTAGTAGCCATGTTTCTAAAAACATGCCAAATAAATCTTTCATAGGCACCATGACACTTTCAAAGGGGTATTCATGTGTCCCAGACACATGAATAGGCCTACACCTATTCAAATAAAAGGCTACGGACAAATGGAACAATACACCTATTGCAATACAAAAGTAAGTAGAAACTTGGAGCATTTTGATACCTAGAATCGTAGAAGGAATAATAGAAAGGTTGTAGCTAGAGTTCTGGGAAATATTCATCTTTATTACCTGCAGTCTTGAAAACTGTACTATTCACGCAGCTTATTTGGACAGAGAAAGGATAGCTGTTGTAAAACCACAGTTTTGAACACTCATAGAGTTGTCAATACAATAGTCTGAAGAAATTGGTTTCCTGGAATTGGACATAATAATGAGTGGTTATACTAGTGTATGGAAGGAAAATCACAGACAAGATCAAGTTACTGTCTCTGAAATAATTTTGTTTTTGTAGTAAGATCTTACTCAGGACCATTTAAGTTATGTGCCCAATCGTCTAGTCAAGAGCTGGTTGGAGTCGCAATGGCAGAACAATGCTTCATGGAATAATTATCAAGTTATACAACTTACACTTCTTATATCTAACCACAGAGAAGGAAGAACAGAGGTAACATTCATACGGGACATTGTTACGCCTAAATACAGTTGCAATTCATATCAGTAGCCATGAATTACGTCTGCAAATGTTGATTTCTGTCAAAGCTCTGTTACAACTACAGTTGTTGTCGTGGTAGAGGGGAGTGGCATTCCACAATTCCCTCTCATTAGCCGGAAAACAAAGAACTTTGGACCCAACTTTAAATGCTTGGGTCCCATTTAGCGTAACACTAGATGCGTCCTCTGTTCTTCCTTCTCTGTAATCTAATACAATAAATAATCGGTATTTGCCAAATACGGAATACCGCATGTCTGGAGTCGATAGGCTAAACCAGACAATACAAAAATAAATAAGTTAGATGTAGGCCTACATAAAATTCTTTGGCAATTTTAAAAAACTTTAATCAAGTTGAAATCGTAAAAAACAGAAATTGTTTCAAGTAACTTAATTCTGAGCCATATCAGACCATATTATAAGGAAACCAAATATGTGGTTGAAACCTACCTGTATTGAAATGAAACAAATTATTGTTAAGTAAAGATACACATAGCATGTGTTCTAATAGCCGGTTCGGCTAAATTGAACAATACTCTCTATGACTGTTCTCATGATACACACAGCAAAATAATGTAAGATGATGAAAACCGGCACCGCACTTTGGTCAGCTTCATGTGAAAGGTGGTAACATTCACAGCCATGAACTACTAAATTATTGTAATCAATAATTCCTTAGAGAGATTGTCCAATTGTTAATAAGGTGATTAGGCCTGTGCTTATTGTCTGATCAGAAGAGACTCAACTACTTGAAATGTAGGCATTTGTATGAGAATGTTACCACCGTTACCGGTTTCTGAAAGGTAAAGCTGGAATGGAAACAATCAAGTTTGATACAAATCTTCGTTGTTGTACAGAAATATTGAAAGGCGAATGAATTTAGTTGAACAAGAAGCAATAGTAGGCATATAAATAAAGAAAACAACTTACTATTTAGTAGAAAACATCCAGCAAAACCACGAAGCAACAAATTCACATGCCAGGATCTCAGAATCAGAAATCGACTCTACCGCTAGAACAAAAACATGCAAGTGCGTAGCAGAAGTACCAGCAAACGCCATCTATTGATGGTTTAGGGAACTACAAATGTAAACGGAAAAAATAAAAATAAAAGATTTCTCTTTGCGTTTATCACTGCAATTGTATTTTATTTCAATTCTTTATCTTTTAATACTTATAATTATAATCAAATTTCCTATATATTATTATGTTTTTAATCTCGATTAGTTCAAATAATAAACCAGCTGATGTGTCCCTGACGACGCTCACGTTCACAACTCCTGAAAACAGCTGCTCACTTCAAACTTTGACACCACTTCGTGGCAGTTTTGAATGTTTGTTTGCACTTGTAAAGAGGTAATTATAATTTAACTCATCCTTTTAATTGATTTGTTTTTAAAATCCTCATAAAAATATAAGGTTGAATAGTTACTTCTATTATTCAGAGTAACGTTATTTGCTTCATGAAGCACAAACTGTGGAATTGGGGTTAGAGTTTGGGATATTGTTGTCAATTTTCTACATTAAAATCTTCTGTCAATATGGACTGGTATTAGCTGCTCAGTATTTTTATTCTATAAATTATGGAATACGGCACTTGAAATTAATTTAACAGATTGTGATTGAACTGATCCTTTCTAATAGTCTACTATTTACAGAGAAGTTTATTTAAATCTTTATGTTTCTACTCTCTAACTGTAATTCAAAATATGTGAGGACTACTCAGTAAAGTACCTATAATATGTATTTCTTCAAACTATTTATTAAAATACAGGTCAAATAACGTTGAGGAATTCTCCTACGTATCAAATATTGTTACCTCAGCTACAATTGTGATGATCCAGTAAATATCCTTAGTTTCTATGTTATCATCCTATAAAATAACTGTCATTCATTAATATAAAAAGGAGTTATCAGCTCCTCATCCTTACAGAACCACTTAAGGTATTGTCAGTTAGTTTATTTATTTACAAGAATTACAGAACAGAGCTTACCCTTCAAAATACTCAGCAACTAATTCAACAATACTTATTTCTTTTTTTATTTATTGATTGTAAAATTGATAAAAATTTTGTTAGAAGGTTCAAGTATAAAATTATTGAATCACATACCCAATGTCCACACTTGGTCGATTTTTGTGTGCTGCACAGCATGCTACCAATGCATATACAGCACCCAAAAATCGCCTTCGTAAGGACATAGGGAAATATAAATTTGTTGTTCAGCCAGATGTATAAACATCAATCAAGATTTGATCTCTTATCAACCTTTCTCTGATCACTTTAACGAATGGTTGGATATACCCTTGATTCACCTTTGTCAAATCAAGGTAAAGTTATTAAGATTTCCTTGATCTCTGAGTATATTGTTCCGTTTTTAATCACTATGTTTTACGTTTTGTTTCAGAGAATACTGTAGAATCACGAAAAAATGCGTCAGATGAAAGGAAAAACCAAGGAAACCAACAAACAGAAGAAGGAAAGAAAACGCGAATTCCTAGAGAACAAGAAAAATGTCTTTAAAATTGTTCTTCCCACAGCGGCAGCTATTTTTCTTCTGATAGTTGTCTACGTTTACGTAAAGACCAGACCTAAGCAGATGATGGAATACTAGTAGGCCACATTGAAGACTGAAGAGATCTCCACGACTGAAAGCATTTCGAAATCCGTCTATTGCATTGAAGGACATTGTTCTGTGAGCATAATTAACAGTTATATTAGTTGTCGAAGCATAGAATTGAGCCAAACGTTGTTGAATCAAAACACTGAATACAGGCACATGAACTAAAATTATTTTTTCAGATAAAATTTCAACATTTGGATGTAATTTTAAAATTTATATAAGTTAGATCCTGGTTTTGAAAGTTATAGTTATATTGCAGTTACTCTTTGGACCAAGACCCCCGCTATTCTATGTAATATTTTTTCTCAAGTGTATCTAAGTACCTAATTTTCTTTAAACTCTGAAGCAGCTTGCAAATATTCAAGATTTTTACACTAGGGAAGTGTGTTTCTAAAATAGATCATGCTTTATGAATTTGATTTTTTAAATGTGATGGTTTGCTATTTCAAAGCAAAAAATCAAAGAATTAGTTCATATTCAGGATCAGAACTACAAAATTTGTTGATGTGTTATGAGGTGAATCAGTAAATAAATAAATGTTGTCAATTCCACAAAAATTAAGTTTATTTCAACTATGCTCGAGTTTCAATGCTCAGCATGGCATCATCTTCACTGATTCACCTCATTATGGTAAAGTTCCATAACATATGTGAAGAAAATGTAAATTTTATCGTGTTATCTTTTAGAAAGAAAAAAAAATACTAGAAAGTTATATTTTTGAAGAAGTTTAGAACAAAAACAGAGATTAATTTCTATAAAAACTTTTATAGAGTTTGCTTCAAAGAGTTGATAGTCCATATTACCAATATATTATATATAAGTCATTTTTCAACAAATTAGTAAGTGAAATGTATCAACTTCTAATTCCCTTGATTTCTATAAGTTGTTAAAAACAAACGTCTTCCTGAACTCTTCCCCTACTTCTTTAGAACCTAACCTAACCTCTCTATTATTACCCTGAAACTTTTATAGATTTTGTAATTTTTACTTGTTGAATATTTTTATATTGATGTCTGTCTACATCTAAAAATAAAGTATACTAGTTGTGTCTCGCAGAATTTAAAATTGAATGGTGCTAGAAATTGAAGAAATTTATTCAACCCTGTCGTAGTAATTCTCTTAAAGTTTTCATTTTATTTCAATGCTAATATACTTTGAATAGTCTAAGAACAAAGTCAGATTGTATGTGCATGTAATAACCATTTTTAAATCTAGAAAAAAGCCAATGTTTGAAAAAATATACAAAAAATCGGTGTTAGAAAAATTTAGCTCGTCATCCTAAAGAATAAACTAAGAAGTAACAGATTATTTATGAGAAAGAGAGATTATTAATATTATAAACAATAGAAGAATTTACTACAGAAGCTAGCTCGTCAACCTAAAGAGAAAACACAAAAAAAAATTATTTATGAAAAAGAGAGATTATTAATATTATAGACAATAGGAGAATTTACTACAGAAATGAAATATGAAACAATACCCATTGTGGTTTTGTTTTCACATCCAGCAACTTAAAAATACTTTGAGATTAAAAAACTGATGGCCAAAATATTTTAAGGGACCAATGAATTGAAAAGTTTTGCAATAAATGGATACAAAATTGAACAAAAAAACTTTATAATACAAAAAATGCACAGATTACAGTTTTTCACTGCCACGTCTGAATTATAATGTTTTATTACACATTCCAAATTTAAATATGTGGCTTTTATTATTCAATTCGTCCTCCCGTTTTTTCTATCTTGTAAAATTTTATTTTTGAGCTATAGACTAGTAATACAATGTTTAAGAATGTAAAATTGATGATTTAGTTCAGATGTTAATGATAGATTTCAGTTTGTAGATTAAATCTATTTAATGTTTTAAATCTTCAACTGAAAACTTGAAATTTTTTATGTCTTATATCTTTTGATATCGTATCTTGCCAATCACTCTCTTATTTCAAGATATCCGCTCGGTTATAAATTCGTATAGCTGCAACAGTTGGTATAATGTTACAGATTTTAAAGTACATTTACTCTCCAATAGTGGTGAAATAGTTCAGTACAGTCGTTAATATAATTCTCTACACTTCAAAAACTGATGTTTTTATTGTTGAACTTCTATTTGTATGTCTTTTTTATTTGCTAAACTGATAGTCAGTGCTTGTACTATGTTAGACTCTTCATACACTTGATGAAAAAATACTGTCCATCCATTGTACAATCTTCAAACCAATACAAAGTAATCTATTAGTATCCTGCAATATCAGTGTAATTGATCGACTATTTATTTTCAAAGTAAATAAATATTTTATTGATATTTGTGTGTACATACATGTTGAACAATGATCTATTTTGAGACAATAAAATGTTATTTTGTTAAACGTGATGTGTATCTTCAATCGCCTGATCAAGTTAGTAAGAATAATCAGATTTATTTAATTTGACGCTTTTTATTATATAGATAGATATTATTTGCCATCGTACTCTACGGTCATCAGCAACGTCAAGAAATAATATCTCTCTATCTAATGCCAAGCGGCAAATTAAATAAATCTGATTGAATATATATTTATCTTGAATTATTTGCAGTTTTGTTATCCTCAGACCGCTAATTATTTCAGAACACTAATTTATTTAATGACATGCATACTGGACTCAAAAATCACATGATTGAGAGTACAAACTTTCAATCTTAATAATTTTCGGAAGTCCTAAGTACCAATCGTCCCAATTAGTTCGTATTATTGGAGTTCTACTTCAATTTAGATTCGGATGTTTCCATTATCTCTAATACTTTGATATAAATTTTAAATGTTCCAGACCCAAACTGACAACTCGGAACTTTATCAGATATTATGGAAATTATAAGTTAAGCAATCACCAGAAAAATAAATGAACAGCTAATAGAGAGAATAAGTTTAATGTAAGTAAAAAATGTACATAATTGAACTAGAACTAAATAAAAATTCAAAATCGCTCAACGACACACTGATACAACTTGCAAACAATAAATTATCAACAGAATTTAAAATTAAAACGACAATATCTCTTTTCAATAATTTTATTAACATAAATCTCTTCGAGTGATGATTATTTATGAATATTTCGGTTTACATTTACTTATAATATCATATACAGTTTGCTATGCTTATCGTATTTTTCGAAAAATGCAAAAGATATAGGAAATTATTGTAGTGAAACCAGATCATTTCATGAGTTACTCACGCATTGATGATTATTTTTCAAAGTTTGGTGATGTATAATAATTGTGAAAATAGTGAATGAAATGTTATTTTTCTTCATTGAAGCGTATAAACTTTACATAGTTTTTCACTTGCGTCCATAAAAAAAACTGTAGAACAAAAATAAGATATTAATTATTTTTTAGAAAAGTAGTTTATTGGACACTGAGTCTTGAAATGAGCATTTTTCTATTACATGTAGCCTATTATGTAAAAGGAATTGTCATCTAAATGAAATAACTCACAAAATAAACTGGTTTCCAATAGTATTCGATTGAGTATTTCAAATTTTCTCCAAACAGTGACAAAATAAACTGGGTTCTGATACTTATTCAATTGAGTAAATTTTTAAATTTATACACATCATGATAAAACATCAAATGTTTCAAAGAATAAGAACCTACATATTAAGAGACCATGTACATAGAGGAGAATTAAACTAATAAGACTTTAAATACTACTACCGTTGAACACAGAATATAATATAGTTAAAGCTAACATGATCACCCATCCAATATCAGATCGTGGATACGTGTCTTGACATTTCTGAAGTTCAGCTACGTCGAACGTCCAGTAATTGGATGGGTGACCGTATATTCTTGTACATTGAAACGATGAATACTATTCCAAGTAAAATTATGAATATTCTCTCCGTATTTCCTGAATTTATCATAGTTTTAAATAATAGAAATCCTAATATTTTTCAAAAAACAATTTTTATGTACATCGAATATGAACATCTACCTTTAAATCAATATTAGAAGTACCGTATTACAATTACACAAACTATTTTTTAGTTTTTTTTTGCAATTTGAACAATTTCTTAGTCAGGACGAGATAATAATTCTATTGACTAATCTAAAGACAGTAAAATGCCTGATTAAAATACTGATCTTTTCCACTAAGTGAATTTACAAAACATACATAATAAGTATATATATATATATTTATATAGTCTTATAATTTAGAAAAGTACAATAATAATAATTATTATTATAACAGACAGCTGTACAAGATGTAGCATCAAGTATTTGAGGAGACAAGGAACCATCGATAGGTATAGTAGAATTTTTTTGATTTGACGGATGAATAAGCTGTTTTTAAATGAGGAAAAAACATATGGAGTCTCTCAACAATCATTCACCATCCGCCAAATTAAAAAAAATACTACTTTAATTAGACGAATTCAGTTATACTGAAAGGATTGAATCTAAGAGAAAATAACTGACAAAAGATTTGCTGTGTGGGATTGTACTGTAATTTTCAATTCAGAATAAAAAAAGTGGGTTGACAATATATTTGTATTTTTCTTTCATTAATAAAAGATGTAAAATAGAAGATGAAAAAATGTATATAAACTGGGAAAACAAGATAATCAGATAAACAGATATTCACCGGTACATTGAGAATAAATTTGAAAGTGTAAGGATGGTGACATATAAAAATAACCATTTTATTTGACTTTATAAGTCAATAGTTATTTTTTTCGCTTAGGTTGATGTCCACATGAGTTCCGGATTTGTGCTTGAGAAATGGGAGGGATGATGAAATGAAATAAAAATATTCTTTAGAGGTGGAATTAGGACTAGAAGGTCCTTTCTACCACTCAACCTTGGAATGGAATGATGATGAGGAATTTGGAATTGAATGTTACAAATTAGAAGTTGAGCTAATAAAAAATTTCGATAGTGATTATAAAAAAACAATTTTGAAAAGTTCGTGATTACTGGGACATAATATCTATGATATTAGAATTTGTTTGGCGCATTCCTTTCTACTGTGCTTCCACCACAGCGAGATTTGATGTGAAATCTAGAGGAAATTCACACTGATACAAGTCTGTTACAATGATACTGTATTCGCATTCCGGTGGTTCGAAACACACCTAAAGCTGTAGGTCTATTTATCTCTCATCATCATCCTTTCCATTACCCACGCACAAGCCTAGAGGTTATGTGGGCATCATCCCCAGCAAAAAAACGTAAAAGTATTGGAAATGAGTTGAAGAATAACGAAAATATATGTATATGCTATAAAAAATAATATCGAATAGACTATGGGTAGTAATTTGTCTCCTGAATTGGCATCGAAAATGCTGAACAGAATCTGACTTAATAATCTTAAAAGTTCCATTTTATATATAGATTACCTACATAGATTTCATTACAATACTATTTATAGCTGAAAATTGATGTACAGTCAACCTTAGTTAGGTGGATCCAGCTTCAGCTTCTATGGAAGAGGGTACACATTCAATCATCTTACATAACCAATATTACTCTCCTAAAATGTTTGATCTAAATATTTCACTGAGAACAATTTCAATGAGACGTATTATTTGAATAAACTGTTTCACTACCACTCAAATATTCAAGCTTGTTTAGAAGTCCTACTGACAATATAATACAGCTAGATTTTCGTAGCTTCAGGTCATGTTTTTGCTAAGGATTATACACAACAATATTTACACAAACTGCAATAAAACTACACAAATAGTTAGGTAAGAGAGTACCTATCAGTTCTTAATACTTTAAAACACTACATGCTGTACCAAGATACACAATTATCCTCAGTATCACGCCTTGATACAATCATAAACAATCTAACTGTTGCATATCAAAAGTTGTCCTCCAAAAGATTGATTGAATTTAACATCCATGTAATAAATTTGTAATAAATTAATATAAAAAAGTACATGAAATAAAATAAGTTCATATGGAATTATACCTCGCAATACATTGTTTTAGCAAATATTGAAGCAAAGTAGCATTTAGTTTGATCTTGTGTATTCCAATACATTGAAAGTATTCAAAGTACAGTATCTATTTGATTTGTATTATTATTAAGCTAATAATTATTTTACATGTACTTTTTTATTTCTGGAATAAACGAGATTATTAGTTTGATTTGACATTTAGAGCACTGGTTTACGCTGAATCTTATAAAATTTACTATTCCACATTGTGAAGCGCATATTGGAGATAACATTCTTTTCAAAGATACAGTAAACAGTTTGTCATATTTGAATTGAAATTAAAGCGCATATTATATGGAACAGAATCTTGCTCTCTAATTATTCCAGTTCTTTGATAGTATTTGGAACTACATTAGGTTAATAATTTGAATAGTGTTTTTGGAAAGATTTGTCTGTAATACATGTCTATTTATTGGATAATATTGCGAGTGCATTTTGTTAGCTTTCTGTTATTTGTTGTCAAATTATTTTTACCTGGCCTGTTGTGAATATTTTTGGCTCAATAAATTGAATTTGAAACGGGGTAAGATTACAACCAATGCATTATGTGATCTAACACATGTGAGTATTGTATGTAATCGAAGCAATCTTATATTATTAAAAGAGTTTCGTGTCCGAGTTTGGAAAGTTCGTGGAGAAGATTGAGTGGACCGATTTTGATGCGGTTTGCGCCAAAAGAAAGATAAAAAATCGAATTTTTGCAGGCGCTATTCCTTTTTCAAAAGTAATCGTTTTAAACGGGAGAAAATTGATGAAACCCAAAATAGTTTCCCATGGCACTAAACGGGGAAAGATTGAATTCAAACCAATGTGCTATGATTTTCAACACTACTAGAATATTATAACAGACCACATGTTAATATTATAGCAACTATCGATAAAAGATTATCGAGTTCATGACATTTAACGATCAATGAAGATCCTTTTTTATCAAATTGTTTTATAAAATGGATGTTTATCGAATGCAACTAAAAACTTATTTCAAGTTTACATGGATGTTAATTTCTGCAGTCTTTCAAACGAAAACTTCACCCTCAGCTCAGCTTTACTCAGCTAATCACTCTCTATAGCTGAAGCAGATTGATATGTAGATGCTTTGCAGACATAAATCATCTGGGGCTTGTTTCATAGCAAATTAGTAGTCCTGTAATACAGGCTCAAGGCAGATACACACTGAACTTGAAAATGTATTATATGAGACGTCATCCTATTATCCTGTATTACAGGACTTCTAAACTTTTATAAAACGGGCCCCTGTTATCGTCAACATATACTATCTAATTCCAATTTGATCCTATGTGCGATACTCTATCCATACGCTTATATACAAATATACTGTACATAAAACTGCGATTAAGAGTTTTTCCTACTAGATGGTACACTAATTTTTCACGTCATTCCAAATATATTAAAAGCTTGTCTTATTATCACTCACTATCATAAAGACTAACGTTAAGATTTATCATTTACACTGCTAATCTACCAATAAATTGCCGAATCTGACAAAATTTAGAGTAGAGGTTTTTAGGATAGAGGCTGGATGAGGGGTATCCCCCCACTATTCCATATGTCCACACTAGGTCGATTTTTGTGTGCTGCACAGCATGCGGCTAATGCACACAAAATCGACCAAGTGTGGACATAGCAAACCAGCCGCAATCCTACAAAAATCTACTCTACTAACACCAAGACTTGCAGACGACCTAAGTTGCTCTGCAAAGCATCTCTGTCAACAATAAGCACCAGTTTATTGGAATATTTTATAATATATACTATCTAATATCAGTCCTTTATCATTATAGAATGTGCTCCGTTGTTGCTAGCTTGATTAGAATAATCCTATCTACAGGTTGGACAAAAGATCACTGCACAATATTTACAACATCTGGTTCCCGTCACTTGCACAAAGCGCCACAATTACATACTCGATGACTTTTCATCACTTCGATAATTTCTTACGCATGATTTTCCATTCACTTTGATCATTTCAATGTTTCACTGGGCTAGAATAAGTGCTGTTTGCTGCTGGTTGATGGTTAGCTCAGTTCAAAACCAGCCCATCCACTGCGAAGGATACACCGGCGGATAAAGCGGAGGCGCTGCCGGCGGCAAAAACATAGTTAAGGGTTATTGTGGTGGGGGTTGCGAGCCGGGTGGTGGAAGATGTGGATAGGCGGGGTGGGGCTGCATCAGATAGGGGTTGTAATTGTAGGGTGTGGCGGGAGGGAATTGGTGGGGAGATGGTGGAGCCCCCACTGCAGGCCTCGAGGGTGGCTGGAAACTGGAAGGCTCCGGACGATGGAAAGCACTGTACATTCTGGAGAAATCCGATGTGGAACTCGAAGATCCAGCAGCAGCTCCAGAAGTGCTGTAACTGGAAGTTGTGGACGGCTGACTGGGAGGAGGTGTCGACTGAGGATGGTAGCTGGATGATCTACTCGTATATCCTGACCCAACAGCCGCTGCTGTGAATGGATTTGGAGGCAGGTACGCTTGATCATAACTACCAGAATACGGTGTATCTTTCACATCTTTCCTTTGTGCAGATGAAGATGTGACAGTGCTTGAAGGATAGTACCCTGATGTTGAACTTCCTGAAGGGTAGCTGCTGAGCGGTGGCTGACCAAACCCTTGGTAGTAGTCCCTGGATGCTGGCGCCTGCCGGGAAGGATGGAAGTCTTGCCGGTAGTTGTAGTCACTGCCACCATACTGCGCTGATGTGATTGTGCTACTGGGCACAGCTGGTTTTGAACTGTCCACTGGGAATATGCTGATGGAGTGGTCAGAAATTGTCTTCAAATGACTCAGCGCTGGATGATAGCTGGTGGGTTCTGAGCTTTTGGACAGTGCATCAGCTGTGTATTCTGTGGAAGTGTATCTTCGTGATGAACTGCTTGTTGAGGAGGTTTGTCCCGGAGTGTGAGGATGGTACGTGGGAGGTGGGTTTGCAGATACTGGAGTCATTGACACTGATGGATGTGGAGGGTTGAATGGTGGGTTGATGGACACTGCTGAAGATGGCCGTGATGTGTTGGGAGAATTCATAGGAACTGATATCGATGGTGCAGAGGATGCTACAGGACTCACTGTCACTGAGGAGCTCAGATGCTTGGGCAGTGGTGGATGACTGCTAGCTGAAATATGTGATGATTCTGATCCACTTTTTGACATAGTTGCGGATGAACTCTGAGTATTGTAACGACTGTGAATGCTGTATTCTCTATCATCATTCCGTGATGGTGGAGGGTTTGAGACTGGGGATGGCTGAGGTGCATGATGCTGAGACATCTGATGATGATGGTGTGACATCATCTGAGGATGTCTGCTTTCTTTCTCTGCCATTGGTGCTGCACCAAGACTAGCTGATGGAGCTGAAGAACTCATGCTTGAAGTTGTGGTATGAGATCCAATACTGGATGTGGTTGCAAGAGAGCCCATACTCGCTCCATGAGAGCTCAAAGTGGAACCCAAGTTTGATGTTGTAGAATGAGAAGCCATGCTTGTTGCCGTGGCATGAGCAGCCATACTTGAAGTCGTGGAATGACCTATGCTTGTTGTTGCAGCATGAGAACCCATGTTTGGTGTTGCAGAATGAGAAGCCATGCTTGATGTGGAGGTATGTGGGGAGGAACTCATGGTTGAAGTTGTGGAATGGGAGCTGACACTTGATGTTGTGGTCAGGGAAGATGTTGCACCCATACTTGTGGAATGTGAACCAATAGATGATTGTTGTCCACTAGTTGCAGTGTTTGAGACCATTTTGTTTCCAGCAGACGCTTGGTGGCTGTGAGATGCTGCAGTGCTACTAGTGGATGCTGCTGAAACAGATGGACTGGCTGAACGCAGGCTCTGTCCACCTGCATTGCTACCACTGGATGAGAACGTGTTCTTTTTAGCTGCTGCCTGCTGATTGGCGATGGCTAAAGCATGACGCTGCTGAGCTTGCCGTTGACTTGCCATGGTGCGCATTCTGTGAGATGCCTGACGCTGTTGCTGCAAATGATGATGATTGTCCAACTCCTCATCATCTTCGTCATCATCATCGTCATCATCATCCTCATCATCATAGTCATCATCATCCACATCGTGCAGCAGTTCCTCCTCAGTGCTCCTCAGACGTTCCTGTTCAGCGGAGATTTTGCGTTTGGTGGCTGCACTGCCAGAGATCTCAGCAGAGGAGGAGTCTTGCCGGCTTGCCTCTGAAGCTCCAGAACTGGCTGAAGCGCTTCTCTGCGGCTGCTTGTCTTTGTCATCAGTGCTTGTTTCACCAGTGTTGTCATCTGACACTTTGTCCTGGCAAATTTAAACCAGTTAAAACTCTGATATCTTCACAGACATGACATCATACACTCACAGAAAGGATAACTTTTTCCATATACAGTTTAATGTTGAAAATTTAAAGCAATAAACTTCATTTGTTGGAGTTTTAGAGATGGTTATAAATAACAAATATATTCAACAAATAGAAACACAATATCAATTATCATCATGGATAAGTAACTCTTGGAAAATAAATAAATGGAATGAAAATCACGTTGGTGCATCCCATTTTATTCATTGTATTCAAGTTATTGCCTATATGGGTAGTTAACTTGAATTGTATAATCACTAGCACAATATTTTGTAAATGTTATTTAAATATCAACAACCATTCAAAAATGGCACTTAAATCTGGCCAAGAAACAGAAAAATCGAAAAATGACCCCCCACGCCCCACCTAAGAACCCGGTAGAATTTTTATTCCCGAGCTATCTCGGCGAGCTGAACAAGAAAGGTCCTCTTCACTTTTGCTCTAAATAGTCAAATTCAAAAGTTGGAAAATTTCAGGGGAGCATAACCCCCCTTGAGGGGGAAAATTTTCAACTTTTCAGATTTTTCTGGTTATTTACTTGCTCTCCTCTTTCTAACGATGTCCAATTTGACCCCCTACGATGTCGGCAAGTACAAAATATTTTATATCAATCAGTCAGTCACTTTGTGACTATAGAGATATAGGACATTGTAAACTAACATAACTAAACTAATACATAAATCCGAGAAACAGTGGAATCGAATGCTGAGTTTTGACTAATCACGAACAACAACCTCCAGTGGAAAGGTACTGGTTGGCACAGCAATGCAGCTAACTTCTAAACCATAATTTCCCTCATATTTCAGCACTGGGGTGCTGTGACCACGTATATGCGTGAAGGTTAAACTGACCAATCAACAATTGCCCAATATGTGATCATTAATATACAAGATCAATATAATAAGACCCAATAATAAGATCATTGTTTATATTGGATGAAATAATTGAATGTTTTAGAAACATTAAATCAGAAAAAGGAATGGAAAAACTAATGTAGAAACATAAAACATGTTCATTTTCTAGAAAGTTAATTTTCAAATAACCCTTCAACCTAAGCCTGACAGAATACCTTTTTATTATAATGGTATTTATACAAATGATATGATATAAAGCTTCAAACATCCAAATAACAAGTTGATTTCGATTGCTACGAATAATGAATGTAGCCTTCTCAAAGTAATAAAAATTAATTGATTTCAATCAACAATCACCTAACAGGTGACAAAATTGTCAAATTGTCAAGTGACAAAATAAACAGATTTGAATACTTTTTGACAACATTGTGTAGAATTAGAAAATGAAAACTTACCTTGGATTCCTCAGTAGATGGGTTCCTTTCAACTTTGGCTTGTCCTCGTAAAGTGCTTGATGTTGGAGCATCAACCTTTTTCTTAGTTACTGTCACCTTTAAAGAGAAACATAATTTGCAAATAGAATGAGCTGCATCTTTTTGAAAAACTAACAATTGTGGTAGGAAAATGGAAAATATAGTGATCTAAGAATTTCAAACAACTTCAAAGCAAATTGATCAAATTTTCAAGACTGCTCTTATTGTATACCATGCTTATTTTCTGTCGATCTTGAGATATGGGGTCATATTTTGGGGGAAAACTATAGAGAATAATGGAATCTTCATTTTACAGAAAAAATCTGTAAGAATAATTTTTAAAGTAAATTCAATGTGTTCGTGCAGGCCTCTCTTTAGAGAAGAAATTATTGACGGCTCCAGCTATTTACATTTTGAAATAGGAATTTTGTTTTAAAAATAGAAGGATGTATGAGGTGAATCAATGGAATCATCCTCATAATACAAGGTTTGGGGGGTGTTCATACCCCATACATGAACTTAGTCTATTGGAAAGTGGACCTCACTACATGGGGATGAAAATATTTAATGCACTTCCCAATGGAATAAAGGAAGTAGATAGTTTGAGTATGTTTAAAGAAGGCTCCGAGAATATCTCAGAGATCTGTGTCCGTACAAACTATCCGACTTCTTGAGATGAATTTTGCATGTTACATGTCTTTATAAAATCTACCACAAACCTTGACGTGTCATATGCTGCAGGAGCGTTGCTCCCGAGATGCAGTTATATGTGACGAACTAAATAAATAAAATAAATAAATAAATAAAATGAGATGATTTTTGAAAACATTTATTACTGCATCGTGTGAGATATGACATTTTGTCTGATTTTATTGTGATGATATTAATAATTATTACAAGGTGAGAAGTTCATTTTGTAAATTACATCATGTTGTATCATGAGAGAATGAAATTAATGATAACGTTATTCCTATATTATGTTCACGGGAGTGAACGTGAATCCCGTGATTGTGTGAATAAATCTGAATGTAAATGAATGGGCTGATCTAAATAAATAACTGTATAAATGAAAGAATAAATAAATGAATAAAATATTTATTGCCAAATCAGTAACAAGATTTTACAAACATAGAAACTAAAAACAATTTATACAAAGAATCAATTGGAAAAGAAAAAAAAGTCCAATAAATGAATTAATGAATAAATAAATCATTAATGAATGAATGGGAGGTTGGACGAAAAAAGGGAGATAGTGTGAAACAGTTCTCATGTATAAGTGGATGAATAAGAGAATGAAGAGATTAAAATAAATGAAAGAATAAAAAATGAATAAATTGAATAGATGAACGAATTAATGAATAATTAAATAAATAAATCAATGAATGAATCAATGAATAAATGAATAGATTTGGTGAAAAGTGGGAGATTGTAAAACAGTTCTCACGAATAAATAAAATAAATCTATATTAATAAAAGAGAGTTGTTGTCTGTACGCTCGCTTATAACTCGAGAACGGCTGAACCGATTTAGATAATTTTGGATTAGTTTGAATTGTTACAGCACTGGTTAACATAATATGTATTAAAATATAAGAAAATCCCTTTATAATTAATAAATAATTAGTACATTAATGACCTAACCTATCAAACATTTCACAGACCTATGTTTTGAACTTGCCGGCTACCGAAGAACGGAAAGATGATCGTGATTCAAGACCAGAAAAATTAGCATTGTTAACTCAAGCTTCAGTGGCTCAGTGGATAGCGTTTCGGCCTTTCGACCTAGAGATTTGGGGTTCAATTCCCGCTCCGAACCATTTCTTTTTGTACTAGGTTTTCAGCTCTAATTATTTTTTATGCTCTAGTTATCGTTCGTATAATACATGTTCTATCGTTTCAAATAATAAAATTGAAGAACAGAAATGAAAAAAAATAAATAAAAAAAAAAAATTAAAAAGGAATAGCCTAGATAAATGAAAAAAAAAATACAAAATAGAAGAAATTAAAAAAAAATAATTGGTGGGAAGAGGGGGGTGACATTTGATGGGAAAGAGGGGGTTTACATGAAGAGGGATATGTGGGGGTGACATTTGGGGGGGAATGGAGGGGGGCATTTGTGGGATGACAAATTTTTGTCATTTTTTGAGGGGTGGCATGAAGGGGGGACATTTGTGGGGAGAAGAGGGGGGACATTTGGGGGGGGGGGGAAGAGTGCGATACGAAGTTCGCCGGGACAGCTTGTAAAAGGATAAATTAATTTATGTAAAAATTCGTAAGAGGATAAATAGATGGATAGCTAGATGAATAACTGGGAAAATAAATGAAGAAATGGAAAGACGAATTCAATAAATAGATCAATACATAATTTACAAATTAATTATGAATTCATAATTGATATTTCACTCACAGTGACAGGCGGTGTCTCGCCAAAATAGGGTTTGGTGGTGGCGATAGGCTGTTTGGGCGTGCCCCACGGTCGATTGCTGTTCTGGCCTAGCATGCGGGCCAGGGGCCGATTGCCCCCGCCCCCCGCGGTGCCCCCTCCACGGCTGGTGATGCCGGTCGCCCCGCCGCCGCGCGGAATGATGGAGATGTTGTTGCGCAGTATGGGCAGGCTCTGCACACGGGCACGGTTCGGCTGAACGGCTACTTCTGGAGGCAAAGCCAACCACAATTAGCATACAGTTTGAATATTATTATTAGTTTGAATAAATGAATACAGTTACTGTTTGAATAAATGACTGAATAACTAAATGAATAACTGAAGCTGAAATGAATACTAATAACTAATAGAACGAAAATCCTAATTCATTGCTATCTAATACTCTGAAGACTCCCGCTACTGCGAATATTGACAACAGAATAATATTAGTATCTAGAAGGAAATTCTATTAACGCTGCTGTACAAAAAACTTTTGCCCGGGCGGGAATCGAACCCAGCACAAAGTTGATAGAACAGCAGCGTTAATCAAATTTCCTTCTAGCTATTATTCTGTTGTCAATATTCGCAGTAGTGGTAGTCTTCAGAGTATTATATAGCAATTGATTAGGATTTTTGTTCAATTAATTATTATGATTTATAAAAGCAATTGAATAGTTGCAATATCTCATTTCTTTCCATCTAATACACTAATACCATAGAAAGTACTAAAATAGAATATGGAGAAGATAATACAGTATATGATTGTGTAACTAGAGTAAAAAGTGGGAGATTGCTGCATCTAGAGAAACAGTTATCGGGGAAACAAGAAACAGTTTTCAAGAAGTATTCAAAAACTGAGATCGTTTTCAAGAAGGGAAACAGTTTTCAAAACAGAGTCCTGCTTCATAAAACTTGGAAGTCAAGAAATACAGGTGAAATGTTGGATTGGTCCGTAAACGAAGGCGATAAGCGCCAGTCTGATAATCCGAAAACCTGGTTCGAATACAGTTTGGGGGAACGGATTTTGACAATAAAAACGGCCACTCCCGTCTTTCGGAGGAGACGAAAAGCCGTCGGTCCCGACTGCCTTAGAACAGTCGTCATCTCTCACAATCACATCTCTCATCACCCACGCACAAGCCTAGAGCTCATGTGGGCATCACCCTCAAAACAAAAAAATTGCGATCTCACACCGGACAGATCAGCTGCAGCAAGTCATCATGAAAACATGTGAATATTTTAGAACAGTTTTAGGCGAACGTTTTAGTGGTAGCGTAAAGAGAACAAAGTTGGCCAAGAATTGACAGAGATCTAACCCCGGTCGTACACCGGAACAATAAGCAATAGGCAACTAGCAACATATGGATCATATGATTGTCTACTCTATACAAACCAATAGTTCAATGCACACCGAAACAGCTGCTTTAGGTGTGCATTGGACTATTTGTTTCTAGAGTGAACGATCATATGATCTAAATATTGCTGCTATATTATTCCAGTGTGCCAAACTAAGACAACTGAAACACGACCAACAATCAGTATGAAATAGGCCTACTCTCAAGTTTAGTTGGTACAGTACCAAGTCTATATAGTTGATAAAAATAGTACAAAGTTTATACAAGTTAGTTGATACAGGAAAAAATGTTACCAAAAACATTTTCAAGCTTGACAATTAAACTGAACAAGCTTTGCGTGCAATTCAAAACGAATTACTCTCACCTTTCTTTCCTTCGAAAGTGAATTCTCGCTTATCAGTCTTCTTCTCTGTCTTGTTGCCGACCTTGATGGCCGTCCTAATCGCAATGATCTTTCCGTTCTCCAGCTGCATGTAGATGCCTTTCGGACTTTTCAGCACCATCACCTTTTGCCCAGCTTTCAGCACTATTGAAGAGCGGTCTGGTGAATTGGTTGGGATGACCACATCTGCGAGAAAAAGCAAACGATAAATCATTACAATTACAGGAAATAAAACTTATCAAGTAATATTCGTTAAGAATTGAACTTACACGTATATATTTTCATTTAAAATCTCCCTTATCTCATGTTTTGTTCAGTGAATCCGATACTGTAATAACTATTTTTAAATTACGTTTATTGTAATAACTATCATGACCTAGAATTTAAGCGACACACTTTGTAATCTACATGAATAAAGTGAATATTCTATTCTATGCTTTATCTCTCTACGCATCAGTCCTAAGCTTTTTCCTAACGACTTACCATGCTACTAGGAAGCATAGAGTGGCGTTTCGAGGTTATTGTTTGTCGAGGCTACAGTGGCCTCCCCTAGTGAGCTCCATGTTCTCTTGTATCTTAATTTTTGTATGTACTGTGTCATTTTTTATTATGTGAATTGTACAAGGAATGAATAAATTTGAATTAGTTATTACAACATTGGTTTGAGAAATTATTTATTGAGAAATTAAAATTCATTTATTTTATAATATATATATATATTTATTTATTATAATATATTTATTCATTTGTAAAATAGTTGTATGTCGAGTTCTGATTTTTCTATTTGTATTTGTTTGATCCAATAAAGATATAACAGGACATTGAAAAACACTTCATAATGTCAATCAGATTTTATTCTTTCATGTATTTAAAAAGATAATAGGAAAGTAAAACTGTGGAATAATTTCAATAACAACCTCGACCTTTGGTAGAACTTTATTTCAGCATTTTTATTTCATTGGTTTAAGATCATTATTTAGAGTGCGAGTCATCTCTCCACACGAGTTTAACGTAAAGAGGGATGCAGAATCTTGTCAAATTGCTATATATATATATATATTTTTTTGACGGTGATGCCCACATGAGCTCTAGGCTTGTGCGTGGGTAATGAGAGGGGTGTTGATGAGAGATGACGACTGTTTTTAGGCAGTCGGGACCAACGGCTTTTCGTCTCCTCCGAAAGACGGGAGTGGCCGTTTCTGCCAAAATCCGTTCCGGCAACTGTATTTGAACTTGGAACCTTTGAATTATCAGACAGGCGCTTATCGCCCTCGGCTACGGACCACTCCGTATTAATATATTAATATTATTAATATTATATTTATGCTTGATTGTTACTTTGTAACACGATGTTTATATTTGTGCAATATGCAGTGAAATAAACGAATTATTAATTATTATTATTATCGCTATTCATCACATAACTCAAAAGTTACAGGCTTGGAAGGTCCAGTGATCCAACAGTGATTATTATTATTATTATTATTATTATTGTCCGAATTCTCAGCATAACAGCTGGTACTTGAAGTGCTTACGGATTGAATAATCAAGTAAGCACTTTTTATTATTGCAGTGATTCATATATTGTATTTTGAGAGCTTCACTTCACAGTTCACTTCCATGTATCTATGTTTCAATCAATTCAATATATTAATTTATTATTTGTTTTTGTTTTTAGTTTTTATATAACCCTCCTTCATTTGAACACCCTGTTCACCCCCTATTTTTTTTTATCTATAACCCACAATTTTTTTTCTTCTTATGTATTTTAACTATACCCCATAATTTTTTTTCCTTTTATGTATTTTTAGCTATACCCCATAATTTTTTTCCTTTTATGTATTTTTTTATCTACACCCTCTAATTTTTTCCTTTTATGTATTTTTATCTATCTTTTTTTTCTATTGTATGTTGAGGATTTGTCTAGTGATGTTGCATGTATCAAGGATCACTGATTTTTGAATATTCTTACAAATATCTGAGTTGAGGTTTAAGATCTTTAGAGAGTTGAATAGGTTCTTTGGAATAAGTCCTGTAGCTGAAATTATTATAGGTACTATTTTTGTGCTATCCTGCTTCCATATTTGCCTAGTTTCTTCTGCCAGTTGTATTTTTCTTATTATTATTTATATTATTATTTCTTCTGTATTATCATTATTATTATTATCATCATTACAACTGATTGAAATCCCAACTGTCCACTCACCAAGCGGCAACGTCATTTCCTGCGCACTCATGCCCTGCTTCTGCCACACCTCGGCCGGTATCCAGGAACGGGGCCGTGTCGTGCCGTCCGCGCCCCGCACCAGCTGCGAGTTCAGCTCGGACTGCATGGGACGCACACTGGCCATCGGCTTGTTCACCACCCCGCCTCCCCCCTCGCCGCGGATCGCTCTGAAAGTCGGTCTAGTGTCACAACACAACCACAACGCTATTAGACACTTTTGAACGCAAAACAGGGGAAATAAACGAGATAAAATGAAAATAAAATTGATAAAATTTCCAAGTGTTTCGTTTTCGGAGTGAAAAATTGTGACTTTGAAAGATATGGATCATAACCTAAATTTTGGACTTTTTCTAAATTTGAAGAGGGACAGTTTTGGGCTTAAGCCTGTTGAACCTTTCATTTAGTATTATGTGTACATTACTGAACAAATAAATAAATAAATAATAAATAATCGAGGAAGTAAACCCTATTTTAAAAATGGAATGAAAAAGAGCTGAAGCCTAGCTTAAAAAAACGGTAGGGAACCCTATGAAACGAAAACATCAACAGAAACTGAATAAAACCTAGTTGAAAAATGAGATGCAAAATAAATGAGATAAAATTAAAATAATCGAGGAAGTAAAACCTAGTTTAAAAACGGAATGAAAAAGAGCGGAAGCCTAACTGAAAAAACGGTACGGAAACCTAAGAAACGAAAAGATTAATAGAAAGAAATCAGGATCGCTCTGAAAGTCGGTCTAGTGCCACAACACAACCACAACGTTAGTAGACACTTTGGAACACAAAACAGGGAAAATGAAAATAATCGAGGAAGTAAAACCTAGTTTAAAAACGGAATGAAATAGAGCTGAAGCCTAGCTAAAAAACGGTACGGAAACCTAGAAACGAAAAGATTAATAGAAAGAAATCAGGATCGCTCTGAAAGTCGGTCTAGTGTCACAACACAACCACAACGCTATTAGACACTTTTGAACACAAAAACAGGGAAATAAACGAGATAAAATGAAAATAATCGAAAAGTGAAACCTAGTTTGAAAACGGAATGAAAAAGAGCGGAAGCCTAACTAAAAAAACGGTACGGAAACCTAAGAAACGAAAAGATTAATAGAAAGAAATCAGGATCGATCTGAAAGTCGGTCTAGTGTCACAACACAACCACAACGTTATTAGACACTTTTGAACGCAAAACAGGGGAAATAAACGAGATAAAATGAAAATAATCGAGGAAGTTAAAAAACGGAATGAAAAAGAGCTGAAGCCTAACTAAAAAAACGGTACGGAAACCTAAGAAACGAAAAGATTAATAGAAAGAAATCAGGATCGCTCTGAAAGTCGGTCTAGTGTCACAACACAACCACAACGTTATTAGACACTTGAACGCAAAACAGGGTAAATAAACGAGATGAAATGAAAATAATCGAGTAAGTAAAACCTAGTTTAAAAATGGAATGAAAAAGAGCGGAAGCCTAGCTAAAAAAACGGTACGGAAACCTAAGAAACGAAAAGATTAATAGAAAGAAATCAGGATCGCTCTGAAAGTCGGTCTAGTGTCACAACACAACCACAACGTTATTAGACACTTTTGAACACAAAACAGGGAAAATAAACGAGATAAAATGAAAATAATCGGGGAAGTAAAACCTAGTTTAAAAATGGAATGAAAAAGAGCGGAAGCCTAGCTAAAAAAACGGTACGGAAACCTAAGAAACGAAAAGATTAATAGAAAGAAATCAGGATCGCTTTGAAAGTCGGTCTAGTGTCACAACACAACCATAACGCTATTAGACACTTTTGAACACAAAACAGGGAAAATAAACGAGATAAAATTAAAATAATCGAGGGAGTTTAAAAACGGAATGAAAAAGAGCTGAAGCCTAGCTAAAAAAACGGTACGGAAACCTAAGAAACGAAAAGATTAATAGAAAGAAATCAGGATCGCTCTGAAAGTGGGTCTAGTGTCACAACACAACCACAACGCTATTAGACACTTTTGAACACAAAACAGGGGGAAATAAACGAGATAAAATTAAAATAATCGAGGAAGTTAAAAAACGGAATGAAAAAGAGCTGAAGCCTAGCTAAAAAAAACGGTGGGAAAACCTAAGAAACGAAAAGATTAATAGAAAGAAATCAGGATCGCTCTGAAAGTCGGTCTAGTGTCACAACACAACCATAACGTTATTAGACACTTTTGAACACAAAACAGGGGAAATAAACGAGATAAAATGAAAATAATCGAGGAAGTAAAACCTAGTTTAAAAATGGAATGAAAAAGAGCGGAAGCCTAGCTAAAAAAACGGTACGGAAACCTAAGAAACGAAAACATTAATAGAAAGAAATCAGGATCGCTCTGAAAGTCGGTCTAGTGTCACAACACAACCACAACGTTATTAGACACTTTTGAACGCAAAACAGGGAAAATAAACGAGATAAAATTAAAATAATCGAGGAAGAAAAACCTAATTTAAAAATGGAATGAAAAAGAGCTGAAGCCTAGCTAAAAAAACGGTACGGAAACCTAAGAAACGAAAAGATTAATAGAAAGAAATCAGGATCGCTCTGAAAGTCGGTCTAGTGTCACAACACAACCACAACGTTATTAGACACTTTTGAACACAAAACAGGGGAAATAAACGAGATAAAATTAAAATAATCGAGGAAGTTAAAAAACGGAATGAAAAAGAGCTGAAGCCTAACTAAAAAAACGGTACGGAAACCTAAGAAACGAAAAGATTAATAGAAAGAAATCAGGATCGCTCTGAAAGTCGGTCTAGTGTCACAACACAACCATAACGTTATTAGACACTTTTGAACAAAAAAACAGGGAAAATAAACGAGATAAAATTAAAATAATCGAGGAAGTTAAAAAACGGAATGAAAAAGAGCTGAAGCCTAACTAAAAAAACGGTACGGAAACCTAAGAAACGAAAAGATTAATAGAAAGAAATCAGGATCGCTCTGAAAGTCGGTCTAGTGTCACAACACAACCACAACGTTATTAGACACTTTTGAACACAAAACAGGGAAAATAAACGAGATAAAAGTAAAATAATCGAGGAAGTAAAACCTAGTTTAAAAACGGAATGAAAAAGAACTGGAATGAATAGAGGAATTAATTAGGAATTAATTAGGAACTCTAGGTTAATCTTTCTAGGTTGACTTTCATTATTGTTTTGTTATTAAATCTATTGTATGTCAATAAGGCTCTTCATGGAGTTTTCTGTGAGCTTTTGTATGTGAATAAATGAATAAATAAATAAATAAATGAATAAATAAATAAATAAATAAATAAATAAATAAATAAATAAATAAATAAATAAATAAATAAATAAATAAATAAATAAATGAATAAATGAATAAATAAATAAATAAATAAATGAATAAATGAATAAATAAATAAATAATTAATTGTAGGAAAGTAACATGTAAAACTATAAATGGAATGAAATAGAGCTGAAGCCTAGCTAAAAAAACGGCAGGGAAACCTAAGAAACGAAAAGATCAAGAGAAAGAAAACAAGAAACTGAATAAAACCTAGTTGAAAAATGAGATGCAAAATAAACGAGATAAAAATAAAATAATCGAGGAAGTAAAACCTAGTTTAAAAATGGAATGAAATAGAGCTGAAGCCTAGCTAAAAAACGGTAGGGAAACCTAAGAAACGAAAAGATCAACAGAAAGAAATCAAGAAACTGAATAAAACCTAGTTGAAAAATGAGATGCAAAATAAACGAGATAAAATTAAAATAATCGAGGAAGTAAAACCAAATTACATGTGGAATGAAAAAAAGATCTGAAGCCTTTAGTGATTTTCATCCTTGAAGACCTTTGAGCGCAGAGACAGGCTCTCACCACTTTCCAAGCTAACAAATCACTCGCCTACAGAGTTACCAATACTATGGATCTATTCAGACTTGGAAACTCAAATCGCGAAACTGAGAGACTCGGATAACATTTTTGAACTCTCTTCCAGAGCTCAAGCATTAGCTTTTCTGGGAGAGCCCATTATTTCAATATTAAAATAATAGAAAACATTCGTTGAATATGTTTTTAAATTAGTTTATATTATAATTAGTTATATCATTATAAGAATGTTTTTGTTTCACTTGTGTGTAAAAAAGAATGGCAATAAATTGATTTTGATTTTTTTGATTTGAACAAACATGTTTTTTTCAAATGAGACGTTCAGACAGTACGATTGCAGGATCGTCTGGGCATCACACGCTTGATAACTGTTTTGCTCGGGCGATAAAGTCGCGCTTTACGCTCTTAAAACATAAATAGCTATTACAGCTTAGCCTACCGCTGATAATAACAGTAAGATGAAACAGATTCTTATAATCCTAATAATCATACAATAATTGGGCCAAAAATGCAAATAATAAAAATTAAAATTGAATAAATGAATAAAGAAATACATACCTTATTTGTAGGCCTTGCTGATTACCACCTCCCGAGTAACCATAGACAGGCCTGCTATTAATGCTTGCCTGTTTCTCCAGTTCATAGCTACGTTTCGCGAGTCGTTTCTCGGCTTGGGAAAGCTTCTTGTCTTTCCTGTCTACCAGAAGTGACTCATGTTGGAATGGTTCCTGATGAGGAAAATATTTACAATAAAATCAATGAATTAAATTATCAATCAATGCTTCGTACTACTCAATCGAAGTTAAAGATAAAACATGTTTACCTAGAAGAAGCAACTAGGTGAAATTGATAGGGATTGGCAGGTCTGATTGCCGTTGTTATTTAAGGCTGTGTATCAGCATTTTTGGGAACTTTTTTCTGGTGATATTTTTCAAAGTTTCAGGATTTGGATACTATCAAGCTATCGAAATTAAATTAGTTTAAGAGGAAAATTTTTCTTTTTTGTTCACTATTTTATGATATATGGGCGCCTAATGGGGCCCGTGCGCCCACTTAGCAACTGCTATCTGATTTCAGTCAGCAACCCAATGTTGCCAAATGACATTTGGCTGTATTTCGGGTAATCGGGTAATCTAACCTATCATCCAGTCATCTGGAACGCTGGCTGACTGAAATCAGATAGCAGTTGCTTAGTGGGCGCAGGGGCTAAAGGTAAAATTTTGGGACAGACCATCTCACAATTGGTTGCAAATAAAATCATGAAATTTTGAGCATACATGCTTTAAGGTATTGTCTATCAAATAAAATACTCAATTTCTCAAAATATCAAATTTTGAAAAAATAACGAATTCTCTATTTGCTGATAAACTTTTTCAATAATTTTACCAAACTTCTACTGCCGTTCTATGTCCAATTCCTCCTTTTTCTCTTACATTACTTTGAATTTATTCTCATGTTTTCAAAATTTGATAGATTTTTATTTCATCTTTTTCAGTCCATCCTTTTTCCTTCATCATGTCTCATCTTTCCTCTTTCTTTTCTTCTAGTTTTTTTCTTCTTTTTTTCTCTCATTTTATTAAATTCTTTGAATTTTTTAATACAGTACTTTCTATAAAATAATTTTAAAATAAAGTTTCCCAAAATTTTTATGACTGTTGATTCTGTTAATTGAATGCGACTCATGCCTGCGCACAGGTTTCAAACCTATGCAGGTATTATTTTTTCTCATACTATAATAATATTTACATGTTTGCATTAGTGTATATACCGGTAACAAACAAATTATTGTACATTGTTCTTTTCATGTTTTTTCTTTTCTTTCTCCTTTGTTTGTACTGTGTATTGTATTGTATTGTGTTTTTTTGGGAAATAAATTTCAATTTCAATTTCAATTAAAAAATTTTCAAATACGATATTTTGAGAGACTTATTTTATTTGATAGACAATACCTTCATGCACGTATGAACCAAATCGGTTGAGAAACCACGGAGGAGTTCTGTTTACAGAACCCCCTTTTTTTCCTATTTTATATTTTATGAGACCCAGCTCACCTTAGACAACGTCTGCCCATGTCTATCCAGAACTTTCTGCATGACCACGTCAATGTACTTGTCCTTGAGGGTGGCTACATCAGGCATCGGTTTGGAGTCGGTCTCCTCGGAGTCCCAGCAGAGGTTGGTGACCTCCTTGATGGATAGATGGGCGTCAGGGTTGCACTCGTCCACCACTCGGTCCGACATGCCCTGTTTGTTGATCTGCCGGTCGTAGATCTTCTTCTCCAGACAGTGATCCATCACTAGGCGATAGACGAAACACGGCTTCTTCTGACCGTACCTGTGTGAATGGGATGCACAAAATATTAACCCTTAACTTCCCACTGTGTCCATGTGGACACATGGAGAATCATAAAGAATCATTTAGGGCCGGTTCATGAGCTCGGGATTTAGCCAAGTCCTAGACTAAAACGGGTGGCCACCGTAGCATCGACAAACGTTAGCCTCGAAACTATGTACTAAGGGCTCACTATGCTGCTAACCCACTAACCTGTTGAGACAAACGTTTGTCGATGCTACGATAGCCACCCGTTTTAGTCTAGGACTTGGCTAAAACCCGAGCTCATGAACCGGCCCTTATTGGATCAAGCAATACAATCTTATAGGAAAGAAAAAACAGGTGTTAACCCAAAACTTCTTCTATTCCAAAATTTAGTCTGATAAAATGTTCAAATTAAGGTTATGTTCAATAGTTTTGTTCACATCAACGATTTCCACTTGAAATAACACAAACCGAAAATAAATGATGAATTTTAAATTTGAAAAATTCAATAAAAAAGCCGAAAAAACACCAAACTATTATTGTAAGTAATAAAGAATATTAATAAAGAATCATTTTATTCTATTTATCATTTATTGGATCAAGCAATACAATCTTATAGGAAGGAAAAAACAGGTGTCGACCCAAACCTTCTTCTGTTCCAAAATTTAGTCTGATAAAATGTTCAAATTAAGGTTATGTTCAATAGTTTTGTTCACATCAACGATTTCCACTTGTAAACACAAACCGAAAATAAATTATAAATTTTAAATTTGAAAAAGTCAATAAAAAAGCCGAAAAAACACCAAACAATTTAAAAAATTCATTCATTTGAATAATTGATTCATTTATTCTATTAATCAATCATTTTATTAATTTTTTATTTTATTTTCGACCAAAGTCTTCATCCTACTCGAGTTTACTCCTTGTACGCTGAAGATGTGGCTAAGCTCCTCGAAACGCGTCCGAGAAGTCTAATCGTGAGTACAGTAATATCCATTTAAGTTGGCGGATGGCATTAGATAGATTGATTAATTTTTATTCATATGCAAGGTCTTAGAAGACTTATTGCATTTCACAATACATGAAAAATATAAGTACTATTTTTACAGTTGAACATTAAAAAATCAAAACAATTCATTGTTTTGTTTAAAAAATATTTTAAACAACTGTTTCGCAAAAATATTGATGTTTTCTTGACATAGCTGATGACCGTAGAGTCGGACGGGGAAAAATAGTATCTCTCTACCTATCTACTGCGTGTTTTAGTTGTTTTTATGTATAGCAGGATCCTTTTGACTTGTCATATAAAACATATGTTTCGACGAGCAATATCACAATACTTGACCTACAAATGCTGAATCTCGCAGATTATTGAAAAGGTCTTTTAAAAAATTATTCTTCGAAAGGTCTTCTTTAAAAAGGCCCTTTAAAGACTTTAAAGGTCTTTAAGACTTTAACAGCTGATTTCTGACAAGTTGAAGGGATCGTGCTATAGAGAGTTCTAAGTCGAGCATTTGGCATGTGATTTTTCTTCACTTAAAATTCAAAGTTTACTGTCGTAAATACCGTTCAATTGAAGATCTGAATACTACAATACATGAAGAAATAGCTGCTGCAGCAAAGGTTATGGACCAATTTGAGGCTTTTTATTGAGCATTATTAACGCATTAAGGGCGACATCTTTCCTATGTGATGTTTAAAAAATACTCTCAAGTGTTTTGGAATTTTCTTACAAATTCTCAAATTGCGTTATTTGTTGAGTATTTTGGTGTAAGTAAGATAGATGTGTATGATTAAAATAAACTTTCTTATAACACTTTGAAAAACATGCGTTCTTTATGCTCCACACTCTCTATTCAAAATCTGATGGATGGAATTTTTGTTGTTTCTGAACTCACCTGTACACTCTACAAACCGCCTGCGTGTCATGACAGGGGTTCCAGGAGGCATCGAACACAATTACACGATTTGCTCCGACTAAATTAATACCCAGGGATCCCGCTCTCGTTGACACCAGAAACAGATGAATGTTCGGGTTCGAATTGAACTCGTTGATCAGTTTTTCTCGCTCCAGAGCGCTTGTACTGCCATCAAGACCTGAGAAGAAATATTTTGCAAAATTAGAAAACAGTAAATGAAATTTTCCAAAAATCAACACCGGTGTGACCTATTAAAAGTACAGTAGATGATAGGATTGATAGTTAATCGAAAAATGGGAAACAATAGTAGAGAATCATATTTCATATTTCGTCTTCACGTAGTAGATAAGGGAACGTGAAGAATGAATACTACGATAAATAAAAGTTCACATTAAATGGAATGAAATATTTTAAAGATGTAAACATTTAAAAAGAAGTAAACAAGATGTAACATTTTAAAATAAGGATTATCCTTCGATTTTTCATGGGTGAAAACATCCAAGGAGATATGACAGCTCTAAAATAGTGATAAGCTACACAGAAATATTTCTTTTTCGAGTAATAGGCCTACAATTTCTGAAAAGTAAACATTATTTTTGTTTAAATTGAATTTAGACAGGCTCTAGACGGCGACCCAGCAAACGCACATACACAGATACATGTCCAATTGTCCATGTTTGCTGATTTTCAATATTATCTTTTATTCGATGTGTTTCTTGTATTTTAAGAATCTGCATTTGATTTTGTATGTTTACTGCATTTTGTTGTATAGCTTGTGAAAATAGAAGAGATTTTGAATTAAATTTGAATAAGTTATGAGAATACTTACGATAATAGTTCCAGTTCCTTGCCCATCTTTCAGCTCTATTCGGTAGGTTAGTTTTTTGTAGGAAGTCTTCAATGAGGTTCAGAGTGAACAGAGACTGGGAGAATACAAGTATGCGATCTCCCAGGTTGATGGATTCTTCCAGTATACAGAAAAGTATAGCCATCTTGGCAGAAGCTTCAATATCACCGGGAATGTAGCCTTTCAAGAGACGTTCAGCCTGAAATTAAAATTGAATATATTATAATTATTGGAATTGAGAATGGTCTTTTTGGAAAAATGAATCAATTAGATTGGAATGTATATTGAAAACACATGGAATGTAAATTGGATCATCGAAACTGAGAAAATTCTTTGGTTTCTTCGCACGCTTGGATTTATATAATTTGGGATGCCCATATCCTAATTATCATCCAAGTAATTAAAAGCGATAAAACCATTATTAAGTCTATTCTTATAATCAGCATAACCTTATAAAAAGAGGATGCTGTAATTGAAGTTTCACCGGTATAATAACTGGGATAATAAGAAAAAAAACTTGAGAAATGATAAAATTGTCTAGGTTGCACTGAGCGATAAAAATTTCGATCTAGGATCATCACAATGCTGAATAGGTGTGTGAGCTGTTGATTAAAAATAGTTGATCACGGTTGGTGCAACCAAGAACCTGTACTTTCATAAGACAATGAAACATTTCATAAAATAAAATCCAAAATATATAAGGTACAGAATCTAGGTCAGGAATCTGAATAGCCAGGACCTAAATTTATATCGAATTATGAAACGATTACTTCATCCAAGTACTTGAAAAGCATACTAGAAGTTGAAATGGAAGAAAGAATTTGAAGAAGCTATTGTCGTCATGATTAAGGTGGTCAAACTTTGGGAGAAAATCCAAAACATCAAAATAATATTTTGTATTAATTATTAATTCTAACTAATTGAGGAAATATAATTTATATAGAAAGACTTTGGGAGAAAATCCAAAACTTCACAATAACATTTTGAATTAATTATTAATTCTAATTTTGATTTTAGTGTTTTATTTTATTGTTTTTAAAGTTTTAATATTCAAATTTAATTTAGAATTGAATTTAAGGATTGATTTAATTCATTTGGCTTCTAATGAATTATCAATTCATTATTTGCTTTTCAAATTCTTTTTAAATGCTGCAGAAGCCTAATGCAATTAGTTTAAAATTTATGTTACTTCTGACCTCACTACCGGCGCACAAGATTATCTTTTGCCGGTAGTGCCATATTAATTGTTAACAATACTGCTAATGTTTTTAAAAAATTTATTCTCAAGGTAATTATTATTATATTTTTTTGTATGTTATGCTAATGTGTACCAATTTTACTTTGTATTGTTAACCAATATTATTGTTGTATAATTTACTTTTTGGCAATAAAAATATTGATTGATTGATTGAATTGATGAAGGAATTATCATTAATTTAGAAAAACATGAGACCTAAAGACTGTTGCTAAAGACTGTTGAAGACCTAAATACTGTTAACTGCTGAAAATAGATTTGAAAAAGTTCAATCAACTTACCCAATCGTAGGGAATTCCAGGATCCTCTTTCCCACTCTTCACCAGAGGCGTGGGGGTGGTAGTCGCCCCTTCCGTTTTCCCCTCCTGTTTATCATCTTCTCCCGTTGCCGCATCCTTCATTGCGCCTCCCACCTCCTTCATCTCTCCAAACGTGTACGACGTATCCTTTACCATCGTTTCCGCCTTCACATCGGCCTTCTCTTCGGTTTGATTTCCACACGACTTCATTTCCTTTTCATCGTCATCCTCCTCTGCGTTTGTTGCTTCCGACTTCGGTTCGGATTTCTCTTCAACCTTCTTACTATCGGCTGGCCAGTTTTTCTGTCCCGTGCTGCTTTTCTCATCTTTGCTATCATCCAATGTTGGCTTGTCCTCCTTTACACTTGCACTAAACCCACTCTGAGATCCTTCATTCAACCCTGAGTTCTGTTGCTGATTGGTGGATGTAGACAATGACTGCTCAGTGTTACCACTGCCTCCACCAAACATATTTGCCATATAATTCGATTGTTGTTGATAGTTTCCTGAAGTATTCTGCAAGGAATCACTGTAACCCCCTTGAGATTGCCCACCAAAGTTGCTGCTGCTACCACTCTCAAACTGTTGGGGAACATTCTGGTAGCTATTCATCATCCCTTGTTGATCATGGTACTGATTTCCCCTCTCAGTATTTCCACTCATCGGATAATTTTGTCCAGAACCTCCTCCTACAGATGTAGAGGAAGGGAAACTCTGTCCAGAACCACCACTTACAGATGAGGAAGATGGGTAATTTTGTCCAGAATTTCCTCCTACAGAAGTAGAAGACGTACTTTGATAGTTACCCATCAAATCAGACTGGTTAAATCCGGTTTGGTTCTGATTGGAGGCCCCAGAATCATAACCATGCTGTGGTGGGTCATTGTATGTTTGGTTGAATGCTTGGAATTGTTGAGGTTGATTCACAGGTTTTGACTGAATGTTGACCATTCCACCAGACATGTTGTTCCCCGTGTTCTTTATAGGACTCATGCCCATAATACCTCCTCTATTATCCTGGTTTGAAGAATCCTGACCACTACCACCCATATCATTGGAAGGGTTATTGAATAGATCATCAATCAGTTTATCATGTTGACTTTGTTGTTGATGGGAGGTTTGAGGCCTGTAGCCCGACATTGGTCCCAGGGGATGATTATCAGCCTGGGTAGGTGGATGGTAAGCTGAAGAAGGCATTGAGTAGGAGGACCTGTACATGCCACCACCATCACTACCATCTTGAGATTTGTGGAAGTTGGGATCCATTCCTGTAGGATTCTGCTGTTGGTTTGATAATCCTGGATGATTCATGCCATGCATCATCATACCTTGAGAACCACTCATGTCCTGCATATTCCCTGGCATGCCTTGGTTCTGCAGATGCATATTTCCCATGTAGTTCTGGTTATCATAAGGAGGTGGATGTTGTTGATGTGACTGCATCATGGAACCTGATTGGCTGATTGGTTGTGGAGGTGGAATCTTGTTCTGACCACCTCCTGGAAGACCCGGACCAGGCCTGCCTGCCATCATGGGATGCTGGCGGCTATTCTGCTGCAGATTGGGAGGAGGAATCAAATCATTGTTGCCACCTTCAAGGTTGGATTGATTCATGGGTGGCATCAGGCCTTGATTGTGCATACCACCCATCATATTTCCTTGTCCACCACCCATCTGATCATTACCAGACATATGATGCAAAGTATTCATTCCACCTTGGTTATGATCAGTACCCATCATCTGATTTGACCCAAAACTGTTCTGACCACTACCCAAAGGTTGCAACATAGAACTCCCATCAGGCTGACTACCACTCATCATACTGGACATGCCCATCATGCTGGAGCCATGCATCCCTGGTGGGGGATGACCTCCAGACATCATATTCATATTTGAAGCACCCAATTGCATCATTGACTGACTACCAGCTGGGTTCTGATGTTGAGTACCACCTTGCATGTTTGAACCAGCTGGAGGCAACATACTGTTTGCTGGCTGATTACTGTTCATGAAGTTGGAATTGGACTGTCCAGCACCCATCATACCCTGATTCTGTGTACTTGATGGACCGTGGCCTTGAGAACTCTGTCCACTGCTCCCCAGCATATTGCCTCCATCATTCTGCACACTACCATACAATCCACCTTGCTGCATATTACCACTTTGGGTTCTTTGCTGACCCATTTGCTCCATTTTCTGCAGATCACTGTAAGAGTTTGACTGCTGATCTTGCTGCATTTGCTGATTCAGTGCACCACTTGTGGCTGTTGCATTCAGGTTTTGATTGGAACCTGTTCCAGATCCATATCCCTGACTTCCACTGTTACTTCCAAACCCTTGACTGTAATTACTATTTGAAGATTGTTGATTGAAATTATCCTGATTCCATTGTTGTTGTCCGCTGTTACCAGTCTCATTGAACTGTCCACCCTCAAAGAAGTTGCTTGGGTTATCAGTGTTGTTGTAGTATGAGTTGTTACCCCAATAGCCTGGGTTATTATAGTTGGTATTGTTCCCATCCTGTGGGTTCTGTGGATAATAATTGCCATAATTCTGATAGAAATTGTCAGAACTATTAAAACTATTGTTCTGATTAGGGTAGTTGGGTTGAAACTGATTCTGGAATTCATTGGAGGGTGGCTGAGACCCATAATTGCCTTGATTGTAGTTGCTGGGTTGATCTCCCATATTGGAATAGGATGACTGTGATTGGCTCTGGTACTGATTGAACTGATTGGGATTGTTGTATGACTGATTGTAGGGTGGACATGGCTGATTGGCGTCACCTGGAGGCTGATTCATTGGTCCACTGTTGCCTTGATTGTTCATTGGTAGTTGTCCTTGGTTTTTGTTGTCAGCATTATCTGAAAGAAAAAAATTACCAAGATGTAGAAATCCATCAAGTGCCAACAAAATGCTTGCAAAATAAACTCATTACATTAGATTATGTAGGACACAATGAAAAATTAAGTCAGCTACAATTTAGAAACAATTCCATTTGTGATTTGGGTTGAACTAATTAAATATTAGGATAAAACTAGGACATCCCAGGTCGCATAAAACTGCGACTATTGAAATCCACGAAAGAGATTCCAATCCTCCTCCTCCTTCATCTACATCTTTTCAATCTCTCTTCTCCATCTTCAACTTGATCTTCTTCTCCTCCTTTTTCTTCTTCTTCTGCTTCTTCATCACCTTCTCCTCTTTCTTCACCTTTTCCATCTTCTTCTTCTCGTTCTTATTCTTCTTCTTCTTCCTCCTCTTCTTTTCTTCTCCTTCAGTCTTCTTCTTCTCCTCTTTCTTTCTTTTCTTCTTCTCCTTTTTCTTCTTCTTCTTTTTATCTTCTTCTTCTTTTTCTTCCTTTCTTCTTCTCCTTTTTCTTTTCCTTCTTCTTCTTCTTCTTCTTCTTCCTAAACTTCTACAAGAATATTCAAAATTGTACATAACATTATGATGGAAAATTGTATTTTTGTGCAATAAAACGATTTGAATTACAGTAGACTATTTCTATGCAACACAATTTCCAACATTAAAATAATTTTCAAAATTGTACACGTTTCCGATTGCTGTAAACCATGCTTCAAAGGAATAAAGGCATTCTTATTCTTATTCATAACATTATGATGGAATATTGTATTTTTGTTTGTACGAGAAAATTATTTGATTTGATTATAGATAGAATGACAAGCTTCAAATTACCTGTGTTACTGGTAGCATTGGGCATGACGGCAGCAACAGCTGGCGTTTTACTGGCCGCAGCCGACTGCGGCTTCTTCCGTTCGCGTTTCGGCGCGTTGGGGTTCTTGGGGCTGCGACCGCGTCCACGCTTCGCGGGCGCCGGCGGTTTGGGCGCACCAGGCGTCAAAGGCGGTGTATTCATTGGTTGCAGTGCGCCCGGTAGGGGCGGCAAAATAATTCCGCCAGGCATGTTGGGAGGGGGGCAGGGTGGTACGATGGGTGCCGTTTCGTCCAAATCTAGATCAACTGCTTCACCTGTGTTTGCACGTTTTTTCAGGAAATGATACAAGACATCAGGGTGGTTCCAGATTTTACAACATACCGCAAACGCTTTCAAAGGATTTGGCACTGCTTTAGTACGTACAACCTCGTTCATAAAGGTGTCATACAACTTTCTCTGGAACGGTGTCATACGTATCAACAAAACATACTCCTCTTTTTGGGGCAACGTGTGTGTTAACACTGAATGACTTCTACGTTGTACAAAACCTTCCAACAACGAGTGCAACACATGAGCTCTGTATCTCATTAACCTTATATCTTGTGGTGTACTATCGATACATTGACCGTTTTGTATGGGGCGTTCGAACATGTTGCTAAACTCAGTTTTAGTACCTAGATAGTTGGGTCTCACAAAATCCACCATACACCAATACTCTAACAGATTGTTCTGTAGAGGATATCCAGTCAACACAACTCTCCGTTTGCTTCGAATCTGTTTCAGCGCCTGAGAAATGGAGGCGTGGCTGTTCTTGATTCGATGACCCTCGTCACAAATTATCAGATCGGGCCCCGGTTTAACCAGGGCCGTGTGCATTTCTTCAAGCAGCGGTTTGTTTTTGTTGTTGTCGAAATCATCGTCGGGATCGAACTTCTTCTTGCCGCGCCGCACTTTGCGCGGTCGTTTCAAACTCAGCTGACGATACAGCTCGTAGCCTATGAGCAGCACGCCGCCTTGTTTGCTCCATTCGGCTACAACCTGCAACGAAGAATTCGAAAATTACTAAAATAATTCGATTCAATTCTGAATGAGTTGACAGTACTTCGTCACGAAGGAGTATAGTATATTTAAAGAGCAAATTGTACAATCAAGTACCAATGGAACGGATTATTATAAAGCCAAAGATAAAGGATGTACTTAAGTGGATAAAATAAGATTTTTATTATTTAACGAGTTCACCCCGTGCAGCGCAAAGCTCTGCTCACTTGAATTTTCTAAAATGCTTACTTTTAAATAGTTGCTATTTCAATAGTCTGCAGCTGACAGCAGCTCATACCAGTAAAATCCCACCTTGTACAGTGATTAATGGTCACTGTACTACTTTCAGAAAAACCTTTCTATCTATGTTTGATTTCACAAACTAACACTCAAGGGATTTGATAATTTAGTACATTTTATGGCAACAGGTAGTGCCACAGGAAACCATTTTAGGTTTTTATCAAAGTTCTCCCATTTAAAATTATTATTTTTGAAAAACAAATAGACCCTGCAAAAATTAGATTTTTTATCTATCTTATTTCATTCCATTATAATTAATTATTCTTGTTCTGTGCGTTCATTAAGTCGCGCACATCCAAATTAAAGAGCCTGTATAAAGGATGAATTTCATATTAATTGTTTTAGCTACTGGAAGATAGTATTACTGTAATGTAGACAACAGATTTGAACCCCATTATTGTGCATACAGGTAAAATTAGGTCTGCAGTATTGCTGAGAGTATAGCAAGGTAAGCATGTCGTTTTTCCAAGAGCAGGTTATGACCACCACGGTCTCCCGACTTTTATAAGTTTATATTTTTATAAAGGTTATTACAATAACAAATAAATAATATCAGATAAAATACATTGATTAAAATATTTTAATGTGCGCGACTTAATGAACCCACACTGTACTATGAACCGACCTTAGCCCTTGCAGTGATAGTCTTCTGCAGGTCGTTGAGCACGTAGATGGGGAAGTTGCGAGGCCTGACGTCGCCGTGAGCGGCCAAGGGGCAGTTGGTGGCATCGGTGGGCAGCCACATGTTGAACTCCGCCAGCCAGTTTTGCAGCGTGTTAATCGGCATTATGCACAGAACGGTGCGCGCCTCGGTGTGACGCAGGAAAACGTCGCAGAACGAGACCACCTGCGACACAACATCAATTATTGAGCGAGCGTAGCGAGTTCTTCCCTTTTGACTCGAGGCGTTCTGTGATTGTTTGTATGTTCGACGATAACTTTCAAACGCCTTTATCAATCAACTTCAAATTCACAATGAAATCTAGCGAAAGAATAGAATTGTATGTAAGAAATTCACATTTAGGCCCTACGCCCACTCACTGAGCTAAATATATCCATCTGGAGGTAGCACAAGCTAGGGCTGCTATACGAGACCCGTGTTCCACCTAATTTTGTTAGGTTGGCAAAACAGTGGGTACCTGCCAACCATCGGAGCTTCCACTGAGCTAAATTATCTAACTGGAGGTAGCAATGAATGAACAAGCTCGGTTCCACCTATTTTTTATCATGCCCCACTGTACTGCCAACCTAATTTTGTTAGGTTGGCAAAACAGTTGGTACATCATATTATGTTGCTTGATCATAAAATGATTAGGGCATGATAAAAAAAAATAGGTGGAACACGGGTCTCGTATAACAGCCCTAGCTTGTGCTACCTCCAGATGGATATATTTAGCTCAGTGGGAGCTTCCATCTTGTCTAAAACCGAAATAAAACTTCAGTCCGCACACGGACATTCAGCTGTGTGAGCAGTTGCATGCGATTTGCCTTCGCGAATGCAAGATGGATATCGCTATGTCGTCAGATTCAGATGAAGAAGATTATTTTGATTGCTATCAACTATGCAAATTAAGAAAATCAAAGAGGAAGTATTGGGTACACCCATATATAAAGAATAATATGAAACGTAGGCTTTTTATTACAGCTAAAGAACTGTCACAAACAGATCGGAAATTCATAGCATAAAATTAAAATTCAATCAAATTTCTATCGATAACATCAATAAAAATTTGTAGCATCGCAAACTGGTTTGTGACAGTAGTCAGATAGCAGTTGCTTAGTGGGCGCAGGGGCTAACTCTCAAACAATTTGAGAAATTGAATTTGAATAAATCTACAGATCAACTGTATGGCTGTTTGCCAGACCATCAATCCATAAGAATTTATAAATACTGTAACTGATAACAACAAATGTCAATGTTACAATTTACAAGAACTAATTTTCTCACACCAAAAATTTCAGAAATCAAGCAATGAATAGTTATCAACTGGAATTTACAATTACAATTTACACTGGAATTGACTATTTAAACTGGACTGTGTAAAAGCAGTATGAGCTATTTAATACTGAGACGATTTAAGTGTCAACCTTGTTGATAATGATTAGTGCTTTAAATCACTAGTTCTTTACAAACTATGAAACCAGGATTAAGAATTTAATCTTAAAATCCTTAAGATTAAGGATTAAGTATTTCCAAGATGAACACGAAATAATGCGCTCACCTGTAGAGTCTTTCCCAAGCCCATGGAATGAGCCAGTATACAACCAAATCCACTCGAAGTCTTGAATCTCTCCAATGACTCGACTACGTTGTCAAATAGGAATCTCACACCGCCAATCTGCAACACAAACACTCATTTTATACTATTGATAAGTGCGTCGTCGCCCTTGCATTCGATTCTTCATTCCTAACTGGGGGAGCCACCAGAACTCCCCCTTGAATAAAGTTTCAATTCCTTTTCACATCATCTTGATTTATCATCCAAATATGGTCGTTTCAGACATGATTGTAAATATCTTCTACAAGTGTAACTGTTTTATTTTATTTTCATTGGTGTGTGGTATTGTTAGTTTTTTTTCAACAAGCACTACCAGCACTGAATTTTTTTTTATTTCGATCTTATTTTTATTCACGCTTCATCAAATTTGGCTCCATTATTATTCTCGATTATTCTTTGTTTTCCTTTGATTAGTCTCAAGTTCTATCACGTAAAAAACTCAAGTTCTGTCTCGTAAATTTGTCAAACTCTTTTAGGAGTATGATAATATGACCTACAATATCAATCCATACCTCGTCGATGCCAGATAATTCTTAAATATTTCTAAAGGGAAAGAATTCACGTGATCTAATTGTATAGCTCACGATCAGACGAATAGTCTTGTGAGATAAAACTGATTTTCATGTACTACTGTTTTTCTTTGTAAAAGGTTATTTGTGTAACAAATTGTACCTTGTATGTACTTGAAATCAATAAATTTGAATTTGAATTTTTCCTCAAATTCATAGCGAGTAAGGAGCGGTAGCTCAGTTGCTATCAATTTTGAGGAAAATAAACTTGATTCCACTTAATATTCTCCTTGAAATGGTTAGCTGAAAATCAGCTGATTCATTATTCTCCAGCCTCAAGCGGAGACTAAGATGGGCAGGACACCTGATACGAGCAGATGACAGATACCCACCCAAGATGGCGATGAATGGGAAAATACATGGAAGTAGGAAGAGGGGGAGACCCAGGATGGGAGGAGGAGATGGCGATGAATGGGAAAATACGTGGAAGGAGGAAGAGGGGGAGATCCAGGACAAGATGGATGGATGTGGTTGACCAGGATGCGGTAGAGGTTGGAGTGCAGGGATGGAGACGTGCTGCACTGAACAGAGAGGCTTGGAGGAGCAGATTGAGCGAGGCTGTGACCCGTACCGGGTTGTAACGCCAAACAAGAAGAGGAAGAAGAAGAAGAAGAAGAAGAAGAAGAAAAGAAAAGAAAAAGAAGAAGAAAAAAAGAAAAAGAAGAAAAAGAAAAAGGAAAGAAGAAGAAGAAGAAGAAGAAGAAGAAGAAGAAGAAGAAGAAGAAGAAGAAGAAGAAGAAGAAGAAGAAGAAGATTCAAGCGGGAAAATTGAAATTGAGAGATCAAATTGAGTTTTCTCAAATTAATAGCGACTAAGGAGCCGGGCAAGAACGCACCTGATGCGGTTTGATGATGCGAGCAATCTGCGGCGCCAGGAATACGTCGGGCTCGTCGGTTGGGTGGCCGACGTTGATGAGCACCCGGCCCTGGTCGTCGGGCACGTTGTAGGTGTCGTTGGTGTGCATGCCCGAGTTGGTCGGGTCCTCCTCCTCCTCCTCCTCCTCGCCCTCCGACGGCTCCGAGATCAGAATGCAGTCGTCCTCGTCGCTACTCGAACTGCTCGAGATGGTCACCACGTCTGCAACCACATTCAGTTTATATCATTATTAACCAACGGGCTACAAGAGCAAGTCATATAAAAGATCATACAAAATATTCAAATGAGTTCATACTTTAATAGTAGTTTATGCAATGGTTGTATTATTCATTTATTGGCAAGATACATTACAATGTGGGAAGAACCAACAGACATTTGTCCAAAACTGCTTCTTTCCCAAATTTTGATAAAAAGTCCAGAGGTTATGTTGTTGATTCATCTTACTGAAATTGTGTGTCCAAAAACCTATTAACTAACAATAATTTTGAATTTCTTAAGGTGGGTTTTCGTTACTGCGACAAAGTGCCGCAGCGGAGCCCGAACCAGCGTTGCCAGATGCAATTGATGAAAATTCCCCACTAGAAATAGTTGGGATTTCTCATCAATTGCATCTGGTAACATTCAGCTCCTTTCTGTACTATCTGGCTCCTACCTAGGCTACATGACAAAGTCAAATTAATTAAACAAGAATAATATTAAAACTTCCTAAAATATCACATTTTCACTTGAATTTCGCGAAATTATGAGTGCCTTTAAACGACGAGTGAGATACCGAGGTTGAAATACGAGCGGCAACGCCGCAAGTTATTTTAAGGTATCTCAAGAGTTGTTTAAAGGCTGAAATACAACCATTGCATACACCATTTTATCTACGACCAACAAAAACCAATAATATCTACATTATCAATCTGAACTAACCTTGATCCAAACGACCACTGTCATAGCCCCCTCTAAACTACATGGCCGCGGCCTTCAATGTGACAACGTCGCTGCATCGGCTTGCATGAGCAATACAAATCGGTCATGTGTTTGCAGTGTTTTTTATGAGTATGATTTTATAATGAAACCAGCCGGTATTGCGAGGTTGTCACATTGAAGGCCGCGGCCATGTAATTTAGAGGGGGCTATGCCCACTGAGCTAAATATTATCTAACTGGAGGTAGCAATGAATGAACAAGCTGGGTTCCTCCTATTTTTTTTATCATGCCCCACTGTACTGCCAACCTAACAAAATTAGGTGGAACACGGGCCACCTAATTTTGTTAGGTTGGCAGTACAGTGGGGTCATCATATGTTGCCTAATCATGAAATGATTAGGGCATGATAAAAAAAAATAGGTGGAACATGGGTCTCCTATAGCAGTCCTAGCCACTGCTACCTCCAGTTAGATAATATTTAGCTCAGTGGCTATGCCACTGTTCTATTTCAATGTATAGGTTAGGAAGAAGCTAAAGGCAAACGCGCATGAGCAACTAAAGTGTTGCTTTTATCAGCTGTGATTGTGTTTCAATAGGTTGGAGTCCTTTCATAAAGCTCTAATCTTTGCTGCTGTATGACTAGTTTATTTCCTCCCCTTGTGTTATAGTTATATGTGAATCTGCACATGTCTTATGTTTAGAAATGTTCCTGTGCGAAAAAATGATAAGTGTCAACTGATGGCAGTGTTAGAATTTTCAAATCTACAAAAGCCTCCCTACACGAAACATCGAACCTGAGCCCAGCCAAGTAGTGAATAGCTTTTTCTGAAGCCTAAAAATCATTTGAAGGTGTACATTCGCACAACTACCTCACAACTCTATACTGTATGCCACATGTGAGTAAAATAAGGCAAAATACACCTGTCTTGAAACTGATGAGGGTACTAATTTAACCATATTTCTCAGCACAAATAGACCTTTGCTCACTCTATTTATTAATTTTTCCACATGGAAATTCCATAAAAATATTTAATCTATCTCTAGATTCAAGTAAATTTACAGAATCTGTATTTTTCCACACCGAAATTAAGTCAATCGCACATCATCACGTGAGAGTAATGAATAGATGTGCGAAACAAATATTTCTGATCATTATTGTTCTACTTGTATATCATCCAAGTTAACACACCGAGTCGAGATAGCAGACTGATATTTCGATCTAAGACTAGGCGTACACCGGTTAGTCAAGAAAAGACAAGACGAGATTAGTCACGTTTAGTCACAATAATTCACATAATTGCTTATGAAGCAGCACACACCGATGCAACGACTAATCGGTGTGTGTTGCTTCATAAGCAACTATGTAAAGTACTGTGACTAAGGGCCGCTTTCCCCAACGCTGCTTATCCTATACATCTAGCTTAAGCCTCATTCGGAGAATAGAAAAATTATAGAAAAAAAATTGAGCGTCAGCTGTTATTAATTAAGCCGTGTTGGGCAAAGCGGCCCTAAACGTGACTAATCTCGTCTTGTCTTGACTTGACTAACCGGTGTACGCCTAGCCTAATATGCATGCGTGCCTAGCTGACTAAACAGCACACAACATCACCGGGCATTCTGATTAAATAACGCACCAAGCTGGCCAGGCGTTTTTATGGATGAAAAGCACTATAGTATTGTTAATAATCGTCTCTGAACTGACCTTTGCCTTTAGCTTTGCCGGTAACCTTGCGGATGGCAGCCATATCACCCCCCGCCCCCGGTTCGACCTTGACGGAGGCGGTAGCGGAGGCGGCTGGCGAGTCGGGGGCGGCGCTGGGTGACTTGGGCTTGACGGGAGCGATGGAGACGGAGGGCGTCATCATGTGTGGCTTGTTGAGCAGGGATCGCGCCAGACTGGTCACCTTGGAGGTGGATTGAGCCGCCGTCTTAGCTGGCTCGGGTTTCTGGCTGCGGAGCATTTCTAGCACCTGTCGAAAAACATATCAATGTTAATGGAAGGAAATGAGACACTACAACTATTGAATTGTCAATTTTTTTTCAAAGATAGATTGCTATCGAGTCTTGAGACTAATGAGCAACTCTTTTCTAATCTAAATTACTAAGCACTTTTTACAAGAGTAATCCTCATTAGGCTCTCTTATTCAAATTAATTCAATCAAATCTAAGTACACTACTGATGACTGTACTACATAGCTAGGTTTATTTATTTATTTATTGATCGAGTACAAAATATAACTTATAGGATGAAAACACAGACAGAGTCCAAAACGTCTTCTCTTCCTGATTTTGATAAAATTTCAAAAGAGGGTTATGTTCACATTCACAATTCAACATAAATTTTTACTCCTTTTATTTTGTTGCAGCTTATCTGGATGTCCGCGAAAAGATAAAGTAACGCCAGAAAGTGAGTACACCAATGTTACTTGCTTTAGGTTTCATTCATTCACACCACTGCTCTGCTTTTTCACTGGACACAAGACACTATAATCAAGCTCTACACTAGTTCAAATGGCTTCTTCCTTTTGAGCCTAATTAATAATGCCTATCTCAGAATGCCCATTGAGAGCCTAATTAAAACATTGATATAATATCTCAATGTTAGTTGTCGATCAAAGGAACGTTCAAACAATTCATTAATTTTATTGAGAATTAATAGCAGTGTAGGGTTCTGCTAAACCCATAGGCTTTTTCATTATATAAAAAAATTGAAGAAACTCTGTTCATAGTAAATATTGTATAAGAAAATAATTTTTTTACCATCATGCATGAAACGTAAATTCACTAAAGTCAGTATAACTTCCATGTTTAATACCATGTACAACGACTTCAACTACTTCTAGAAGGAGATACCTCTAAATGAGGTTATATTATAAACGAACTTCGGAATATTTTGAGTAAATGTTGGTATAGAAAACGTTTTGGGAAGCCTAGTTTTTTCATTTTTGATTTTGTATTCTTGACCAAAAAATAAATGAATGATTTATGAATACAGCAGGCCTATATATGACTATTTTTATCAACATTGTATGTTATTAACTAATAATGTATATTACTAACTTGTGATATTATGTGTAGTACCTCCTAATAAGTTATCAACATTGTAAGTTATCAACTAATATTGATATAACGTATAGTACCTTCTAATACGCTTTTGGAAAAAATATTCTATAAGGGTTCTGGTTTTCTAATGTATTAAAATAAAATCGACACAATTTCAGAAAATTCAACTTAGCTTGTTTAGTTTTTATCATCAAGGGTTTGATAAACCCTTGATTTTTTATTTTAAAAAAATTAAGGGTTTTAATTTATGGAGATTTCATTTCCGAGCTCACCTTTTTATTGACAATTTGTGGCGCTCCTGATCCCGAGGACAACTTGACCACCACTGTGTTTTGTGACTGACTACTGGAGGGGGCTGGAGTGGTAGCGCTCGTCTTCAGTAGACTGGTGTTGCCCTGTAGCAGTGATATCACTCTGGTCTCCGTCTTCGAGTTCTGCTTGTTCATCTGTATCTGTTTTTGCACCTACAACAAGTAAAATCCATTATTAAATATTCGAAATTAAATGAATAAATACTATGAACATATTCACTAATGAATAGTTCTGAATATTCTATATTAATATTGTAATACGGGTTGAATTTGAAAAAAGTTCTATAAATTTTAACGACACTTCAGCAGGCGATTAGAAGGAAACTTCCTCTCTCCCTGATCCTTCTTCTCTCTCAGCACAAATGCCCTTACCATGAAACCATCGACCTTCGAACCTGCGACCATGTATAGAATAGACACGGTCTTTCCTATCTTCACGCTGGAAGTCTCGGAAGCAAACATCTTTACTGCTACATGATGTCACGAGGGGGCAGAACAACAATCAGAGAGAGAGTGAGTGCAAGTGAGTGAGGGAGTGATAGACGATTATTCTAGCTGTTGAGATAATGCATTTTAATCATCTGATCACATGTAAAATATGCACACAATCTGCGACTAAACTAACGTCCTTGGTAAAAGCAGCGTCTCCACAACCAAAATTGAGAAAAATATTGAAACAATATCGGCTGCTATAATATAGTTTAATTTCATGTTTTGTTTCTTTAAAATTTTCATTCCTGTGTCTTTGTACTCCCGAGCAGAGCTCGGTCCCCCGATATTTAGTATATAATACGGAAGCGAAGAACACTCATATAGTTTTGACTTGCAGTCTTGCCCCCCGATGACATCAATCATCCAATTCATGTTGGCTTCAACGGCTATAGCAACGAAAAGTCTATTCTATACATCATCGAAGGAACAATGAAAAATGAAATTTTCATTCAAAACAGCTGATCATCAAATCATAAGTTGACATGTAAACGTTTTCAGATCACCAATCCCTATGTTAAAGCAATCGAAAAAATTGAAACTTTGATCGTTCATTCCTCATGTCCACTATAACGTTTTTCAAAATGTAAGACCTTATCAAGCATCTACTCAATGAGATCTTTCAAATAAGACGTGAACGAGCAAAATCGGTTGAGAAGACACGGAGGAAATCTGATTACAAAAACATGTTCGCCTGTTTTGTATAAAGATTCTGAGTTATCTGCAACTGTACATATTTGAATTTGAGCACTCAGCTTCTTCTCTTTCTTCTTCTCTTCCTTCTTCTCATTCTTCATCTCCTTCTTCTACGAGGGTTAAGTGTAAGAGAGGGCCGACTGCTTCTTCGCCCTCCCAGGTAAAAAGGCAGTCATTCAATCCAATTCAATTCTTCTTCTCCTTTTCCTTCTTCTTCTCCTCATTCTTCACTTCCTTCTTCTCTTCTTTTGCTTCTCATCCTCTTTCTCCTCTTTCTTCCTCTCCTCCTCCTCCTTCTTCTTCTTCTTCTTCTCATTCCTCTCCCTTCTCTTCTTCTCCTCCTTCTTCTTCTTCTTCTCTATTTCAAAATGTAAGACCTTATCAAAAATCTACTCAATGAGATCTTTCAAATGAGACGTGAACGAACAAAATCGGTTGAGAAACCACGGAGGAATTCTTGCCACAAAAAACATGTTCGACTATTTCATATAACAGGCCTCAGGTTCCTTAGCAAAATAAGCAGCCTGTACGCATGACCTACCTCTCTGATGATGCGATGCTGTTCCTGGACGCGCTTGAGTCGCTCCATCTCCTGTCGCTGGGCGTTCAGAGTGGCCTGATCCAGCTGGCTCTCGTCCATCACCTCGCGAATGTTGCGACGGAAGTTGGCGTTCTTGCGGTCCAGCCGATCCTTCTTGTCCGAATCTGAGTCTGAGCCGGATCCATCTGTAAATCCAACAAAAAATCAATAACTGGCTAAATTGGCTAAGTCGAAAATGAACGCCGCTATACGGAAGATCTCCGGTGGTCGAGTGGATAAGGCGCTGATCCGGAATACCAGAGGTGCTGGGTTCGATTCCCGCCCGGGGAGAGAGTTTTTTGTGCAGTAGCGTTCATCGAATTTCCTTACTAGCTATTAATCTGTTGTCAATATTTCAAATAGCAAAGTCTTCAGAATATTATTTGGCATGAATTGAGAATTTCGTTTAATTAATTATTGAAAAATCAATTAATTGCACAGACTAATTGACGGGGAATTGATTCCAAAAACTACCACTTGTCTGATTGCAATAGCGAACTAGACTCAAGGATAATTCAAGGATAATATCGCTCAAGTGACGGAAGAATGAAAAATTATATTTGGTGCTTGTTTGGCTTTCTTATCTAAATTTTCTATGCTTAATTGATAACTCATCGTTTCGTAACTCATCGAGTGGAAATCTGAGGTTTTTTGAAAACGATATTAAAAATACTAGGGTTTAAGTGAGGGAACAATGAACAGTCGATTCAAATTGAAGGTATGTTATCATTAAATCAAATTTTAAAATGCCTTTCTTTAGGCCCGTATTAGACTATCAAATGTTTTATAAAAGATCTTTGACAAACATACTCAAACTTGACAAACATGCTCGGTTTCTCAGTTGTTCAATAAACTAAACACATGATTATTGATTCAATACTATTGAATACATAAACTGTTATTGGATCCATAAGCTGTTTATTGAACGACTGTAAAACCGGGCATATGTTTGTCAAAGATCTTTTATAAAAAATTTGATAGTCTAATACGGGCCTTAAACCAATCATATTTGAAACATATTCACCCAGAAAATCTCAGTACTTTTAAAAACAAGGCTATGATGTTTTACATCAAAATTAATTTTCAATGAAAAGAAACAATGATCCATTCAATTTGATACTTTTATCGGATGGCTTTTATCCAGAGGACAAGAGGAAGTGTGATAACGTCGTATAAAATGTATTACCTAATATTAAATTTAAATAATTGAAATATTCAAAATATTGAATTTTTATATACGATGTGTTAATGAAATATTATTTGTGTGTTGAAGGATGTATGACTTCTTTAGAATAATAATTTTTTGATTGTGTACATTCGATTTGATTGTTGAACATGGCGGTAACTCCAAACACAGGAAATAGTGACAGAAACTAGTGAGAAAATAAACAATATATTTATGAAAGAACTTTGAATTTGATTATTCATAAAAGCAATTTGGAACCCCTAATTCTAGTATTAGCAACATCATATTAATGACATATTATGGATCTAGTTGAATTCAATCTTGAAATCGTGGTTCCTAAAAGTGAATTGATTTTTATGTAACTAATAAAATCTTAATTAAAACAGGACAACTCACCAGTTTTCTTCTTCTTTTTCTCATTATCCTTGTCAGCCTCGTCTCCTTCCCCGTCGGATTCCGCCGATTTTCTCTTCGCTGATTTCTTCTCTTCTCCTTCTTCGCCTTCTTCTTCTTCTCCTCCTCCTTCTTTCTCCTCCTCCTCTTCGGGATCCATTTGTTCTTCTTTGATTTTCACCACCTCCGAGTCGCTATCGACTTCCATTTTGATCTTGCCGAGCAGATTCAACGCGTCTTCTTCTTCCCCTTCTACATTTTCATCGGCTCCCTTTTCTGTTTCTTCTTCTTCCTCTCCTACTTCTTCTCTTCTTTCCTCCGCATCTTCGCCTACTTCGCTTTCCGCTTCGGCTGGAGGCTCTTGTTGCATTGGTTCCTGAACGTTTGCATTACTTTCTTGCTCCTGTAATCAAATAAAAACGAATTATAATCTATCAAATAAAAAAATTATCTACAAACCATACATTAACAACAACAATAATTCATTCATTCATTATCATCCTTTGACCGCCTTTAAAAGGGGAATATGGATATAATATAATAATATCCAAGAACGAATACAGTTGAGGGAACGGATTTTGACAAAAACGGCCACTCCCGCCTTCCGGAGAGACGAGAAGCCGTCGATCCTGTCTGCCTAAAAACAGTCGTCATCTCTCATCATAACCCATTTGAAATTTTCAATTGAAATAACTCGAGAACTTCTTGTTGCTCGCCATTCAGAAATATTTCGTCAAATAAGGTTGTTTCATTTTTTACAGCAGACCATCATCTTGGCCTTGACCATGCCAAATTTCAACAAAATTCGCCAGACCATTCTGGAGAAAAATAAATAAAAAGTGAAAAAACAAAATGGTGACTAGGGGGAAACAAAGCATTTTATGACCCATGTTTACTGGAACTTTTTTCTTAATTTCAATGTCAGGAAGCCGCTCACGAAGTTTGTCGGTCTATTTTAGAAACACCCTGTATATAATAGTAATGAAGGTGATATTGTGGTGGTTATCTCTGCTGAATAAAAAGACTGGAAGATGTCAAAACCACAAAAAATGTCAATGTTAAATTTCATTCAAGTAAAAACTCAGCTTTTGTAAGATTCATATTCGCTTCGGTTACCAAGCAGGACTATGATGTTATTTGTTAGTCACGTTTAGTCACAATAGAACACAAAGCATGGTGGAAGATTATCCATCTCTCGCACAGCCTTTACTGCTTTGGATGTGCAACGCTCTGTAATGTGATCTGCTGAATAAAAAGACTGGAAGATTTCTAAACCACAAAAAAATGTCAATGTTAACTTTACATGTTAAATTTCCAGTAAAAACGCACAGAGGCAACACCGTACATGCTCACAGCAAATAGATAGAATTGAGTCGAAAAAATTGAACTGAATAACAATTACCTTCCCAAACTGCTCAAAGGATTCGTCCTCTTCATCAGTAGTCGCTTCGTCGGCCTGTTTCATCTTCACATCTTGCGGAGTCTCTCTCTGCCGGTCGCCCGCTATACTATTCGCTATCCTGGCCGCTATTGTCTCCTCATCCCCATCGTCATCATCTTCATCATCATAATCCCCACCCTGCTCCATCATCGAATCCGTTTTACTCTGATTATACTCCTCACTTCCTCCGCCATCTTGTTTAGGTTTCACAATGTCCAAACTGACACCGCTACCCAAACGGAAGCCCGATTTGTAACTGTCCAAATCATTGCTCGATCTGGAGTGGTCGTTGCTTTTCACCGGATTCAAACTCACCGACGCCCCCAGTTTGAAGTCGGTCGAACTGTTGTCGTCTCGCAGAAAATTCTTGAACGACCCTTCACCACCCCCCGCATTGTTTGCGGCGTCTAAATCGGTCAACATCTTCGCGTCACTGCTGTTATTACTCAAACTAAACTGTCCCATAGCTGAGGGCGAGGTTTGTTGCAGACCACTGCCGTGAAAACTTTCTGAAAAGTTTGGTCGAGATTGAACAAAACTACCCCCTACAGGCTCCAACCGTACACTGCTCCCCAGTTTAAAACTTTTAAAATCGGTCACATCCGTAGGTGTCCCAGCTCCTACCTTACGCAGCTCCGACATCCCGTCACGTGATTGTGCCAACGATTCATTGTCTTGATGTAATCGTACATTCTCACGATGGTACTGAGATCTATCACTAGTGGGTGCCCGCATTTGTTTATCGTTCGAGTCCCCCGGAACTTGATAATCAGATTTATCACTAGCATCTCCCCTATCGGGGACTTGATATGGTGAAGCATTAAGACTCTTTTGATCAGGTTGGCTATGGTAGGAAGACATCGATTCTACAGCACCTTTGTTATTATCAAAACTACGATCTCCCGAAACAAAGTCATCTCGATAAGGTTTGAACTCGCGTCTACTGTTGCTATTATCATTGGAGTTGATGGTTTCCAAGCTGATAGCTGAACCTAGATTGTAGACACTTTTGACTGGAGGATTGCCGATGTTCGGTTGGTAATTTTCAGGTTGAGAGAGTAATGGAAGTTGTGTTGTAGTTTTAGGGTTGGATTTTGTAGTAGTTGATCCTGAGCCTTTAGGTACAGAATCAATACTAACCGCACTACTTAGCCCCCAATCTTTCCCCACATTTGTTGAATACTGTTTGTTACTTTTCTCTTTATCCGGGCTTCTATCATTTTCGTCACTGTCGAACTCATCCGAGTATTCTTCTTCTTCTTCCTTTTCCTCCTCCTCTTCACTTTCTGTCCTCGTAGATCTCCCAGGATTCTTCATTTTGTAGGGCTGATGCAGTTTTGGAGTCGGAGCGACATCGTGGTTCCCATCAGCTGAAGGTTTTTCAGCAGGAGTTGGATGATCAGCTGCAGCCGACGTGGTTTGTTCACCTTCCACATCAGCTGATTCAGCTGACCCACTCTGCTGATCGCCCTGTTTGGTGGGAACTCGTTCTATTGTTACATCACCTATTCGTCTTAGAACATAGGGATCCATCGCGGATTAAGCAGGCATTCAGTTGAACGGCATCTTTGAAGTTGAGCTGCAATATAAATAAAACAAAATTCATTAGTAAACGTCTTAGTATGCCAGATACTCTACCTCTAATTCTACTAAAAAATGAAAAATAAAAACCCCGGCTATAATCATTGAACAATATTATCACACAGAAAATGTATATCACAGGCAAATTTATGCCTCAATAAACATGTTAATTAAATATTTCAAATTATATCCGATCGGATTTAGTTGTTTTATTACAGGGGAACTCCAGTATAATTGTGCTAAAAGACTAAAATACTATCATAAGAATTAATGTATCTGAACAATGAAGATATGTGGATTACAATTCTGAATCAAATTACTATGTTTTTCATTATTATTATTTTTGTCGATAAAACTTCAATGCCTGGTTTCACAGCCATGCATTTACTGGTACTGTACCAGTAAATTTAATTAAAATTACTGTGATGATGTGATTACTCAGTAAACATTAGAAATAATTTAATGATAATATTTACTAGACAATAACCAATAATTTATTTATACAAAATAATCGATAACCAATAATTGATTTTAAAGCATTGCTAATTTAATAAAATGAAGTTTGATGGCCATGTTCATAGACATATATTATGCAGAGACGGTATGATTTGAGTGACTGGATGTATTCAACTATGGTAATACTGTACCTATGAACCTGTATCACAAGGCTGATCAATCATTGTTAAGTATAATTTTAAACGCTTGTTGTCAAATTTTTCAAAATAATTTTGTAGCTGCCTATGAAGTTACGACTGTTGAATACCGATTAGTTTGTTTATTATAGCACTGGGTAATGGAGAAATTATAATAAATAGAAATAGTTGATCCATCAAATTGATAAATGAGACTTTGGTGGAAGAAAAATAGACACAACATGGGAAACACAATGCTGAGCTTATGAAGACTAACTATATTTCTGGATTTAAAAATATAACTCAAGTAATCTACGTGATAACTTTGATTTAATATTTAAATTTGACTTAATCTCGATAAGTTAAAAAACTTGTCATTTTGAGGATTACGAGTATTTAAATGTAAAAAGTTCTAATGAACAACAATATTTTAGGTCTATGTCAATAAAGTTAGGTTATGCAGCACCGATCAGAGATCAGCCATGGGTGTTCTTCAAAATAATTCTCTCATTACTGCCTTAACATTGTCCATTGAAAACTTCCAAAATCCGGCATAATTTTAATTTTTCAATGATTTTCTTTAGTAATCACAACAAGCAATGGTTAAACTAACCGAGAAGTTTCTAAGTTCAAGGTAACGCCAGTTACGGTTTGAATTTTGACGTTCTAATTTGGAAATCATTTGATTTTACATTAGTCCTGAACCTTCAAAATTTCAAACACTTAGGAGTAATGGTATAGGCTAATTTCCTAATATTTTCATCCCATTTTGTATTTTGAATAAAAATACTCTTATCTGTCTGTTGAGATCTACATGTAAATACACAAAATAATTATTCAATACGGCCAGTTTTAAATCCGAAAGTGATGTTTGAGAGCCTCAAAACAGAGTAAATCTAGGAATAAAACAGAAATTCTGTCAAAGAATTACAGAAAAATGACAATATACAAATTTGTATGCAATTAGTATTGAAGCCGTCTGATTTCACTCCATACGATTGGTTATATTTTAGTTTAATTGATCAACTTTGAAAATAATTTATGTTTGTTGTGTATGAAAGTTTATAATTAAGCTTGGAAAACTTGTAACGATCTTAAGATTTTAGCAAAATAAAAACGGAATGGGCAATCAGACCTAACGCCTATCATGATTAATGAATGGGCCTAGTACATGTTCTGCACAAAGGTAGTTGAGATTTAAAAGTAACAGCTATTTAAAAAACACAATATGTACATCTAGAAAGCAGAATATCATACCTTTTATCTAAGAATGATATAAATGGTCATTAACAACGCATTGACAAGCAAAATCTTCCAGAACACATCATTGTTTGTTGTTCATCGAAACAGTCGGCTTCAAGTTTTCGAGGTTATTTTCTGCTACAGCCATCATCGTATCACAAAAATCACCATCGGAAAAAGTCAGCATATTTCAAGAAAGTACAAACCGATCATTAACAACAGTTTTAACCATACTATTAATGAAGAATTATCGATAAAGTCCAATAACACTCATTAACATAAATAAATCAAAGAAACAATCTCCATCACCTATTCCTCAACTGTGCGTGATCAATGCAGCCAACCTCAAATCGTAGTTCTGTCAAATCGGTACAATTTGAGTAATCGCTCATTTCTTTGTCTTCTTGATTTCCTGTAATTGGAAAACAAGTAGAAACGGGGAAAATATGTCATCAAAAATACTTCTCCCTACAAAATATTCTCTTTTGTGTTTGTAGGAACATATTTTTCATTAAACTGGCCTTCATGATGTGTTTTATTGAGAAGAAACTTACTTTTCCAAGTGCGAAAATACAATCCATTTCAAATGAGATGATTTAAAAGAAAGAGGGAGTTGGAGACAACTTGAATTAACTTTGTTTTTCGATTCAAAACTTCAGAAACAAATATAAATACTTCTGAAATTATCAGAGCATTTTAAAGACCGTATTATCGTCTTCAAAATGTTGGTAGCAATGTTTCTGGTAGAGAATATTGCATTTTGTTGATAATAAACTGAGATATAAATCTCTAGAAGTTTATGAGATGAATCCTGACTTTTGATGTCTTTGATAAGAGCTTGTTGCAAACTCCATGGTTCTCCAGCAATTTTAAAGTCTAATTTGGCAGCATTGTTTCCATACAAGGTCTTTAGCTGAGAAATGCTCTCCATCTCTCATTTGCCCGCAAAGCTAATAGATATGCATCTCACTCCGACAAATTCGTCAATATCTCTCAACGCAGCGGCACAGTCGCACCAAACGGGTGATTAAAATTATTTCGCGTACCGTCCCATCCTACCATACATCTGCCGATTGCATGTATTTTTATTGATTTTCCCCAGACAGGGAAAACCCGTGGGCGGTTTAAACATGATTGGCGCCCAACAAACAATCATCAATAATAATTGAAGGATTGAAATTATGGTTGCAAATATATGAAAATGCTAATGAATGCTTCCTGAAAATATTGAGAAACATGCAAACTATTTTCGGGAAATTCAGGTTTTCCAGCTCTTGCAGATGCAGCGAAGCCAGGTCCTGGATCAAATGAGCTATTCCCTGACCCTTGACATCTAAAAATAGAACTACTGATGTACCTGGAGTAGCAATTGAGTCTGGGAATTCTCCCAAATTTATTGAAGCAATCATACTAACGGATATCAACCAATTTTCCCTGCTTCAAAACATCATTGAACTTCAAAAACAACTTTTTTATCCTTATGCATCAATAAAACTGATGATAAAATGTGTGTTTTATTTTTTATGAATGAGAACTTTTCATTCATCCTTGTTTTTTTCTAGGGTACTTCACTTTCACTCATCCCTGACCCAAAATCTGGTCTTAAACCTTCTCCCCTTTTACTCCCAAAGGGGGAGGCATCCTCCTCTCTTTCTCTGTATAGTCCTCATACATTTTCACTTCCGTACTTCTTTTTGTACTTCGATCTTCCTCCTGCTCCTCTTCCTTGTCCACCTCCTCCTCTTCCTCCTCCTTGTCCACCTCCTCTTCCTCCTACTCCTCTTCTGTATTCCTCTTTAATCCTTGCTTCTCTTCTTTCTCCTATCCATCCTAAGTTTTGATTGCCATCTCCTCCTAATTTTTCATCTTCACCTAAGCTCTTCACCCATCATGCTCCACTTACCTCTGTTATAGGATGATACCCCAACTCTTACAGTGTTGACTTTTTCCTCTCAATGAAAATGAAAGTATTACTCACCATTTAAAGTTCGTTCTGTTCTCGAGCTTTTTAATGTTCACCCCTTCTTCTCCTGAATTCTCCCATCAGTAAAACAACTTATTGGAATCTCCATTTGTTAAACCTTCTTCTCCTGAATTCTCTCATCATTAGTAATCTAATCATTAAAAAAACCTTGGAATCTCCTTTTGTTAAACCCTTGTTTATTTATTCTTTATTGCTGGTGTACATGAATGTAAGACAAATTTATACTAATAAGAATAAATAAACCATAGGGTTTTTATTTATTATTTATATTGCTGGTGTACATGAATTAAAGATAGCAATAAAGAATAAATAAACCATAGGGTTAAACAAATGAAGACTCCACGTTGGTTTACTCATAAGAGAGTTAAGGCAACATTAAAAAGCTAGATAGCAGAACTATATTCAATACAACAGTTTTAACCTAAAGTAAATCGCATGAGTGTGAGTCTCACTAAAGCAGATCTTGTGTTGTGGGGATAGTAGTTTATAAGAATAATAATTATTAAATTCTTGTGTTTTCGGGAACGTGTCAATTTTTGAAATTGTTCCTGTTCCAATTCATACATTTGAACCAAAAACAAAAACCTGGTTGCTTGACATAATTGTAACTATAATAAATAAGTAAATAGTAATATAAGTAACAATTAATTTCATAAACTGATTTTACTTGCATACAATGAATTAGGAGAAAACTGAATTTTAATACTAATTTACATGAATCTTTATGACAAATATATATATATATATATATAGATGTTCATGAATACTTTTATTGTGAAATCATAAGCCTACTATCTTTGAATTAATTTTCTTTTGATAATAATTTTTCATTTTATTTTTTCTTCATGTTTATTAGAATTGTTCATTTCATCTCCTTTTTATATTTTCTGATATTTTTCTAATTCTAATATTCGATTTTCAATTTACAAATCCTTAAAATATTTTTACTATCACTTGAATGTTAACTTTCTACCTTTTATCTCCAATTTTGATTTTTCTTATTAAATATTAAATGTTTTCTCATTTCTCAATATTCAAATACCGTAGTAGCATAAATTTATTGAAATTAGTAACCATATAATAATTTATATTTTTCAGAACTAAAATAACAGACAACACCCTGTATTTTGTGAAATGAGAGGCACAACATTAAATTCCACAATCACTTGAATCAAGATATAAGACTTTCTATGCATGAATATTTTCTGTATTGACGATTCTCCAACTCCTCTTGTGTGGCTATATCCATAGAAATTATTATTTTTGCTAATGTGTTATAGATTTTTTACACCATATGAACTTTAAATACCCAATTACATGTCACTTTAGCGAGCTATAATTTATTGTGTTGTAGATCAGTGCTTTTCTCTACTGATGTTAAGATTACACTGTTTGAAAAATCTTTCTAATTAGAAAAACGAATTTAAATTTGAAGTGACAATCGTTTCATCGTGTTGTTGGGCATAACAGGATGTTGTTCTGTTCATTCAACAATAAACAGAATAAATTCAGGACTGAGCTTTACATATTCTTAATAGATAAAGCCTATTAAGTAACTTATATGGAATTCTGAAAATGAAAGATGTTGTATTTTCCCTAAAGTTCAATGCAAAGGTTGTTGAAGTAGTATATATTTATAGAAAACAAATCATCAGACTCTCAGAGCCTTACAGAGCCTGGCTCCCAGAGCCAGTACAGTCATTTAAATGAAGTAAGTTTGTTTTTTTGCTATAATAGTTTTTTTGAATCTAAATGGGAAGTGGTTGTCCCAGTGGTAGAAGGCGAGTCTAATCGGTGAGATAAGATAAGAGACGGCACCTACCACTCCTGTTGTAACGGTGACCGGCTCCTCTAAATACAAAAATGTATTTGCTTCAAAATCGCTTCCCGGTGGTTCGGAACCCACCTAAAGCTGTAGGTCCATTCATCCCTCGTCATCATCCTCCTTTATCCACGCACAAGCCTAGAGCTTATGTGGGAATAATCTCCAGCAAAAAAAATCATTATAATATTTCTTGTTTGCATTTCTACTCGGGAAATGTATTCACTATGGTATTGAAATAGTATTGACTAATATGAGAAAGAGTACTCATACGCTATATCATTGCCGTAATATTTTAAAAGTATTCATTTGGCAATATAGATCGGCAATTTGACTTAAACTTGAAGATGATTGAAAAGTTGAAAGAGGAGATATCTTGACGACCCACATAAACTTTTGCTTCTGGTCTATCTACAATGTAAATCAAATATTTTTAATATTGTTTTGTAGATTCATCCTTACTCCTAGTTGAATCACACTGAGTTACAACGTTAAAAAAAGAGAGAACATCAAACCAAATTTCCCTTCCACAACCTTAAGACAAGAGTCAAGTTATCCTAAGTTTCATCCTGTGTTTGATGTTTTACTACTTGAAAATCTTTAAAATTAGTGTAATTCACTAAGTATTCGCAATTCTGCGAGCACTTTTTCTTTATGGTGGAACATTTTACTTTACTTATTTATCATCTTATCAAATATAAATCAAAGTTTATTCCACGCCAGGGCACTAAAAAAATGAGACAATAAGTTAATTGTGTAATAATAATTCAAACTTGAAAGTAGATATTCATTCGCAATTCATAAATAACAAATACATCACATGACACTTGACAAACTGCTCTTTGTTAAAAATACCTAATACCTCTTCTGAAAAAAAACTCAGAGCATACATGATATATTCAGGATTGTGGTAGGCTACATGTGTAAGAACTAGGAGTGGTGTGAAAACTCATCAGGATATAAACATTAATTTAAAAGATATAAACTCAGCTAGACACATCAATTTGAGGAAAGTTTTTAAAGATACACTACTATGATAACAAATAGTGCTTAGAATGCATACAGAGAAACTAAAGAAAACAATGAGGCTAGGAAAAGAGGCTAGATATTTATTTGAAGGAAGTGTTTGAATATACTATATTAAAACAATACTCAGAATACATACAGAGAAGCTAGAGGAAAAAAATGTTTTCCATGACGAAATACTTGTAGAAAATACTATTAAAGTAGCTACGGTACTGGTATATCACTGTGAATAATTAATGTTTTTACTCACATTATTGGACTCTATTGGAATGCATTTCACTCCTGATTAAGAGTGACTTGACATGGGCTGATGAAGCTTCTCATCAGGGGTGAAATGCATTCCAATAGAGTCCAATAATGTAAGTAAAAACATCAATTATTTACAGTGAAATACCAGTCGTTACTTTAATAGGTAACGGTAAACCGTTAAAACGGTAAACCGGGACGAAGTTGATCAAAAATTACGGTTATTTTTTATAAATTTGCTTTAGAAGCCCTAATAAAATTCTAAAAAATCCTTATTATTACAGTTTGAACATAATTTTTAACATTTTAACATATAGTGGGGCGGAGTTGATCAGCCATAATATAATACAGTGTAAAATCGACTTCACTCCACACATGAGGTGATTTCGATCAATTATCAATTTCATTTTTCTTTGGAATTTTTTCCAGCATCCATAGGGGGATTAATTGTAATTTTAGTAAATAAAGTTCAAAGAGAATTATATCCTTCATAGATATATATTTTTTCCTAGTTTTTATAGTGTTCATTGTAAGGGTGGAAAGCAGTTTATTTGAAAAAGTCAGATGTGATCAACTTCACCCATACTGATCGACTTCGACCCGGGTTACCGGTACTAGAGAAAACCTTACTTTTTGGAAAGGAGCTAGATATTTATTTAAGGAGAGTATAAAAAGATTCTATAATAATAATGCTAGGAGTATATAAAAGTACCTAACTAAAAAGAAGCAGCCTACACCTTCGTGTAAAAATCCTGAGCTACCTCAAACAGGGATGAGTCACTTCAAAAAGGGTGGGGAACAGGACTAAGAAGATACCGTAGATAGTCATTGAAAGCAAATAATAATAGATAAAAACAGAGAAACATCCATTCTGAAATAATTGTCCACTGAATAAATCATTCACAACCATTATTCTCTGAAAATAAAAGTTGGATAATTTCTAGCAGTTAAGGTGTAATTACTAAGCTATTCTTATTTTAGAATTTGCAGAAACTTATCTATTTCCCTTGCTGGAAAAAATAAAAACAGAAACAATAACTCTAACCCTTCATTATCTTGAAGGGTTTCTTGTGAACCTATTCTAAATAGAGATCCAGGAGACGCTAATTGCAGCAAATTAACAGTCAAGATAAAGAGTTGGTTTTGTTCTACTGTGGTCATACCTTGAGGAGCTCTTAGTAAGATCAGCCATCAGATTGGAGGATATCCAAAGAATACTCTTCATAACTCACAGTCTGCTTGTTGTAAAACTGTACTTGAAGAAACCTAACACTCATATTATCCATTGACGATATTTGAGGATTTTCATTAAGGATTTATTGTAATTTGGATATGATTCTCATTTAACTCAAAAGTCTACATAACAAGACCAATTTTTACAACTTTGGAATCACTTCAAGAACACCAAAATAATCACAAAAAGTTTTCTAGTTCACAGTGAACTGTATTTTCTCTTCCACTAGCAAGTAAGATTGAGAATTTGGGACAATAAATTGTAAAAAGTAAATTTTCCATCGATAGAAGCAACATGGAGGTGAGTATTTGTTTTAAAAATATGGAAAGTTTCAATAAGTTTTTACTGTCAACGTACGGTACGTTGCATGATTATAATCTTCAAGTTGAAATTGAAATAATATTTATTATTTTTCGTGAACAGTATAAAACAAAATACATAAATCTGTGTAATATAAATGACTAATTGATATTTAATATCAATATTTAATCACACCATAATTATTATACATCTTACATAATACAATTTATGTAATTACATATTATATGGAGAAGACTTCTCACATGGGCAAATGCCTATGGATGAGGAGCGATTTCTTTATATAAAGTAACAATCTATACATAATAGATTATATAAAACGAGGTGCAAGCTTGCTGAACAAAAAAAAATTGCATTGACGATCCAAAAATAAAATTATTTACAAATTAGTAGCCTATACCGTAACTGAAGTGGAATAAGATATGAACATTTACTCTTGATGAGTAAAAAAATACTATTCAAAGACTTGGCCGTTCTATTTATTCTCTGATAATTTGAAGACTCAAAATTTTTATTTATTCTCTGAGTATTAAATCATGAGTAATGTGTGTTCAAGTTTTCTATCAGTAAATTAATTTTTAAGACTTACCCACAGTAGAGGAGGAGGGGGCCTCTTTTGCCTCAACTTCACCAACAGTACAATGGTGTAGTTTTTAGTTTTACTAGTTTTTTGTACAATTGAAATACATGATAAGTAGTGTTAGGTACTTCAAGTATAGCTCGTTCACTTTGCTACAGCATCTGAACTGGAAATGATTATTATTGTCATTACAACTAATTACAGCTTTTCGCAACATTCAAAGTTGATTTGCCTGAAAGTGTATATAAGATTTCATACATTGTACAATATTAATATGGCTGCATATTGTATAAAGCCTTATACACATCCTTAATATATTATTGTAATAAGCTGTAACCAGAGTAAGCCCACAGTCAAAGACAATTAGGGCAGGTTCATGAGCTCGGGATTTAGCCAAGTCCTAGACTAAAACGGGTGGCTATCGTAGCATCGATAAACGTTTGTCTCTACAGATTAGTGGGTTAGCAGCCTAGAGAGCCCTTAGTACATAGTTTCGAGGCTAACGTTTGTCGATGCTAAGGTGGCCACCCGTTTTAGTCTAGGACTAAGCTAAATCCCGAGCTCATGAACCGGCCCTAATAGTTTCCTATCGTCTTTGCCACAGTGCAAAGCGTCGCTTGCTTATTTGTTCATATTTCGAACTTATTCAATACTCTATCTAGCAGATAGGTCCAAACAGTTCCGTCAAAAGCCAAGAGATGGCGCTGAGTTTAATTTACATTTTTACTCCCTTAAACGTTGCCTATTTTTTCCAAAATACAAATGAAACCTACACATTAAGGATCACCATCCTTTCTTTTAGCGCAAACCGCATCCAAGTTATTGGCCCAATATAAGACCAACCAATACATCATGCATTTTTTCAGCCAAAAATTTAAACCCTCTCTGATTTGCTTGATATTTGGGCTACGGTTAGTGCTTGGCCTAATAATTGTACACACATAATATGAAACTACTTTATATTATACAATCAGAGATATGTAAATCAAAGATATGTACTTCTCCTTTCTCTCAATGGAAAGCTGCTGACAGAGGAAAATTCCAGTTTTTAAATGCTCCTATCTCCTGAACGGTAGCGAAATTCGTCAATCCAAATTAGGTATTAGGTAAATTAGATATTTTTTTGTTGAGCTCTTCAAGTGCTATCATTCATACAAGCAGAGATATGTAGATAAAAAGATTACCTCTCTTCTCTCTCAATGGAAAGCTGAGAGAGGAAAACTCCCATTTTAAATGCTCCTATCTCCTATCTTCTTGTTCATAACTGACGTTTTCTTGTCCAGCTCTTTAAAAGTGCAATCATCTTTAGAAATTAGAAGCAGAGATATGTGGATCAAATGAGTACCTCCCTTTTCTCTCAATGGAAAGCTGAGAGAGGAAAATTCCCTCCCATTTTTAAATGCTTCTATCTTTTTTAAACGGGAGCAAATTTTGTCAACCCAATAAATATTCTTGTTTATATCCGACGTATTGTTGTTTAGTTCTTCAATTGCTATCATCTTTACATGATAATTTTAAAAATCATGATCTATAGTGGCTGCATCGTTAATTTTTCAGAACTCTTTTAATATTATAAGGATGATGTAATTCATTGTCAGACCAAATACCTTAGCAAAGTGTAAGCACTGTTAATTTCGATCAATTCTTACTTCTTATATATTTTTACAGGCCGATGAAGGAATTAAACATTTGTTGAAAAAAATAGAAGGACGTATGAAATTCCTAAGCTACTGGCCAAGTGAAAGCAAGGCTACTTGATTTTATTTTTTCTCTATTTCCTTTTGCAAACCATGTTTCTTATGATGATGAACTGGCAAAGATGGGATTTCGGCTTCAAAGTGTTGTCAGTTGAGAACTTGAATTATTTGAACGGCGTTGTTTCGTTGTCGACTGATGCGTTTGTCAACACAAAACGAACCACATTCTTCTTTGAGATTATGTCGAAAAGATACTATACTTATGAGGTGATTCCCATTAATTTTATTTTTTCTTGATGTTTGTGTAGTTGTTTATGCATAATTTCCAGGTATGTTTATACAGTATATTATAATGGTTTTATTAATGGTATTGCCGGTGGAAGTTTGAATATTTAAGAGGTTTAGTAATCATTGACGACTGATGCATTTTAATACAAAACAAACCACATTCTTCTTTGAGATGATGTCGAGAAGATAGGTACGGTACCGTACTATACTTATGAGGTAATAATATCCAGTTATTTTAATGATTCATGTAATGATTTTGACAGTGTTATACTGTTATGGTATTTGGCTGTGGAGAGTTTGACTATTCAAGAGGTTCAGTTATAATTGATGACAGATGCTTTTCTCCTCCTCCTCCTCCTCCCTCCTCCTCCTGAATCCTCCTCCTCCTCCTCCTTTTCCATCCCTTCCTTCTTCTTCTTTCTTCTTCTTCTTCTCTCTTTCTTCTATTCATCTTCTCCTTCTTCTCCTCCTCCTCAACCATCTCTTCCTCTTCTTATTTTCTTCTCCCTCCTCCTCCTCCTCCTGTCCTTCTCCTCCTCCTATTTTGTGCTCCTCTCCTCTCATCATTTTTCCATCCTTTCTTCTTCTGCTTCTTCTTCTCCTTCTTCTCCTCCTCCAACTACTTTTTTGAGCACTCTGTATATATTTTCATTCAATGTTATTTTCAATTAATTAATCATTTACAGTGAAATACTAGTCGTTACTTTAATAGAATAAAAGAATATTTCATTCATTTATTCTTTATTTATGAATATTTATTTATTCATTTATTTTTGGGTCACGTATCGATTCTTTTCTCTACTGGTGAAATCACACTGATTAAAAATAATGTGTAGTGGAAAAACAAATTTACATTGTACAGACGAATGTGTCGTTGTGGTGTTGTAACCAGGATTCAAAAGGTTTTTTAATATATCAGCGTATTTCAGTATTCCATAGAATATTTTTTATCAATTTCTCGCTTGCTTTCAGGTATGTTCAACAAAGAAAACCAACACAAAAACCAGAACGCTGCAAGATAAATTTGAAAACCTGCGCAAAACCATCGTAAAAGACATGGAAGGACGCGGCATTTTTCTTGTCTCGTTTTCTGAGAACATCTTGAATGGTTACTACGCTAGTCAAATATTGTCACCACTCTTCGGCATAATATTTTTCTTTCTAGGATACGCCAGACTGGACCAACTCTCCTTACCGTTTGTATTCTATTTTCCGGGTATCACCTCGACCAGATATCCAGACATTACAAGCATCAGCAATTTTATACTCATCTGTATTGTAGAGTTCATTCAAATCGCCTACGCATCTTGGCTCACTTTTTTGCTTTTCGCTTGTCTCGTGATCACAGTCAATAACATAGTTGTGGAAATGAAATTGTTTAAAGTGAATCTTGAAGAGTTCAACGCTATTTATGGCGAGAAAAATGCTGACTCGTCATGTTTTGGTGGAAGCCACATGGAACATGATTCCGGATCGCGCTACTTCAAGGGTGGTTTTGATGATGAGCCTACCTACCATGCTTGCCTGAAGCACTGTGTGAGAAATATGGCCATTCATCATCAAACTATTTATAGGTAAGAATTAAATTATGGAAGTCATGTATGGAAATCATTTTCACACTCGAAAATGATTATGAGAAATCTATCTATGATAGGAATATTTAAAAAGAATCTTTTTAGCCTGTGAAAGGTACTGAAAACCTTACTATCTCTCCATGTCTGTTAAATCATTTAAATAATAGAAATTCCTTGTTTCCTTTGGACTTCTCCTTATTTGAGTTTCATTACTTCGATTTTTTAGCCTGTGAAATCTGTACTGAAGACCATGCTACCTCTCATAAAATTTTTAATATTACCATTCTTCACCATTGAATTTCTTCTTGCTTTCGTTCTCCATATCAGACTTGGTCAAGATTGATTGAGGTACAGTATTTGTAAAGTGAATTGCCTGATTCTTAAGGGCTGAAATTTATAGGATTTTTATGATAATCCATTGTAGTTTTGGTATAGGAATAAACTCTTGCCAATAATTAGGCCTACTGTTCATCAGCTGCCTTGCGATAGCATAGAATTTTACAGCTCTTACAACAAATTACCCTTTAAAATCTGGGGAGCTTGGGATTTATTCCTATCTAATCGAATACTCTAAAATGATATTTTCGATAGAATCAATGATGAGCAAAATAATAAACTTCCAGTTATTTTATAAGTAGAATAGAAGTTGAATAAATGTTTAAATTATTCACCTGGATGATAAAATACAAAATTACGATAATCAAGGAAACGATTAGATTGGCAATTTAAAATCCGAACTAAGTTGATTGGTTGATATTTATTCCCTGGATCATTCAATCAAGGAATAGAAGAAGAGTGATTTTTATGAGATTACAAACTCAATGATTTCCAAAATATTTAAACAATTTATGAGATCATCTTGTAATGCAAATTTATTTTTTACCCTTAGGAAAATTCGAATGCTGAATGAAATGTTTAGTTTTTCCATGTTCTACGCAAATACTTTCATCTGTCTGCAACTCTGCTTTGCTATATTTTGCTTCCAGGTAAGGCTTGATTGTATTCATTCTGAATAAGTGATTCTTGTTATTATAAATTATTATAAACGGCTGTAGCAACATTTTTATAGACTGTACATACTGTGAATAAATTCATAAATTGGAAGTGAGAAGCTAGAAATATTGGTGTCAACATTATATCCAATAAACCCTTTATTACGTAATCTATATGTTGAATGAATCCTCACCTCAGATAGTAAAGTCACATTAAATTTCATGTTCTCCATGAAATAATCATAGATGACTGAATAATTTGTTTATCAACAAATTTTCTTCTGGATTTCATAATGATAATATATTTTCTCAAAAAAATATAAACAAAATCTTTAATCTGGAATGGAATTATCACAGTAAGTTATGATTTGCAAAATAGTTAAAATGGTAAATTTTCGCGTTTTGGATATAAAGCAAAGTTCAGGGCTGAAAATATCTCTCAAATTAATAATAAAACAGTTAAGAGATAAAATTTGTATGATACTTCAGACTAAAAATAATCATTATAATTCAATGATTGCCGTGGTCTGCGCTCTATTTTCAAGTTCAGCTCAGGAGCGGAATTTTCGGTCAAGATGACACTGAAAGCAAAATGAACGCTTCCGCTATCTAGCGGCACAATTTGTAACTAATACGAACTGTTTACAAATTCTCCCGCTAGATAGCAGAAGCGTTGACGTCTGAGTTCATCTCAGCCAGTGAACTTTCTAGCACAAGATTCAAATCAAGTTCAGATAAATATTAGACATCTGCTATTCCAAAATTTCTAAAAAAATACTTTTGTGGAGTAAATTGAAATGTTCTATGTTCAGGTTTCATTGAATTAAATCTGCAATCAATATTAATTATTGATTTTGATAAATTTTCTGCTTTTTCAAAATTCCGAAAAAATCCTTCACAAGCGAGGATTAAAATGTTCCATGTTAAGGTTCCATCCTTGAATTAAATCTGCAATCAATTAATTTTGATTTACCCACCAAAATGGTACCAATAATATTATACATTATTGTATGTTATTTTGTATCAGGATTTGCTCGATCTCGAATTCAACAGCCTTACTCTTCCCAAACGCAATTTTGTAGAAAAATATTGTTAGGTACCGATACTTATCTTTGAATTTGTAGAACAAAAATTTTTTAATTAGAATAATAATATTATATTTTTACTTGTCAAGGACAAATATTGAGTCCCGAAACAATCCGTGACAAGTGGGTATACTTGTATTTTGTAAAATTGCAGATCTATAAAAAATTTGTAATGTAGAATATCGAAAATAATTTCATTAGGTGCATTTGATGCCTTATTTTATTTAAATTGAAAAACTTCATTCTTCCTGAATATTCTTTCAAGGTAGTCACTTTCACATACTCTGCTGTCAAATCACCCCAAGATACATATCAGCAGGTCCAGATGGATTTGATATCCTGTGCTATAGTACAAATTCAATAGACTGAGAATACGGAAATAGAATCTGGCGGTTTCCACCTGAAACTATAGATAAAAGCCGTCTCTCTCTCTCTCTCTCTCTGACAGAGATGTATTTTTCATCATGTCCAAATTCATTTCACTGAATAAATCAATTCTTATATTTCAATGACGTTCATTGAATAAAATATATCATACTAGAAATCTGTATTCATAAATCTTATAAAATTTATATCTATATATTTTCATTTAAAACTTTCTTACTTCATGTTTTGTTCAGTATCTGGTGTAATTATTATTTTTAAATGACGTTCATTAAATGACTTTATGACCTTATTCAGCATTTTGTAATTGTGGTGATTATTCTATTATTCTATTCCTCTCTCTTTCTCTCTCTCTATCTCTCTCTCTCTCTCTCAAGACGGTTGAGTGTTGATGGGAAGGATGTCCTTGTATATCCTTCTCCAAGAATGGACATTCATACTCCGCCGTTTCATGTAGATAAAAAACCTTATCGTTAGCATACTGAATCTCATACCGTATCCATATCATCAATTAATAAGTTTTCTTATTTTTTTTATTTCTTAGTGATTCGAATATTGCAATTACTTTTATTCTTAATGACATTCATTATATCAAATTATAATATAACTATCATACACTAGAATTCAAGTCATATTCAACAAACTAGAATAGTAGAATATTATTAAAGCACATTTCTATATATTTTAATTTGAAAAGCTCCCTTATCTTATGTTTTGTTTAGTGAATCGAATACGCTACTATAATTTTAAATGACGATCATTGTCTACTACTGTATCATGATCTAAAAATTCAAGCGACATATTTTGTAATCTACATGAATAAAGTAAATAATCTAATCTCTGTCATCATCATCATCCTTCTTCATTAACGCACACCTAATGGAGAAATCGCACCCAGCAAATAATAATAGCACATTGCATTTCAAATTAATCATTTACAAAGGAGAGTACATCAGGCTTATGCCCAAAGATCGAAGGATCTATTTGATAAATCCATATGGTGCCAATAAACAATATGCTATAGCACTGGAATTTCAAAATAAAATGACTAATGACTACTCTTTTTTCAGATTGGAGACTTTGTATTCAAAATAAAATATGGTCTCCTATTAGTCTCAATGTTGCTGCTTCAGTATGCCTATTCTGAGAATGGACAAATGGTGAAGGATGAGGTGAGTAAAATTATTTAATATTTTATTTCATTATCAATTATTTAAATCTCTTATTCAATATTTTATTGAATAAATAGTCATTGAATGGCTTAGAGATTATTGACCTATGCTTGATATCTATTGTGTGAATACCATTTTATCCTATTTATGGAAATCTCCATTTGGCCTTAACCCCGAAATCTTCAGTATCATCTTTAAGAAAAATTTCAGCCTTGATTAATCAGCCTGGTAAATTTAAGACCCAATCCACACAGAAGAGACATGGCGGAGACGTGGCGTGGACATTTGGATCATAATTATGATTGTCTACTCTATACAAACAAATAGTTCAATGCACACCTGAGGCTAGGCGTATACCGGTTAGTCAAGATAAGACAAGACGAGATTAGTCACGTTTAGTCACAGTACTTTACATAGTTGTTTATATGAAGCAACACACAGCGATTAGTAATTGCATCATTGTGTACTGCTTCATAAGCAACTATGTGAAATACTGCGACTAAACGTGACTAATCTCATCTTGTCCTCTTGTCTTGACTAACCGGTGTACGCTTGAGGTAATAATCAAAGCGTTCTATTTTATAATTCTTGCTGGTGTTTTATAGGATAAGTTACTGCTTATAAAATAATCTATTTTAATGTTTTTTCAGGTAGATAAGATGAGATTGGCCCTGAACGAATGTGAATGGGAAGGTCAGCCATCCTGGTTCTACCCATATCTTCAAATGATGCTCATCCAAAGCTCAATTCAACCAAAATTGAATGTATTCAACATTTTCACAATGGATAGGAAGAATATGGCTTCTGTAAGTACTATACTGCAAAAATTATAATTTGAGTTGAAAAATTATGAACAATTATAATTTCAAATAATCTATTAGTTTATTGTCGAAGTAAATTCATCTTCATATCGCTCTCACTTAATCAATTTCATCATGGGATTTCAAACTTTACTGTATCGTACAGTATTATTATAATCACTATAATTATTGTGTCACAATACTACTTTACAATAATACATGTGACAACAATTCTTCTCTATATCGGTAAATTGTATTTTATTTCAAAATTGTAATTTACTTTTGTTTTTATATATCAAATCCCACGAATTTTTGAATTTAGAGACAATTCTTCCTTGCTGTTTAAGCTGTAATAAGCAGAACCCCTAAGGCACTTCTCACTCCAGTGCAGGCCCACATCAGACGGGATGATTGATGTACCGGTATGATATATCTATAAATGGGTGTTGTTTTGTATATATCCTTTATTTTTTCTACTGATGAAATCAAACTTATTAAAGAAAACTTTTAAGTAGAAAACATCTTGAATGAATGACTCTTCAAGTCGTTATCTACTTGAAAGCTTTTTTCAGAGTCAATGTAACCAAATGAAGGCCTCTTTCACACTATACCGGTATTGTGGCTTTAATAGTACAGGATTAAATTGCTTTGACAGATAAATATCAAACGCTGTAGTGTGAATACACTCATTAAGATATAATTATCAGTCATCCCGTGTTAAACCGATCCCAACCGCACTGGTGTGAAAGAAGCCTAGAGTTGAGGTTCAAATTAATAAATCAAAAAAATATATTTTCCATTTGCGCCAAGACTGTTTTTTGAAACATATTGCAATCAATTTATATGCTAGTAAAGGGAGAGTAAAGTAATTTTAGTAGTAGGTTGTAGGTACTGATAAAGTGTACAACGTATTTTGTATTAAAGGAAAATTAACTTCGTATTTCAATTCCCTCTAAGGTTTTCATCCTTCTCAATTTCATGAATATGAATATAGAAATCATAAGCTTGATAACCTAGGACTCTCCATACGGTACCAAAGAAATGAACCAATGAGTAGACAATTCTACAAGAAGTCCAGATATGTGAACTGAATTCAAGAATATTCTAGTAGAACCCACAAAATATTGCTGCATTGATTATAGAGAAATTCTGCATAACTCCAACAGAAATTTCCGACGATAATAGATTAAAAATCCATCTAATAGTTATAATACATTATTCCATTATATAGTTATTAACGACTTGTATTTCACTGTGAATAATTAATGTCTTTACTTACATTATTGGGAAGCATTCCACTTCTCAAGAGGAGCTTCATCAGCCTCTTAGGAGAGAAATGCATCTCAATAATGTAAGTAAAAACATTAATTATTTAAGTTACAAGTTCTTCACTTTAATGGAATTTTCTACAAGTATTTTGTCGTGGAAAACAACATTGATTTCATTTATTAATGATGTAGTTGCAGTTGATTCAACGATAATTCAATCATCATTAAGATTGTCTTTCAAGAAGTAGGCCTATTGCATGTAATAAATTGATATATCTATAAAATCTTGTTAAATTCTTGAACTTTGTACATGAACGTGATAAGTTACATTAATAGAGAAAATGAAAAATAATTAATAAAATTTGTTTCAGGTAGTTCAAGCAGCTTACTCTTACTTCAATCTCCTAAGCCGACTAATGAAGAATTAACCCAAACTCTAAATTAATTGTAACTTGAGAAAGATTGTTTAATAATGTTGACACCAAATAATTTTGAAATAAAGAATGAAACGACTTATAGATAATATGTAAATATGATGATAGAATAAAACTAATGAACGAATGAATGGTGATACATTTTTTAATCCAATTAGTTCTGAACTTTCCGATGTGTACAGCCAGTTGCACGAAAGTCCAATTGAATTAAACCACTGTAAAATGACGTCATTGTATTGACGTCTGATTCGTTCATTGGTTCTTGTTGGTTGGTTCCATTATTTTACGACGTTTAAATTTAATTGGACCTTCGTGCAACTGGCCAATATATTTTTAATTTCAACACCCACTTCAATTAAAAAAAATTGAGTTGATAATTAAAGTGTGAAATATGGGCTGTAAATTTCTTTATCTATAATATTTTTCACCATTTCAATGATCGATTTCACACAATTATTAAAACCTTCACTCAAAAAACCATAATTAAAGATTGATGGAGAAACAGGATTTGCTAGTGATAGAGTAAAGAAAAGTCAATATTTTTCATCATTGAATAATATAATTCCATTATTTATACAAATGATTTAAACATCATAAAATAAATTTACTGAAAACAAATAGTCGAAAATGAAAGCAGATATTAATTACAGCGGTTGGTTTAAATAATTGTTTAGATAGATCATAAGAAACTATTTACATTATAAAGTACAATATTTAACTGTACCGGAATATCAATGAACAAACTCATTTCAATGAGCTACATTATTGTACACGAAAATTGGACACATTTCTATGAGAAAAAAATTGATAAACAACTTTTGAAAAATCGAACTATTTACAAGCAATTTTACAAAACATATTTGAAAACACATGTGAAAATAAAACAACTGTTGAAAAAATTAAATAATAGTCACTCAATTTATAATCCTGTAATAATTTTACAATAAAATATCCATTCTTTACACTTGCTAACAATAAAATTCACATAATTTCCTTGATAGTTATTCACAATATTATAATATTATCAGACCATTATATCACATAATTCATCTGCAATCCAACATAATATATGTCCTCTCAAAGAAACTGAAAGTTAGATTTTAAATAACATAGAACTTAATTTCCTCCATTATTCAAAATCATTTAGAAAATTGTTTAATCAATAATATTTACAAAGAATAATTAATGCTGCAATCCTTACTTAATTATCAAACTAAAATACCTTGTGATCAATAACATTTCGAATATTGTTTCATCAATCAAATTGAAACAAAATATTCTTGAAAATATTACCCATCAGATATATGTCATGGAACATAATTTGTCAATATAAATTATTTATCAGAATATTACTATTAAACTATTAACAAAAATCATCCACCAATCAGCACTCATAGGGCCAGTTGCAGAGACATCACAAGTTATTAAAGGTATATTTAATAACCTTGAGACATCGACAAATGAGCTGTTTAATCAGGCTATAAATCAGGTCAGCAACAGAGTAAGGTGACAAACAATTAATCAGAATATTACTCATGAGAATACTGTACTAATATTAAAGTAATCATCAATCAGCACAGCTAACTAATATTATGACAAATAATTAATAAGAATATTACCCGCGAATAAAAATATTTACAAAAAATTAACGAAAACATAAAAGAAGCAAATGAATAGTTTAAGAAGCTATATAATTGATACTCCATGAATAAAAATTTACAAAAAATCAACAAAAATACAAAGGAAGCAATATGAATAGTTTAAAGAAGCTATATAATAACTGCAACGTCTAATTTTGTTTCTAAAATAATTTCTTCCATATTTACGAACTTTATTTATCCAACAGCATCGACAAAAACCCTTCGCTATACTGTTTAGTGCTGATCAACTTTCTAAATTAACAATGGTATCCTGTTCGGCTTCATATCGAATCTCAGAGGCCGCTTCCAGACCAGTCGCGTTTTTCAAGACCACTTCACGGTTTCGAGAATGCTGACAGTGCCGATTTTCTCGAAAATATAACTATCGATGCACTTTTATCTGCTGTAACAGTTCGGCAAGTTCTCTTGTGTGTTGGGGCTGCAGTGCCGGTAAAAACCGCTCCTGAAGTTCGGCGAGGGTTGACAAAGGATGGAGCATTATGTGACTCAACACCGTTGTTAACATGTAGTCCAAGCATCTGCGGTTTATGGATCCGTCTATTTTTACCCAGGGACGCAGCAGGATTTTGATAGGGTTTGATAAGTTTCGGTTATCAGTATCCTTACTAGTTGACGGTTGGGCAACACTTGAGTTTGATCCAGGCTTCAGAGATGTTTCAGCTACATTCGTCAAATTATCTGATTGAAAGTTTGATCTAGTTTTTTGAGATGTTTCAGCTACAGTTGTCAAATTTTCAGATTCAAAACTTGGTTTAGTATTTAGAGATGTTTCTGCTACAGTTGACACATTTTCTAATTCAGAGATTGAAGTAGACTTCAAAGATAATTCTGCTATAGGTGTCAAATTTTCCGATTCACAATTTGATCTAGCCGTCAGTGAAGATTCTGCTATAGTTGTCAAATTTTCCGATTCACAATTTGATCCAGTTTTTAGAGATGTTTCTGCTACAGTTGACAAATTTTCTAATTCAGATGCTGATGTAGACTCCAGAGATGATTCTGCTATAGTTGTCAAATTTTCCGATTCAAAGTTTGATCCACTTTTTAGAGATGTTTCAACAGTTGTCAAATTTCTTCAGATTCAAGTGATAGTGTAGAGATGTTTCTGATACAGTTGTCAAATTTTCAATTCACAGACTGATCTAGTTAGAGATGATTCTGCTGCAGTTGTCAAATTTGCTCCATTCAAGTTTGATCCAGTTTTTAGAGATGTTTCTGCTACAGTTGTCTCATCGAGTCGAATTTTTTTTCTACAACTTGAACTTCCAAATTCGTCATCACTATGATCTCTTTTCGTACTATTTTCGTAGGTTAGTTGCACACCTCTATTTTCTTCTTCCATTTCACATACCATATCCTTGGAACAACCTTCACCTACATACCCACCTTTGAAACTTGGTACTGACGAACATTTATCTGAAATAATTTGTTCTGATGGTTCATCAATCTGTTTTCTTTCATCGCGTGAAAGCTTATCTAATCTAGACACACTTTCAACTGCATTAACTCCCCTCAAATCTTCATCAAATTTTTGTTGCTCTTCTTGTGTTAGCCTCTCTTTCTCTGTAGTAGGTTCAATTGATTTTTCGACTTCCTTACCTCCATTATATTCTTCTTTGTCTTCTATCAACGCTTCTTTTCTAGAACAACTTCCACCCGGGTTCTTTTCTTTCAATATTGTATCAAATACTTGTTTTTCACATTGTACCAAACCTTCTTCCCTACAAGAAGCATCAATTGTAACAACTGTTTTCTTTTCTCTCAATACTTCTTCACATTCTACTTTAACTCTTTCTTTTGAATCCTCTTCTTTTCTACAAGAATTTCTTTCAATATTCTCCTCTTCCATCTTCATCCTCTCTTCCTCCTTTTGTTCATTTTCTTGAACTACGTTCTCGCAATCAACTTCCATAAATCTATCATTTTCTTTTTTGTTTTCTAAATTCTTTCCCGATTTCACAACGTCTACAACATACATTTCCTCTTTTTCTCCTTCTTTTTCTTCCTCTTCATCTTGTTCAACAACAAGCATGTCACCTTCAACATACCCTTGTGATCTTTTCTCTTTTGAAGCATCTGCTTCATCTCCTCCATCTATCTGTTCTTCTTGAAGTATCCTACCAGTGGAGTCTTCTTTACTCGTTCTTTCATCAATTCTCTTCTCCTCCTCCTCTTCCTCCCCCAACTCCATTACACCCCCAACCATCGGCACTCTACTTTCTCTATCTTTCCGTTTATTTTGATAGGTATGCACCAACCACGGTCTTACATGTTTGTAATGAACATATGTAGTATACACTACACCCGTACGTAACAAAAATTTCAACCTACACAGCTCGTCAAGAGTTTCTTTTACACCCAAGCTGTTCCCCAATTCATTCACTATCGTACCACACAACAATCCTAGATTTCCTTCAGATTTTGCGAGTTCCAATAGTTTCACAGCGATGTCAAATCTGTCTCCTGTGAAATTCTCCTTCAAAACATCTTTCACATTCAGTTCTGTCTTAGAATTGACAGGAAATAACACGTTTTCTTTCAACCGTTTCTGGAAAGTTTGTATGTCATGCATATTAGTAATTATCTTCAAGTGTTCTTCTGTTAGATTGGGACGTAAGTTTGACAGCACTGTGCAAGAGTTGACAACAAAATAATCATGTACATGTTGTAAGTCTTGTGGGACGAGACCACCGTTCTCTTCTGAATCTTTAAACAGATACAAAGCTATCCTGCTAGCAGTTCTTGCGATTGTGTTATTTGTTAGAATGTCTTCATCGGCAAACTTGTCTCCTTCGATAGAGTTGACAGTTGAGTAGTTGTCTTTTTGAAACAAACACGATGTCGTGAGTAATTCTTGTTTGTAGCTGGACAAAATCTCCTGATAGCGTCTCATCAATCTTGTGTACTTTTCATCTTTTCTCTGCACGTTTGGATTGAGCACAATCACTTGATCAGGCATTTTAATCTGGAAATCCACCAAATCATCGGTGACGGATTGAACCACGCCGGCAGTAACTCCCCCCGTTATAGTTTGTAATTCCACCTGTTCGCTTTGCGAAATTGTTTTCATCAGTTCATAACTCTCCGCAAATACGTCGAACGAGTATTTGGCTGACATCAGGTTGATGTAGGAGATAGACAGCCGGTACGGCGAGGCAGTTAGTGGCAGATAGTTACCTGATCGCATTTTAGTACGTGACCAGACTCGTTTCAAAGACACCATCAGACTTGTCCTCATTTTAGCCAGAGCTGCACGCAGAATTCGTTCAGGATATTGCTGGTAGACACTGAACAAATGGAAAGACCATGACGTTTTATCCAACGAACAACACAACGCACTGTGGATTGTAGA